>UESW01002423.1:15532-87189 GCA_900491605.1 Calamus simplicifolius
CATGGCCATCCAGCATCAGGCCGCTCTCCCTGCTAGTCAATAATCTGCAAGGGAAGGCTCTCCCCAAAGAGAGGCCGGTCGTCGTCGAGCTTCACCTAGGAGGCCTCGTCGTGAGCCCCCAAGCGGCTGCGATCCCCTGACTGCGGCCCGAGCAGGCCTCCACCGGAGCCACGGTGCTAGGAGGAGCCGAAGCGGAAGTCTCATCTCCCACATCCTTCCCAGTCTTCTTCTTCTTCCTCGTCCTCCGAGTCATTCAGAAGGACCCCTGCAATCAATCACCAAGTGGAGGATCGCCTCGATGAATACCGCCGGTGACTGGATGAGCTTACCAGGAGAATCAACAACTAGCCAGGAGGAGTTGATACTCGCCCTCCCTACACTGTCGGATATTGGAGGAACCGATACCTTCCAAATTCCATTTACCTTAGATGGATCCGTTCGATGGCACGACGGATCCTCTCGACCACCTCGAGAGTTATAAAGCCATGATGCAAGTTCAAGGAGCCACAGACGCCCTCTTGTGCAAGGTTTTCCCTGCCACCTTAAGGAAAGCCACCCATGGCTGGCACACCCGATGGCTCCCCACAGCATCGTCTCTTTTCGAGAATTGGAGAGAGCTTTCTTGGCGTACTTCGATGCCTGTTGAAGGATCCCAAGGGTCACCGACAGCCTCTTCTCCGTGCGGTAGAAGGAAGGGGAGTCGCTCTGAGATTTTGTCGCTCGGTTTAAGACCGCCGCCCTTGAAGTCTACCACCTGGACGATGCGGTGGCAACGCTAGCACTAAAGCGAGGACTCCTTCCATCCTACTTCACCTTCTCTTTGGACAAGAAGCCTCCTGGCTCCTACTCCGACCTTCTCCTCCATCCCAGAAGTACATCCGCGCGGATGAGGCCGACCTCACCTACTGAGAGTCCATCCAGTCCTCTAGCCGAAAGCTGGCTCGACCCAAGCCAAGTGGACCCCCTCACTACCGGTGGCCCAATCCGCCTCGCCGACCCGAAAACAGGCGTCGAAGCCTCATCCCCATCGAGAGCGAGCTTACGCCCCTTCTGACCCCTCAATCTCACATCCTTATAGAGATCGAGGGCGAGCCTTATCTCCAGCGACCTCCTCCTATGAAGAAAGGTCCTCTTCGCGATAAGAGTCGTTATTGCCATTTCCATCGGGATTACGGCCACGACACCGACAGCTGCTATAGCCTGAAGCATGCCATCGAGGAGCTCATCTAGCGGGGCTACCTCAGAAAATACATCCAGAAGGCACCGCCTCTGGTGCCAGCCCTCATGGGACCCCCGCCTATTCAGGCCGCTATCGATAACACCCCCACGGAGCGAACGGTCGGAATGGTGTCATAGTGGGCAGCTCCTTCCCCAAAGCGGCCCAGGGAGGAGGGGACAGCTATTGTTGAAAATATAAATAATGAAGGCATCGTCGTCTCCATGATGATCGCCAAACACCCTGTAAAAAGGATTTTAGTTGATAGTGGCAGCTCAGCTGACATCCTCACTTATGACACATTTGTTAGGATGGGTTTATCTATTGACTCCCTCCAGCCCATGGCGGCTCCCTTAGTTGGGTTCACCGGAGACTCGGTGAGGGTCAAGGGCGAAATATCCTTGCCTGTGACGGTCGGAACGCCACCATGCCATAGCACCATCGTCGTGAAATTTTTAGTCGTGAGGGTTCCCTTGGCGTACAATGCCATTTTAGGATGACCAGGCCTCAATCTTTTGGATGCAGTTATCTCCATCCGGCATCGACTCGTGCTGTACCCCACTAGTGGAGGAGTCGGTGAGATGCAGGGCGAGACCAGCCCGGTCTTGCCTTGTTACCATGCAGCATCAAGTCCCCAGGAGGCCGAGCTGGCTTTAGAGGTGCCCGACCCTAGGGATTCCAGCAAAGGAGGAGAACTGACTGAGCAACTCCTAACCTTTCCCCTCGGGGATGACCTGGCAAAGACCGTGCGTATCGGCAGACTCCTTCCCTCGAAAGACCATGATCGCCTCCTAACCTTCCTGTGGGCCAACTCGAACGTTTTCACTTGGTCAGCATCCGACGTGCCTGGCATCCCTCCAGAAGTAATCACCCACAAGCTCAATATCGACCCAAAGCACCGTCCAGTCCGCCAAAGGAAGAGGAGCTTCGCTCCCAAGCAGCAAAAAGCTATCGATGTGAAGGTCAACAAGCTGCTCAGCGCTGGCCATATCCAAGAGGCGCATTACCCAAGCTGGCTGACCAATGTGGTCATGGTGCGAAAGGCAAATGGGAGCTGAAGAATCTGCATCGACTTCACCGACCTCAACAAGGCGTGTCCGAAAGACAGTTTCCTCCTGCCAAGAATAGACCAGCTAGTGGATTCCACCTTCGGCCATGAGCTCCTCACCTTTATGGATGCCTTCTCAGATACAACCAAATAAGGATGGACCCTAGCGATGAAGAGCACACCTCCTTCATGATGGAGAAAGGCATTTATTACTACAAAATGATGCCCTTCGGCCTTAAGAATGAGGGGGCAACCTATCAAAGGTTGATGAACAGGGTCTTTCAAGATCAGCTGGGCCGAAACATGGAGGTCTACGTAGATGACATGCTGACCAAGAGTACCCGTACTTCTGACCACGTCTCTGACCTAGAAGAGACTTTCAACAACCTCCGTCGCTTTTAGGTCAGGCTAAATCCGAAGAAGTGTGCCTTCGGAGTCACAGCGGGCAAGTTCCTGGGTTTGTGGTGACTCAGCGAGGGATCGAAGCAAACCAAGAGAAAATCAGCGCCATCCTCGACATGAGGCCACCATCCAGCAAGAAGGACGTGTAACGAATAACGGAGAGGGTGGCGGCTCTAAGTCGTTTCCTCTTCAAATCAGCCGAGAGGTGCTTGCCCTTCTTCAAGGCCCTGCGGAAAGTAACAGCTTCGAGTGGACGGACGACTACTAGAAAGCCTTCGATGGGCTGAAGGCATTTCTATCTTCCCCACCGCTCCTGTCTAAGCCAAGGGATGAGAGAGTCTTTTTTTCTACCTCGTTGCCTCTCCAGAGGCCGTTAGCTCAGTCTTGGTGCGTCTCGATGCTGACGGGACCCAAAGGCATGTCTATTACATGAGCAAGGTGCTCCACGATGCGGAGGTCAGGTACTCCAAGATAGAAAAAATCATCTTTGCCCTGATCGTCTTCGCCCGATGTCTCTGTTTGTACTTTCAAGCCCATCCCATTGTGGTGCTCACGGACCAACCCCTACAAGCTATCCTGGCTCACCCGGACACCTCAGGCCGACTCACCAAGTGGGCCATCAAGCTGAAAGAATTCGACCTCTATTTCCAAGCACGGTCGGCTCTGAAGTCCCAAGTCCTGGCCGATTTCCTGGTCGAGTACACCTGCACAGATGGGGCGATCGAGGAGGCTCCAGTGGAGCAGCATGAGCCTGGGCCAAGCGACGATGAAGAGACCTAGATCCTCCATGTGGATGGTGCATCAAACTTTCAGGAAAGCGGTGCCGGCCTCATTCTTGCCGGACCAGGTGGAGATAGAACAATGCGCCTTGCGGTTTCTATTCGAAGCCACCAATAATCAAGCCGAGTATGAGGCCATGCTGGCAGGATTAAGGCTAGCCCAAGAACTCGGAATAAGGCGGCTTAGAACTTTCACCGACTTGCAACTCGTCTTCGGACAAATCAACGGAGAATACGAGGCGTGTGACCCTGCTATGACCCAATACCTGCGCAAGGTTCGGCTCTTGGTCTCCCCGTTAGTTTATTTCAGCATCAACTACATTCTCCAAAGCGAGAATGCCAAGGCGGACACCCTTTCCCACCTGTCTACCTCCACCGACGGCATCACAAGGGATGCTTACATCGAATACCTAGAAAGATCCAGCATAGAAGATAGTGAGGAAGTCCTTCTGCTCGCCCAAGAGCCAACATGGATGGATGCCTACGTCCGCTATCTCACAGACGGCACCCTCCCCGATGATCGCAACGAAGCCAGGCTACTCAAGTGGAGGGCCTCCAAATTCGTTTCTCATAGACGGACGTCTATACAGAAGGTCGTTCTCCTACCCCCTGCTCAAATGCATAGGACCCACCGATGCTGACTACATCCTTAGAGACATCCATGAAGAAATCTATGAAATCACCTGGGGGTAGGTCCCTAGCCCAGAAGGCCCTTCGTCAGGGATACTTCTGGCTCACTATGAGGGATGACGCTGCCAAATTGGTTCAGAAGTACGATGGCTGTCAGTGCTACGCACACATCCAGCATCAGCTTTCTGTCCCGCTAAACCCGTCTCGGCCCCTTGACCTTTCACTCAGTGGGGAATGGACATCCTTGGGCCATTCCCCTCAGCTTTAGGGCAGCGAGATTCTTACTAGTCGCCATCGACTACTTCACTAAGTGGGTTGAGGTCGAGGCATTGGCTAAGATCACCGAAAGTAAGGTCAAAGCCTTCTTCTGGAAGTCAATCATATGCCGCTTTGGCCTACCTCACACCCTCGTCACGGACAACGGCTGCCAGTTCAACAATGATGCATTCAAGGCTTTCTGCGACGAGCTAGGTATTCATCATCGATTCACCTCTGTCGGTCACCCTCAAACCAACGGAGAGGCCAAAGTCATGAACCGCACTATTCTCAGAGGGCTCAGGACTCGGCTAGACGGATCCAAAGGTCGATGGGCAGAGGACATCCCCAGTGTGATATGGGCTTACCACATGACCCCCAGGGCCCCGACGGGCGAGACCCCCCTTCAGTCTCGTCTTTGGGTCCGAAGCCATCATCCTCGTCGAGATCGGACTGCCCAGTTCATGTGTGGAGTCCTTCAATGAGGAAAACAATTCTGCACTGATACGAGCCAACCTAGACTTCATCGGCGAGGCGCATGACCGGGCAAGGCTACGTATGGTGACCTTCCGCTAGTGGGCAGCTAAGTACTACAATGCCCGGGTTCGTCCCAAGGTTTTTCTCCATGGAGATCTGGTTTTGAGAAAGGCCAAGGTATCCAAGCCTACGAAGAGCGGCAAATTGTCCCCCAACTAGGAGGGTCCTTATCGTGTCACCGAGACACTCCACCGAGGAGCGTACATACTAGAAGAACTCAACGGGCGACCCATTCCACGTACCTGGAATGCGGACAACCTTCGCCAATATTATCAAAGATGTATTCCCCCAGAGTACGAGTAATAAAAGGGTCCTTTCCAGCACTATTACCTACACTCCCTTGTATCCAAGGACCAGATCTCAGAAAAGGAGCTCGTCGGCATCGAGGCCCATGGGACACCACTCGGCCCCGGCATGGAGGTGCCCCGGAGTTGGTTAAGACCCTAAAGGATATGTACCCACGAGTCGCCCCTCGGGCGGCACACAAACCCCCGAGGTGGTTCTAAAGGAGCTTGCCGACATCGTGGCCCATGGGACACCACTCGGCCTCGGCATGAAGGTGCTCCCGAATCGGTTAAGAGCCTAAAGGCTCCATACCCGCCGAGTCACCCCTCGGGCGGCACACAAATCCCCAAGGTGGTTCTAAAGGAGCTTGCCGGCATCGCAGCCCACGGGACACCACTCGGCCCCGGCACGGAGGTGCCCCCAAGTCGGTTAAGATCCTAAAGGCTCCGTACCCGCCGAGTCACCCCTCGGACGGCACACAAACCCCCGAGATGGTTCTAAAGGAGCTCGCCGGCATTGCGGCCCACGGGAGACCACTTGGCCCCGGCATGGAGGTGCCCCCGAGTCGGTTAAGACCCTAAAGGCTCCATACCCACCAAGTCGCACCTCGAATGGTACACAAACCCCGAGGCAGTTCTAAAGGAGCTCGCTGGCATCGCAGCCCATGGGACACCACTCGGCCTCGGCACGGAGGTGCCCCCGAGTAGGTTAAGACCTTAAAGGCTCCGTACCAGCGGAGTTGCCCCTCGGGCACACACAAACCCCCGAGGCGGTTCTAAAGGAGCTCGCCGGCATCGCAGCCCACGGAACACCACTCAGCCCCAGCACGGAGGTGCCCCGAGTCGGTTAAGACCCTAAAGGCTCCGTACCCGCCGAGTCGCCCCTCGGGCAGCATACAAACCCCCGAGGTAGTTCTAAAGGAGCTCGCCGGCATCGCGGCCCATGGGACACTACTTCATCCCAGCACGGAGGTGCCCTCGAGTCGGTTAAGACCCTAAAGGCTCTGTACCCACTGAGTCACCCCTCGGGCAGCACACAAACCCCCGAGGTGGTTCTAAAGGAGCTCGCCAGCATCGCGGCCCATGGGACACCACTCGGCCCCGGCACAAAGGTGCCCCCAAGTCGGCTAAGACCCTGAAGGCTCCGTACCAGCCGAGTCGCCCCTCGGGCAACACACAAACCTCCGAGATGGTTCTAAAGGAGCTCGCCAGCATCGTGGCCCACGGAACACCACTCGGCCCCAGCACGGAGGTGCCCCCGAGTCGTTGAAGACCCTAAAGGCTTTGTACCCATCGATTTGCCCCTCGGGCAGCACACAAACTCTCGAGATGATTCTAAAGGAGCTCACCGGCATCGCGGCCCATGGGACACCACTCGGCCCTGGCACGGAGGTGCCCCCAAGTTGGTTAAGACCCTAAAGGCTCCGTACCCATCGAGTCACCCCTAGGGCGGCACACAGACCCTCAAGATGGTTCTAAAGGAGCTCGCCGGCATCGCGACTCATGGGACACCACTAGGCCCCGGCACAGAGGTGCCCTCGAGTCGGTTAAGACCCTAAAGGCTCCGTACCCATCGAGTCGCCCCTCGGGCGGCGCACAAAACCTTGGGGTGGTTCAGAAAGACTTCGCCAACACTGCATCCAACAGAGAGCCGCTCGATCTCGGCATGAAGTTTCCCCGGATCATTCTAAGTCCTTAGAAGATTCGTGCGCAGATGAATCTCCCTTCAAATAGCCTGCGACAACCCAAGGCATCTTAAGCTGCCTTCCATACGGCTGGCTTATTTCTCGAAGACGCATTCAAACATTGGCGAACCTAAAACTACGATTTGGCCATGACATCATCAACATGCACAATGCTCAGAAATAGGAAACATCTCAGAAGGAAGGACCCTCCTCATTAACAGGTACGGGGCCCAGCTTATCGTTAGTTCCTAAGAAAATATTGATCCAAACAAAGGAAGAGACGAATGAGACAGAGCATAAAAACATTTTCACAAAAAGCTCTTCTTCATTAATAATGGAGGTGAAGTACAAAATTTGGCCCGAGGTCGGTTACAAAAAAACAACTCTTTAGGGCTCACTCGGGCCTGACTCTTCCTCGTCCTCCTCCTCCTCCACCAGCCCTCGTCTGGTTCCTCGGGCTGGATCCCCTTGAGCTCGGAGCTGTTGATTTTAAGAGCCACGGATACCTTGGCCTTGCACATGTCGAAGCCCTTAACGTAAGCTTCGAGGCTGGCCTCGATGACTTCCTTCTCGAACTCCGGTGAAGACTTGTAACTGATGTTGGCATGCTCCGCCCCTGCCTCGGCCTGTTGCGCCCTAGCCTCAGCCTCATTGGCTTGTGCCTCGACCTCCCAAGCTTGGCCCTCGGCCTCTTCGGCATGTGCGTTGGCCTCAATAGCATGGGCCACTGCCCCGGCCTTTTCATGGCCCGCCTCGACCGCCACCCTCTCCGCGGCGGCGGCTCTCTGCGCAGCGGCAAGGGCCTCATTATGCGCCGCCTCGGCCTGTCCCTCGACATGTTGAAGCTGGTGAGCCAGCTCCTTCGACCGTGCCACGGTGGCCTCCCATCTAGCCGAGACCAACGCCAACTTGGCCTCGGCCGTGGAGGCTCGGCTACCCTCGACTTTGGCCCGACACTCCGCCTCCCTTATTCGGCCGCCCAGATTTTCCTCCCGGGCCTTGGCCTCATGATGAAGTCGAGCAAGGCTCTGAGACTGCACCATGCTCTCCTTCTTATATTTGTCTGCCCGCGCCATAGACTTCACGAGCGCATCCGCGAGTGGGAAAGTGCTTTGCAAAGGGCCATCACACCGTTGGCCATCTGCAGTAGAAGAATGTGTTAATCGCAGGAAAAACTGAGGCATCACAAAGCACGTCTAAAAATGAAGAAAATCCAGAGGGTTACCTGGATGATGGAGACCATCACCATGTCCAAAATCGCGGAGTGGCTCTGCCCCGCATCTCCTCGTCGGACTTGGTAGTCCAAACCCTTGACAGAAGACGGGCGGCCCGCCCGACATCCGCCATTGAACCAAGCCTAGGTGCTGGCCGCTCCGGCCCCTCTTGCGGCCCTTCGACCCAAGGGCGAGTTGGGCGGCACGCTGATCACTGGGATGAGCTCTCCGACTCATCCCTCTACTTCCTGGCTGCTTCTGCCCTAGCCTCGGACCTTCTATCGACTAGCTCCCCCTCTCTGGCAGTTGGGGGAGCCCTCTCCGCCTCCGGGTCCGCAGTAGCCAGAGGGCCGATAGCGATTGTAACCTGCCCCACCTCGGGCACATCAGCGGCGGCAAGGGCTTCCTCCTCGAGATCCAAGATCACCACGGCTGCTTTGGTGGTGGCCAGGATCTCCCATTCCTCTACTTCGGTCCCGACCGGCCCCGGGACCACTCCTCCAGCCGGCATTTCCTTGGCCGGCTCCTCCACGGGCGTTGGAGCCACGGGGGCTTCAGCAACTTGAGCCGGCTCGGCCTGCTCCCTTTTTTGAGCCTTCTTCGCCGACCTCGCCACTTCTCCTACCGCCTGCCTCTTTTGCCGTAGGGTGGCTTTAAACTTGTCGGCGGAAAACCTCATCGCTACACCAAAAAACGATAAACGTCAGCAACCGTGTACAATAACCTTCGGGTTGAGACAGGAAGAGTCGAGCATCATGCTCACCAACCGTCGGGGCTAACTCGGCCTCAAACAGGTTCTCCTCGGACAGGAGTTCCTTGTAGCAAGGGATTTGGCAGGTAGACTACTGGGTAAAGAGTTTCCTATCCCTCTCCCCCATGGTGGCACTATCATTAGAGCTGGTGTCCGGCTCTCTCCAATCAGCCCTCACCCCCTTGACATGGGCGAAAAGGAATTGAGATTTTCATCCCCTAATCTTGGACGGGAGACCTAAGGGGAAGGCTCTACCCGGTCTAGCGGTGAATGCCCACCAGGTCTCCTCACCTTTGCGTCGGAGCTTATAGAAAGCCCAGAACAGTGACAGTCCTGCCCGGGCCCCTTGGAAGCAGCAAAGAATGACAAAAGCGCAGATGATCCGAATTGAGTTCGGAGTCAACTACGCCAGCACTAACCTATACCTATCTAAAAGGTTCAGGAAAAAGGGATGGAAAGGGAGGCGCAGCCCACACCGAAAAAACTCCTCGTATAGAGCGACCTGATCGGGGTGGACGGAGGTCACTCTATCTTCGGGCCCCAGCGCGGATAGGCGGATGAAATTGGGAACTATGTACCTAGCCTTGATGGCCTCTACATCCTCAGGGGTCATGGTTGAGGCCACTCCCA
This sequence comes from Calamus simplicifolius, assembly GCA_900491605.1. Classification (NCBI taxonomy): domain Eukaryota; kingdom Viridiplantae; phylum Streptophyta; class Magnoliopsida; order Arecales; family Arecaceae; genus Calamus; species Calamus simplicifolius. The sequence continues at coordinate 24,964 of UESW01002423.1, forward strand.
CCGGACCTACTGGATCAAGGCCCACCACTGGAGGTGGTGCCAGACGACGGAAAGACACAGGAACCGCCCTGATAGGGGGAGCTGAGATGGACGGAGGTTCGGTCGCCGTCGGTTGATCGTGGATGGTAATGCCACCCATAGGCCGAGGCACCTGGTTGACTGAGGGGGTTTTGTCTTCACTATCGGAATGGGAAGACTCTACTATGTGCCTCTTACCCTTCCTAACAGCACGACGGTCCATGGGTAAGATGAAGGATGAAACTAACCTGGGAATCAAAAGGAACCCGAAGACAGAAGGGCTCAGGTCGCAGAGGAACTCAGAGAAGAGAAAACTGGAAGAAAGCGCTAGCAAAATAAAAGCTTTCCCCAGCCCTCGGGGTGCTTTTATACCCCCCATCTCCAAACGGCGACGCCCGAGGCCCCGCCACGTGGCACACTTCTATTGCACCACGGGCTATCCGCCGGCAATCTCGCCTGCACCCGAGACGTGCTGCTTTGATTCATCCCGAGGAACGTGATCCCTGACCAATCATAGAGCATAGAAAGTGGAGAAGCAATGATAACCCCCACCTTTTTCCCATCCTCTGATGGGCGCCCTTATCAAGGCGTCCGATGCCAACGTCAGCTCCCACCTACCGTATGATTGTGGAAGATTTTCGAAGCGACATTACCTCAGAAGAACGCGCCAGCTCACCAATTATTGAAAGCGCACTGAGGAGCAATCATTTTTTAAATTTTTATGCCCCTTTTGCCCAAAGGACAGCAAACGCGTGGCCCTCCATGCAGGGGCGGGGGGGGGGGGGGGGGCATCTGATGTGGCTAATGCAGCCACAAGGACAATCATGGCAAATCAAAAGCTTAAGGCGGCCCTACCCCGGTGACTCCTAGTCGGCCGAGTTGGCCCCAACCTTTCCTGGTCGGCCCCGCTCGGCCCCGGCATCTCCACGTCGGCCGAGTCAGCCCCGACCTTCCCTGGTCGGCCTTGCTCGGCCCCAGCATCTCCAAGTCGACCGAGTCAGCCCCGACCTTCCCTGGTTTGCCCTGCTCGGTCCTGGTGTCTCCAAGTTGGCCGAGTCGACCCCAACCTTCCTTGGTTGGCCCCGGCATCTCCAAGTCGACCGAGTCGGCCCCGACCTTCCCTGATCGGCCCCGCTCGGCCTCGGCATCTCCAGGTCGGCCGAGTCAGCCCCGACCTTCCTTGGTCGGCTCCGCTCGGCCCCGGTGTCTCCACATCGGCCGAGTCGGCCCTGACCTTCCCTGGTCGGCCTCGCTCGGCCTCAGCATTTCCATGTCGACCGAGTTGGCCCCGACCTTCCCTGGTCGGCCCCTCTCGACCCCGGCGTCTTCAAGTCGGCCGAGTCAGCCCCGACCTTCCTTGGTCGGCCTCGCTCAGCCCCGGTGTCTCCAAGTCGACCGAGTCAGCCCCGACCTTCCTTGGTCGGCTTTGCTCGACCCCAACATCTCCAGGTCGGCCAAGTCGGCCCCGACCTTCATTGGTCATCCCCGTTCGGCCCCGGTGTCTCCAAGTCGGCCGAGCCAGCCCCGACCTTCCTTGGTCAGCCTCGCTCGGCCCTGGCATCTCCAAGTCGGCCGAGTCGGCCCCGACATTCCTTGGTCGGCCCCCGCTCGGCCCCGGCATCTTCAGGTCAACCGAGTCGGCCCCAACCTTCCCTGGTTGGCCCCGCTCGGCCCTGGCATCTCCAGGTCGGCTGAGTCGGCCCCTACCTTCCTTGGTCGGCCCTGCTTGGCCCTGGCGTCTCCAGGCCGGCCGAGTCAGCCTCGACCTTCCTTGGTCGGCCTCGCTCGTCCCTGGCGTCTCCAAGTCGACCGAGTCAGCCCCGACCTTCCCTGGTTGGCCCTGCTCGGCCTCGGTGTCTCCAGGTCGACCGAATCGGCCCCGACCTTTCCTTGGTCGGCCCCGCTCGGCCCCGATGTCTCCAAGTCGACCGAGTCGGCCCCGACCTTCCTTGGTCGGCCCCGCTCGGCCCTGGCATCTTCAGATCGACCGAGTTGGCCCCGACCTTCCCTGGCGGCCTCGCTCGGCCCCGGTGTCTCCAAGTCGGCCGAGTCGGCCCCGACCTTCCCTGGTCGGCCCCGCTCGGCTCCGGCATCTCCAAGCCGACCGAGTTGGCCCTGACTCCTCAGTCGGCTCCGCTCGGCCCCTGGCATCTCCAGGCCAGCCGAGTTGGCCCCGACTTCTCAGTCGGCCTGCTCGGTCTCGGCATCCCCAAGAGAGCCAAGGTGGCCCCGACTTTCCCAGGTTGACCCCAGGACGGTCCTAGCAGTTCAAGCTGCCATCTTTCTAACCCGCGCCGTCTAACATCGCCAGGCCCAACTACCCATTGGCCATGCCACCGATGGGACCAGACCTAACTTCCCGCTAGCTCCGTTGACTGATGGGGCTTGGCTCACCAACCACCGTTTCTCCTCTTCAATGGGACAAGACCTACCAACCGGCCCAGATTCACGCAACCCCCAAAAACGCCACGGATATTCCTTTCTCACGGAACTCGACGTGGTCGTGCAGGTGTCAACCACCTATAAAAGGATAAGTCGACTCAAGGACTAGGTATGCAAACTTACACGCTCGTTAATCTATTACCCAGAGAGGATCCCCCCCTTTTTACGGACTCTTCTTGCCCCTAAAGAGCTCGCTTGAGCTCTTTCTCAGCTGTGACCTCGGTTGCTGACTTGAGCATCGGAGGGTCCTCACTGGAGTACCCCTCCGGTCTTGGGACTTTTTGTAGGCCATCCAGCTCGGCGAGGATCCATTGATTAAGCAGTTCTCTTTTTCCGACGTTCAAGACCGGCGATCAGTGTCATCAGCCATATTTCCAATTCAAATGTAATCTGTGCACCACCTGAATCACAAATGAAGGAAGATCCTGAGATGGGCTTTCTCATTGTAATTGCGTTCCAATGTTGCCAACAAAATAAAATCAGCATTACATGAAACAGAAATCCTCAACCACAGCGTACAGGCTACCAATCCTCTAAAATAAAAAATGTCTTTAAAGAATTTGTATTTCAGCTGAGTCATTAGTGAACATGACACCATTTCCGCATAAAAAAAGGACAGTCCAAAATGATTCTTTACATATCTTCTGACAAGGGTTGAATAATCAAAAATATCATAAAAGCATGACTATGACTCGAGTGTATAACACAAGGTAGGCATCATCTGACACAATTAGGTGATAAGAACAGTTCCCTCCCCAACTCTCTAAGATCACATGCAATAAGTTTTTCTTTCTCATATATACAACTCTTAAGCACAAAATGCCATATAAAACTCCCAACTTAGTTTCTCTCACACAAGTGCATGGACGTTCAAAGCTCATAAGCTGGAAACCTTGATTCCAAGGGTCTCACCATGTCCAAGAAGAGATGCCATACCAGCTCGCCCTTCAAACAGTGAGTATGGGCGGTCACCACTGTGCATTATCCCATATGGAATCAACTTGTCAGATTTGTCAAGCAGAAAGAAAGCAAAAGCTTTAGCCCGGTATAAGCCCTCTACGTTGCCATTTAGCTTGTACAGCGAGGGGAACGCTTACACTCTACGTTGCCAGTTAGCTTGTACAGCGAGAGGAACACATAAGCATTCCCCGTTACACCATGATAAATTCCCACTCTCTTTAGCAGGCCTCGTTTCCATACCAAGTCATTTGATGGAAAATAGAAAAAACAATAAAAAATATATTGGGAATGTGAAGTAGCACTCACCATGTGGGTTGAAGGGATCGATTGACCCTTCACCTATATGCTTATTCAAGAAGGATCAAGCCCACAAGCATCCAACTCTTCCGTGTAAAAGCTCATTTGGAGCTTGATCAGGCATTCTAATCTGTATAGGAGAAAGAAAGCTACTAACTAAAACTATCGAACATGATTGAGAATATGGTATGCATCATCAACTTAATGAAAAATTTAGTCACACCAGTAAGCATGCTACTAAATGAATTTAGGATATAATAAGCAAGAAAACTCCAGCTAGCCCTTTAAAAAGTTAGTGTCGCAGATCCTTTTTTCTTTTTTTATGATTTTTTTGGAGAGTTTTGGTTGTTCCTTTTGCTAATATCTGGTCTCTTGTGAAGATTGAAGAAATTGATAGGTTTATTGGAAACAAAAACATATCCCGAAAGGAATTCGTGGAACCAGCTATTAGCTTTTTTTTTTTACCCTTAAACTTTTTTTTTTCCTTCTTTAGAGAGGAGGAGAACCACCCATTATTACAGCAAGGCCCCAATTAACCTCGCGATGCACCACCCAAGAATACAAACAGAACTTTGGTTGTTAGGCAAAGCAGGTTGACCACTGGGCTAATCCCTAATTCATGGATTAGCTATCAGTTTGGCATGCAAGTATGCTATAATTATGGATGTAGAGTACTGATTTCTAGAAGGGCCTCTTGTGGATAAGTTATTTCTACAGTATTCAACAGAAACAAAAGTCAAAAAAATCTTAAAATTGTGACCTTCTCAATTGTTCCCATGGAAAATAAGAGTACAAGATCCTACTTGGCACATGCAATGGAAGTTAGCATGGGGACTTTTCCTTGCAATCAAAGCAATGCATTCTACAAGCTTGCAATGGGCTTTTATCTATCTTAGCAACTAATTCAGGTACTGATGATGAGCCCGCACCGGCAGAGCGTGAGCTCGCACTCTTGTTGTTTTGTTCTTTCTTTCTTACAAGTCCGACAACGTCGGCATTTTGTAGTCCCTTCCAATTAATGAAAACATTCTTCAAGATGCATTCTGTCTTATCATGAACTTCGTCGATTGGCAACACGTAGCCCTGTGATCCTATTAGTTCCGATAGCACCGGGGGACAACTCTCAACTCGAGCTATTCTGCCCCAGTTGTTTAGACCCGAAAGTTAGGACCAGGGAGGGTAGGTTTTTCGGAGCGAAAACGCCAGCAGTCAGAGGTTAGGTAGACAGGCTCCTCGAGGCCATCGGCGCAACGCCCTGCCAAGTGTTGGACCTTGTACTAAATAGGCGCGTGGCTTTTGGTACCTACGGGAGTCGGCTTTTATCTGACCGTCGGGACTTTGTGCTCGGGTGTCGGGCTTTAAGTTCAGCAAGCCCGAAGCTTCTTGTGCCGTCTGAGGCGGGGCTTTAGGTGCCGACGGTGTCGGGCTTCGTGCCTGGCTAGCGTAGGGCTTTGGGCGCCGACGGGTGTCGGGCTTTTGTTGCTAAGAGACGGTGTACACCGCTCTACCAGGGTACACTGGGCTTATGCCTGGCTAGTGCAGGGCTTTGGTGCCGACCAGGGTCGGGCTTTTGTGCTGAGAGCCGATGGTACACCGCTCTGCCAGTGGTACACTGGGCTTTATGCCTGGCTGGTGCAGGGCTTTGGTGCCGACCAGGGTCAGGCTTTTGTTGCTGAGAGCCGGTGGTACACCGCTCTGCCAGTGGTACACTGGGCTTTATGCCTGGCTGGTGCAGGGCTTTGGTGCCGACCGGGGTCAGGCTTTTGTTGCTGAGAGCCGGTGGTACACCGCTCTGCCAGTGGTACACTGGGCTTTATGCCTGGTTGGTGCAGGGCTTTGGTGCCGACCGGGGTCAGGCTTTTGTTGCTGAGAGCCGATGGTACACCGCTCTGCCAGTGGTACACTGGGCTTTATGCCTGGCTGGTGCAGGGCTTTGGTGCCGACCAGGGTCGGGCTTTTGTTGCTGAGAGCCGGTGGTACACCGCTCTGCCAGTGGTACACTAGGCTTATGCCTGGCTGGTGAAGGGCTTTGGTGCCGACCGGGGTCGGGCTTTTGTTGCTGAGAGCTGGTGGTACATCGCTCTGCCAGTAGTACACTGGCTTTATGCCTGGCTGGTACAGGGCTTTGGTGCCGACCAAGGTCGGGCTTTTGTTGCTGAGAGCCGATGGTACACCGCTCTGCCAGTGGTACACTGGGCTTTATGCCTGGCTGGTGCAGGGCTTTGGTGCCGACCGGGTCGGGCTTTTTGTTGCTGAGAGCCGGTGGTACACCGCTCTGCCAGTGGTACACTGGGCTTTATACCTGGCTGGTGCAGGGCTTTGGTGCCGACCAGGGTTGGGCTTTTGTTGCTGAGAGTAGGCATGGGCACTGGGCCGTGCCATGCCAGGCACGGCCTAGGCCCGTCGTGCCAGAAAAATTACCGTGCCGTGCCTGGCACGGCCCATTAACAAATGGGCCGTGCCAGGCACGGCCCATTAAAAAAAAATCAAATTCGGCACGGCCCGTGACCATCAAGAAATGGGCCACGGGCCGTGCCTGGCACGGCCCGTCACGGGCCGTGCCTGGCATGGCCCAGCAGGGCCATTGCTGGGTGTGCCAAAACGGCCCTTCTGGGCCGTTTTGTGGGCCGTGCCATGGCACGGCCCATCAGGGCCGTTGCTGGGCCGTGCCATGGCACGGCCCAGAAGGGCCGTTTTGGCACGGCCCAGCACGGCCCTGCTGGGCCGTTTTGGCACGCCCAGCAACGGCCCTGCTGGGCCGTGCCAGAACGGCCTTGCTGGGCCATTTTATAGCCGTGCCAAGGGCCGTGCCATGGCACGGCTGGTGCCAGGAGCACACTGTGCACCTAGGTACCAGCCAGCTGATCGAAGCCATGATCCTGATCGGCAATGATGGATCCGACGATTGTGATCGATCCAAGCCATGATCCCAATCGACGATGATCGATTAGATTGTTGCGATCAATCCGATCGGAGATGATCCGATGGTTGCGATTGATCCAAGCCATGATCCCGATCGGGGATGATCGATTCGATGGTTGCAATCCATCCAATCGGAGACGATCCGATGGTTGCGATCGATCCAAGCCATGATCCCGATCGGCGATGATCAATCCAACAGTTGCGATCCATCCGATCAGAGACGATCTGATGGTTACGATCGATACAAGCCATGATCCCGATCGACAATGATCGATCGGACTGTTGCGATCAATCCGATCAGAGACGATCCGATATCTGCGATCGATCCAAGCCATGATCCCGATCGGCGATGATCGATCCGATGGTTGCGATCAATCCAAGCCATGATCCCGATTGGTGATGATCGATCGAACCATTGCGATCGATCCGATCGGAGACGATCCGACGGTTGCGATCGATTCAAGCCATGATCCCGATCGGAGATGATCAATCCAACGGTTGCGATCTATCCCATCGAAGATGATCCGACAGTTGCGATCGATCCAAGCCATGATCCCGATCGGCGATGATCGATCCGATGGTTGCGATCCATCCGATCGGCGATGATCCGATGGTTGCGATCTTTCTATTTTTTTCATCTTACTTATTGTATTATGTTCTAGAGGTCAGGCCTAGCCCCCCCCTTCTGTACCATTTTAATTTTAAATTAATAAACTGGACCCCCTACCATTATGGTGGCTTTATATTAATAAAATTTCTTTATTCTTAATAATTTTTTAATTTATCAAAAAAATATATTTTTTATAAATTTTTTTATTTGAGCTGTTCATGGGCCAGGCCCCAGGTGGGCCGTGCCTGGCACGGCCCAGGCCCACTTGGGCCATGCCTGGCATGGCCCACCTGGGCCGGCACGGCCCAGGCCCACCTGGGCCATGCCTGGCACGGCCCACCTGGGCCGGCACGGCTCAGGCCCACCTGGGCCGTGCCGAGTACGGCCCACCTGGGCCGGCACGGCTCAGGCCCACCTGGGCCGTGCCGGCATGGCACGACGGCCGGCCCAGGCCCGTCATGGCCGTGCCGTGCTGGGCCAACAGAAAAAATTTTCTGAGCCCGGCACGGCCCGGTAAATTGGACCGTGCCGGCACGGCCTGGTACTGTAGCAGTGCCAGGCCGTGCCTGGCATGGCCCATCAGGGCCTGGGCCGTGCCGTGCATGGGCGGCACGGCCCAGTGCCCACCTCTAGCTGAGAGCCGATGGTACACCGCTCTGCCAGTGGTACACTGGGCTTTATGCCTGGCTGGTGCAGGGCTTTGGTGCCGACCAGGGTCGGGCTTTTGTTGCTGAGAGCCGGTGGTACACCGCTCTGCCAGTGGTACACTGGGCTTTATGCCTGGCTGGTACAGGGCTTTGGTGCCGACCAGGGTCGGGCTTTTGTTGCTGAGAGCCGGTGGTACACCGCTGCCAGTGGTACACTGGCTTTATGCCTGGCTGGTGCAGGGCTTTGGTGCCGACCAGGGTCGGGCTTTTGTTGCTGAGCCGGTGGTACACCGCTCTGCCAGTGACACTGGGCTTTATGCCTGCTGGTGCAGGGCTTTGGTGCCGACTAAGGTCGGGCTTTTGTTGCTGAGAGCCGGTGGTACACCGCGCTGCCAGTGGTACACTGGGCTTTATGCCTGGCTGGTGCAGGGCTTTTCTATGAAAAGATTTCAGTAGCTAAAATTGAATCTCGTTAATATTGAATAAGGGGTGGAAACCCAAGTGAATACAGGGTGATACTTAACATGAGAGGAGGAATACATTACTGATAATACCGACGAAGGTTATCTGCATTCCATGTTCTTGGAAGTGGCGTCCCATCAAGTTCTTCAATTTTATAAGCTCCGTGGCGGAGTGTTTCGGCGATCCGGTAAGGCCCCTCCCAATTTGGGGCTAGCTTGCCTCCCTCAGCTGGCTTCGAGACCTCGGCCCATCGAAGGACCAGATCTCCTGGCAGGAACGTCCGGGGGCGCACACGAGCGTTGTAGTACTTTGCGGCCCGCTGCCGGTAGGCCGCCATTCGAAGCCGCGCCCGGTCTCGCACCTCCTCCACCAGGTCGAGGTTGGCTCGCAGTTGGTCAGGGTTACCTTCCTCGCTGTATGCTTCCACCCGAGGGCTTGGTGCACCAACTCTACCAGAATATAGCTTCAGAGCCAAAGACTAAGCTGAACGGCGTTTCGCCGGTGGGGGCTCGCGGCGTTGTGTGGTAGGCCCATAGCACGTTGGGGAGCTCCTCCACCCATCACCCCTTGCAGCCATCTAGCCGAGATCTCAGCCCCTGGAGAATGATCCGATTAGTCACTTCGGCTACCCCGTTGGTTTGAGGATGCCCGACGGAAGTGAACCTCTGACGATACCCAGCTCAAAGCAGAACTCCCGGAAGGGCGCGTTGTCAAATTGCCGGCCGTTATCAGTGACTAATGTGTGCGGCAGTCCAAACCGACATATGATGGACTTCCAGAAGAAGGATCTCACTTTGCTTTCGGTAATCTTGGCCAAGGCCTCGGCTTCAACCCACTTGGTGAAGTGATCCACTGCTACCAAGAGGAACTTTCGCTGTCCGGAGGCCGGGGGAAATGGTCCCAGGATATCCATGCCCCACTGGGCGAAGGGCCAAGGTGCCACCAAGGGGGTCAGGTGAGACGTCGGCTGTCGCTGGATATTAGCATGACGTTGACAGCTATCACATTTCTTAACAAGCTCAGCTGCATCTTCCTTCATCGTCAGCCAGAAGTACCCTTGGCGCAGGGCCTTGTAGGCTAGGGCCCTGCCCCCCAGGTGACTCCCGCATATACCTTCATGGATCTCTCTGAGGATGTAATCTGATTCAACTGACCCCACGCACCTGAGAACTGGGTATGAGAAGGATCTCCGATAAAGCTTCCCGTTCATCATCAAGAATCTCGGGGCCCTCCGCCTGAGCAGCTTGGCCTCAGCGGGTTCTCCGGGAGAGTACCGTCAGTCAAATACCGGATGTAGGCGTCCATCCAGGAGGGCTCTTGCTCCACCGGCAACGCTTCATCCACGGCCTCGGTGCTTGGGACTTGTAGGTGCTCCACATATGTCCTCCCCAACGTTCCGTCGGCCGAAGTGGCCAGACGGGACAATGCATCGGCCCTGGCATTCTCCCTCTGGGGATATAGCTGACGCGGAAGTAAGAGAAATGAGACGCCTGGGACTGCACCTTGCTCAAGTATCGGGACATGGTTGGGTCCCTAGCCTCGTACTCCCCGTGATCTGTCCAGAGACAAGTTGAGAGTCCGTGAAGGCCCTCAAACGCCCAGCGCCTAGCCCCTCAGCTAACCTCATCCCGCTAGCAAGGCTTCGTACTCCGCCTGATTATTAGTTGCTGGGAACTGGAATCTGAGAGCGTACTCCACTACATCTCCCTCTGGGCTCGCGAGAATGAGTCCGGCTCCGCTTCCTTGAGAGTTTGCCGCTCCATCCACATGCAGGATCCAGTCCTCCGCCTCCTCAGATGAGGGAGAGTCCGCGCACTCCTCCGGTCGCACCTCCTCCATATCCCTCTCGGTCCAGGAACACTCGACCAGGAAATCCGCCAACACCTGAGACTTCATGGCTGACCTTGGCCGGATGGACAGGTCGAACTCATTCAGCTTAATGGCCCACTTGGCCAGCCGACCGGAGGTGTCGGGGCGAGATAAGATAGCTCGAAGGGGCTGGTCCGTAAGCACCACGATGGGATGGGCTTGGAAGTAAGGCCGGAGGCGCTGAGTAGAGACCACCAAGGCGAAGATAATCTTCTCGGTTCTTGAATACCTGGTCTCGGCGTCATGGAGTACTTTGCTGGTGTAATAGATTGGCTTCTGGGCCCGTCGGCATCCATGCGCACGAGTACGGAGCTGACAGCCTCGGGGGAAGCGGCCAGATATAAAAAGAGCTCCTCCCCATTTTTAGGCTTGGACAACAGCGGCGGAGTGGAGAGAAACTGCTTCAACTCCTCAAAGGAGCCTTGACACTCTTTCGTCCATTCGAAGCCGTTGACCTTGCGCAGCGCCTTAAAGAAGGGCAGGCACCTTTCTGCCGACCTTGACATGAAACGACTCAAGGCCGCCACCCTCCCCGTTAGGCGCTGCACTTCCTTCTTATTGGCTGGGGGCCTCATCTCCAGGATAGCCCTAATCTTGTCGGGGTTGGCTTCAATCCCTCGCTGGGTCACCATAAAACCCAGGAACTTGCCTGCTGCTACTCCAAAGGCGCATTGTGGGGGTTGAGCTTCATCCGATACCGACGCAAGTTGTTGAAAGTCTCCTCGAGGTCAGCTACATGGTCCGCGCACTGGTGCTCTTGGTCAGCATGTCATCCACATAAACCTCCATGTTGCGCCCTAGCTGGTCCTCAAAGACCTTGTTCATTAATCTTTGATAAGTGGCCCCGGCATTTTTCAATCCAAAAGGCATCACCCTGTAACAATAAATCCCCTTCTCTGTGATAAAGGAGGTTGCTTCTTCATCCGCCGGGCTCATCTTGATTTGGTTATACCCCGAGAACGCATCCATGAAACTGAGAGTCTCATGCCCGGAGGTGGCGTCCACCAGCTGGTCGATTCGGGGCAGCGGGAAGCTGTCCTTGGGGCACGCCTTGTTGAGGTCGGTGAAATCCACGCACATCCTCCAGCTTCCGCTGGCCTTGCGAACCATTACGACGTTCGCTAGCCAGTCCGGGTAACGCACCTCGCGATGTGGCCAGCCGCCAGCAGCTTCCGCACCTCCTCATCAACGGCCTTCTGCGGTCAGGGGCAAAACTCTTTTCTTCTGCCTGATGGGCCGGCACCCCGGCCGGATGTTAAGCTGGTGCGTGATTACCTCCTCCGGAATCCCGGCATGTCGGATGCTGACCATGCGAAGACGTCGCGTTGACCCGCAGGAAGGTAAGGAGTCGGTCACGAGCTTCCTCTGGAAGTAAGCTCCAACCCGGACCATCCGCGCGGGGTCCTCCCCGAGGGGAAAGTGAGCAGCCGCTCGGCCGGCTCCCCCCTTTTTTCCAAGTCTCGTGGGTCAAGCGCCTCAGGTGCCGGTGCAGGTGCCGTCTCTTGAGGGCTAGGAGCCAAGTGATAGCAAAGTGCCGGTAGACCCTGCTCTCCTCGCATCTCGCCGACCCCTCTACTGGTTGGGAACCTCACGAGGAGCCGCTTGGTGGATATGATGGCATCCAAGAGGTTGAGCCCAGGCCTCCGAGGATCGCATTGTATGCCAGGGGTACACGGACCACCAAGAACTTCATGAGACAGTGCTTTGGCATGGAGCCGTACCAGCCGTTACGGAAGAGTGATTTCCCTTCAACCTTCACGGAATCTCCTGTGAACCCCATCAAAGGCGTGGCGACAGGTCGAAGCAGATCATGCGACAAGTTCATACGAACAAAGGCATCGTAGTTTAAAACATCTACGGAGCTCCCACTGTCAACTAAGATTCTTTTTACAGGGTGCTTAGCGATCGTCATGGACACGACGACGCTATCATCATCCTTATTTACAACCCCGTCCAAGTCCTTTTCGAAAAAAGGAATTACAGTTTCTGCTCCCCCCTCCCCCCTTTGTTTCTTCGGCGGGCCTCCTGCCCCCCAGGAAATCATCGCCACCGTCTTCTCCGTCGGGGCATTGTCGATCACTGGCGGCGAGGGCGCTGATGGGCCAGGAGCTCCCGGGTTGTCCTCTGAACGAACTTTCCAGGTGGCCCCGCTGAATAAGGTCTTCAATAGCTTTCTTCAGCTGACGGCAATCGTCGGTGTCGTGGCCATGGTCCCGGTGGTAGCGGCAGTAGAGGTTCTTGTTCCGGGGGATCTTCGGGTTGATGGGAGGAGGGTGCAGATAAGACTCCCCTTCAATCTCGAGCAGGATCTGAGATATGGGAGAGCAATGGGGTGTAGGGTCCGTCTCTCGGTGCAGGGGGTCGAGGACGGTTGTCTGGCCGGCGAGGAGGCTCGGGCCTCCTGGGGCGGACTTCTGCAGGCTCCGGCTGGGTCGGCTTCCTGGGGACACTCCCGCCAGCTTCGCGCCGGGAAAAGTCGGCCTCGTCCCCCGGATGTACTTCTGGGCCGGATCAGGAGTTCGGAGTAAGAGCCGGTGGCTTCTTGTCAAGAGAATATGCGAAGCGAGAAGGGCGGAGCCCCCGCTTCAAAGCCAAGGTAGCCACCGAGTCTTCCAGGTTGTAGACCTCCAGAGCTGCTTCTTTGAACCGGCAACATAATCCCGCAAAGGCTCGCCATTCTTCTGCTGAACGGCAAAGAGACTGTCCGCCACCCTCGGGATCTTTCGGCAGGCGTCAAAATGGGCCAGGAAAGCCCTCTCCAACTGGCGAAGGAGTCGATGCTTCGTGGCGGCAGACGAGAATACCAAGCTCGAGCAGCCTTCTTCAGAGTGGCCGGAAGCAACGCACATAAGTGAATCAGTGGCCCCCTGGACTTGCATGAGTACCTTATAGCTCTCCAAATGGTCCAGGGGGTCCGTGGTCCCATCGTATGGGTCTAGTTGAGAAGGCGGAACCTAGTAGAGATGGGCTCCTCCATGATGCGGCGAGACAAGGGAGGCCGACTGTCGTAGTCTGTCTCCGGCAGGTGGGTGATCCGACGGCTAAGCTCCTCCAGCTTCTGATTACACTCCTCGAGTCGACGCTCGGCTCGACGAGGCATCCGCCATCAAAAGAGCCCTCCCCGAAGATTCGGAAGAAGAACGAGGGCGGCGATGCCGGCGCGGCGCTCCGCCTCCTTCCCGTGCCGCCGCTTAGGAGAGACACTAGCGTGGCGAGAGGGAGACCGGGGTCTTTTAGAGGCTTCACGATGGTGAGGCTTGACCGGGGATCGGTGGTGACGATCCACAGGAACGGCGATCTCCGGCGGGAGGAATGCTGGCTGGGTTGCACTACCCCTGGGACAGATGGGTTCAGCTCCGGCTGCTGCAAGGCCGCCTGCTGGTGCTGCAGGCCCTGAACCATCCCGCCAAAGACTGGACCTGCGTGGCCAGGGCAGTGAGTCGATCTTCCTGGAGTTGCTGCGGAGCAGGCGCGGGAGCATCATTCTGCGGAGCAGAAGGCCCTGCTCCCCGGAGATGCAGAGGCTCTGGAATACTGGATGCGAGAGCCGGGGGGGCCTCCGCAGGTGGACCGGCCCCGCAGCGCTGCCCCCCAGCGCGACCGGCTGAAACTCCCTTCGTCCGAGTCATCACCATGACTCCAAGATCTTGAAGAAAGGAGCAAAAGGTAAGCTGCTGGCTCGATGTCTTTCTTACACCCCCCTTCCAGGCACGCCCAATCTGATGACGCCAAGTCACCTTCCTCAAACGTCGGGGAAGATGGACGTCCTTCTCCTCGGAGCCCTGCAAGAAAAGTCCCCGGAGACCGGCGATACCGGTAGGGACCCTCCGACGATCAAGTCAGTCACTTGGGCTCAGACAAAGAACCGCTCAGCAGAAAGAACTAAGGCGATTAGGGTTTTGCTGGGAGGAAGAAAGCTCAGAAAAACCAGAGTTCAGATCTCTACTTACAGCGCGAGCATGTACTTTTATACCTGTCCGAATGTCCTATCTTACTATTTCGGAAGATCACCGTCGTATCATCGCTGCGCATGCCGGAGGCATCCTGTACCGCTTGCCGATGTGATGTCATACGTGTCCAACAGCCGCGAAGGCACTCAGTGCGCGCCGTCGGATGATATGACCGAGCACAGTCGCAAGGGTAGCGAATCGTACGCCGTAGTGAGGCATGGCCATGCACAGGGACATGCAATGCACCATACGCCGTTATGAGGTATGGCCCTCCGTAACGGGGTGCAATCACGGCGTACTGAGAGTCACATGGGTGCGCCGTGCGGCCTGAAGTCGTCATTTCTTTCGATGATTGAACTACATGCCAATCGCTGATGACCCCACCTTGAGACCGGAAGGGGTCCCGATGGTGGGGAGATGCCGGTGCACCCCGAGACCGATGGGGGTCTTGGGATCAAGAGATGATGACCCCACCCCGAGACCGGAAGGGGTCCCGGGGGTGGGGAAATGCCGGTGCACCCCGAGATCGGTGGGGGTCTCGGGATCAAGAGATGATGACCCCACCCCGAGATCGGAAGGGTTCCCGGGGGTGGGGAAATGCCGGTGCACCCCGAGACCGGTGGGGGTCTCGGGTCAAGAGATGATGACCCCACCCGAGACCGGAAGGGGTCCCGGGGGTGGGGAAATGCCGGTGCACCCCGAGACCGGTGGGGGTCTTGGGGTCAAGAGATGATGACCCCACCCCAAGACCGGAAGGGGTCCCGGGGGTGGGAAATGCTGGTGTACCCCGAGACCGGTGGGGGTCTCGGGGTCAAGAGATGATGACCCCACCACGAGACCGAAAGGGATTCCGGGGGTGGGAAATGCCGGTGCACCCTGAGACCGGTGGGGTCTCGGGGTCAAGAGATGATGACCCCACCCCGAGACCGGAAGGGATCCCGGGGGTGGGAAAATGCCGGTGCACCCCGAGACCGGTGGGGGTCTCGGGGTCAAGAGATGATGACCCCACCCCGAGACCGGAAGGGGTCCCGGGGGTGGAGAAATGCTGGTGCACCCCGAGACCGGTGGGGCTCTCGGGGTCAAGAGATGATGACCCACCCCGAGACCAGAAGGGGTCCCGGGGGTGGGGAAATGCCGGTGCACCCCGAGACCTGTGGGGTCTCAGGGTAAAGATGATGACCCCACCCCGAGAACGGAAGGGGTCCCGGGGGTGGGAAATGTCGGTGCACCCCGAGACCGGTGGGGGTCTCGGGGTCAAGAGATGATGACCCCACCCCGAGACGGAAGGGGTCCGGGGGTGGGGAAATGCCGGTGCACCCCGAGACCGGTGGGGTCTTGGGGTCAAGAGATGATGACCCACCCCGAGACCGGAAGGGGTCCCGGGGGTGGGAAAATGCCGATGCACCCCGAGACCGATGGGGGTCTCGGGGTCAAGAGATGATGACCCCACCCCGAGACCGGAAGGGGTCCTGGGGGTGAGGAAATGCCGGTGCACCCCGAGACGGTGGGGGTCTCGGGGTCAAGAGATGATGACCCCACCCCGAGACCGGAAGGGGTCCCAGGGGTGGGGAAATGCAGTGCACCCCGAGACCGGTGGGGGTCTCGGGGTCAAGAGATGATGACCCCATCCCGAGATCGGAAGGGGTCCCGAGGGTGGGGAAATGCCGGTGCACCCCGAGACCGGTGGGGGTCTCGGGGTCAAGAGATGATGACCCCACCCCGAGACCAGAAGGGGTCCCGGGGTGGAAAAATGCCGGTGCACCCCGAGATCGGTGGGGGTTTCAGGGTCAAGAGATGACCCACCCCGAGATCGGAAGGGGTCCCAGGGGTGGAAAAATGCCGATGCACCCCCGAGACCGGTGGGAGTCTCGGGGTCAAGAGATGATGACCCCACCCCGAGACCGGAAGGGGTCCCGGGGGTGAGGAAATGCCGGTGCACCCCGAGACTGGTGGGGGTCTCGGGTCAAGAGATGATGACCCCACCCCGAGACTGGAAGGAGTCCCGGGGGTGGGGAAATGCCGGTGCACCCCGAGACCGGTGGGGGTCTCGGGGTCAAAAGATGATGACCCACCCCAAGATCGGAAGGGGTCATGGGGGTGGAAAAATGCAGGTGCACCCTGAGGCCGGTGGGGGTCTCGGGGTCAAGAGATGATGACCCCACCCCGAGACCGGAAGGGGTCCCGGGGGTGGAAAAATGCCGGTGCACCCCGAGACCGATGGGGGTCTCGGGGTCAAGAGATGATGACCCCACCCCGAGACCGGAAGGGATCCCGGGGGTGGAAAAATGCCGATGCACCCCGAGACCGTGGGGGTCTCGGGGTCAAGAGATGATGACCCCACCCCGAGACCGGAAGGGGTCCCGAGGGCGAGGAAATGCCGATGCACCCCGAGACCGGTGGGGGTCTCGGGGTCAAGAGATGATGACCCCACCCCGAGACTGGAAGGAGTCCCGGGGGTGGGGAAATGCCGGTGCACCCCGAGACCGGTGGGGGTCTCGGGGTCAAGAGATGATGACCCCACCCCAAGATCGGAAGGGGTCCTGGGGGTGAAAAAATGCAGGTGCACCCCGAGACTGGTGGGGGTCTCGGGGTCAAGAGATGATGACTCCACCCCGAGACCGGAAGGGGTCCCGGGGGTGAAGAAATGCCGGTGCACCCCGAGACCGATGGGGGTCTCGGGGTCAAGAGATGATGACCCTACCCCGAGACCGGAAGGGGTCCCGAAGGTGAGGAAATGCCAGTGCACCTCGAGACCGATGGGGGTCTCGGGATTGTTAGCCGCCGTTACCTTTTATCCTGACGACGCGGGATCAGTCATATCAGGTACAAACTGAATCAGTGACCCACCAAGCACTCTACATCACAAGATTGTCAAGTAATTGGTTTCAATGCGTGCCAAAATACATAATTAAATTTAAATGGATGATACCTTGATCCATAATCCCAACAAGACCAATACTATGCATTGCACCTTTATTCTTAGATTTGATTGGTTTATCCCTAATATAATTAACAAAAGTCTACTTATCTTCAAAATCAAAACAATGTCTTTGTTTATCTAAAAGAAATTAAAATTTATATTTTCTTTAAAGGATAATATGGGACAAGATAAAAATTAAGCTTTAAATTCAAACTAACTGGCTCTATGAATTTATCCTTAGCTTAATATTATTATCAACACTCGGCTTTATCTAAAGCATTATAGGTAGCTTTGATTTGATTAAACTCATTAAACAAAAATTGAGGGTACGACGAACCACAAACTTATGAGATTTTTAATCTTAAGTTTATTAAACACTTAATGACTTTATTCTATAATAGTCAAAAAAACTTTAGCATCGCTAGTTTCAATTAATCAACTCAAAATTTCTTATGTACAACAATGCTCTCATCAGTGGGCTCATAAGACTCGCTCTCATATAAAGCTAGGTTCCTACCACCAGTATTCTATTTCTACTCGAGCCTATCCCTCGCGATCTCTTCCCTCTGGCTTCTATTGATACCCTTCTCTTTTAGTGTGGCATCCAACTCATACGTCAGTTATGGTAGCACTCAAAATTGACAAAATTTATCATATAAATAGAAGTAAAATCATTATAAACAGAGCATTTTGGTTGGTCCATGGCTGCCTAAGGCACCATTAACAAAAACATAAAGGAAAATGTTGAGCTTTCTTATTATTATTTCTCTTTAAAAATTGATAAGGATTTCATATATTATTGATGACACTTTGTAATGATCAGTGCGTTGCTGCAAGATATTTGTTACCTTCTACAAGTGATGACACCATGGTAGGTGGTGCTTCTTGTTGCGTAAACAAGGTTGAAATTTAGAGCTAATTTGGTTAGGTCAAGCTTTTGATACATATATAAAAAAAGAAGTTAATTAATGAAATATAAAATAATTTGGGCATATGAAACATCAATTGCATCACCGTTTTGTAGCAGTGCCCTTGGGTGTGGGTTTGAGGGGGTTGAGGTAGCGCTTATTGGATCTCTATTTCTTTTAGATTTTGTTCTGGTTATCCATTTTATCAATTTAATAAAATATGAGGTGGAATAAAATTCCCTTACAATCTTATATATCCTTGCAAATTAAAGATATTATATATTTATTTTTAAATTATATTTTTTTGGGTATGCATGCATGTTTATGTTATTCACCCTCATGGACATTACATAGGTGCTTCTGATTAAAAAATAAAAATGATGCATTGATTACATTATGTCACCTCAAAAGTTATAAGCCTCAATGGGATAATTTAAAATCATTGATTACATCATGTCACTTCAAAAGCCATAAACCTTCAGAGGATAATTTAAAATCATCTTATTATTAAAAAAAAATGCAAAAAAATGGTTTAATTCCAAAGATTTAGCTGGGTTGTTTGTTGCAGCTGAACTGGGCGCTGTAGTGTTTCTTCATGGCTTTCCTGAGATATGGTATTCATGGAGATATCAAATGATTGCTGCAGCTAACGCTGGATTCCAAGCCATTGCGTGTAGCGCGCAACATCTACATTCTCTTTTCTGATAGTGAGTTTCCAGTGGCAAGGAATTAGGATCAAGAGATCATGGACTTGTTGGATCCATCTACACCTTTGCCCCCATGGTCTTCAGAGGAAGATCTCACAGCATATGCCTCCTTATATGAGAAATCTGGATTTCATTTCCAATTCTGGTTCCATATGTGTAAGCTAAGGATATATAACTCCAATATCTTCTGCTCCTGCTAGGAAGCATATATGATTGTGCTCTTTTTCAATGGCTTGCTACTGACTTCTTTTCGGGCCAAAAATTAAATTGTGTTAGAAATCACCAAAAACAAATGATACAGAGTCCAAATAAATGAATCTTGTATCAAGAACAATCATGTTTCCTATTCTTTTCGCTAATTCATTGACTTTATTTGGTATTTCAACCCTGTTCCTTGTTGCTAAATGTCAGATAATTAATTAACCAATACTCAGTGCAAGGCAAGCCAATATCCATTTCATGTTTCACTTGCGTAAGTTTGCATCAAGTTCTAAATTCAATATCACCTTAGTGCCAGTTATTCAGACTGACATACTAAAACCACATTTAATGAAACAAATCACACCCAAAAGGGACAAGAGTGGTCAGACTTTTATTAATTTAAAAACATTCAGAAATTAGAATCTTCAGGAGATTTGTAGCACACAGCGTCACAGCTTGTGAATATGATGTAAGAAATGGAATGGGACACTTCATTTAGGATTTCTTTTTTGATGGCCCATATGCTCATTGGGTGTACAATATTATGAACGTTCTTCTTGTCCGAGATTAAGCGACAACTAAGTATGTTGCATTGCAAGGTTTATAATTTTTTGATAATATTTTTTAATAGACTTGGAATTGTATTGAGTGAAATTTTTTTATTTTAATTTATTAAATTAAAATAAAAATTAATGTATATATGTTTTATTTTATTATTAAAAATTAACTTTTTGATGTTTCACTTAATTTTATATTTAAATAATATTTAAATATATAATCAAATATTTATAACCGAAGCTTCAATGACTTAAATGATATTTAAGACAGTTGTATATATACATGCCGTAATAATAAAATAGTCGATTTTTTTTTTTTTTAATTCTAAGCTAGAAAATGGTGGAACAAACTTCTTAAATTTCCAATTTAGCTTTCTTTTCACATTTGGTTCCATATTTAAATAATATTTAAAGATGTAATAAATGACATAACAAAAGTCACTTTCCCATGTGGCTTAATAATAACATGGTCAACTTTTGTTAATCCTATGCTGGAAAAAGGTATAACAAATTCTTAAAGTCCCAAAGTCTTAATTTATAGGTACTCCGTTTCTACGCTTAATTTCATATTTAAATAATATTTAAATATAAAATAAAATATTTATAACCAATATTTCATAATTTAAATAATATTTTAAGTCACTTATGTACAAATGGCATAATAATAAAATAATCAAAAAAAAATTTTAAATGCTTCAACTTTAAAATATATCAGATTATGCAACTCCATAATTTTCTTTTCTTTTTTTTCTTTTCTTTTTGATTATACTATCGCTTAAAGAGCCGTGAGATACGGTGTTAAGCTCCCGGGTCCAGATTATCTAGAATATGGTGAAGTTTTCTTGTTGGGATTAAGTTGCTTCAAATTTTAGAACACTTCGGAAATTTCCTTGTTTTTTTTTTTTTTTTTTTTGGTTAAAAACGGGCGATCATATAATTCTAGAATGAGTCAGCCCAGAAACATCAGAAATTAAAATCTGCTGTAGGAGAATAGGACATGGGTCGTCTGGCTTCCAATTCCAAGGACCCACATGTTGAGCAGCAAACGACGCCACCCAGTCCGCCGCCGAGTTAGCCTCACGATAAGTGTGGCGGATCTGGGCTGAATCAAGCTCCCGCATCATAGCCCAACAGTCCCTCAGAATCGGATTTGAGGAATCATCTATACAACTCTCCTTTGATAGCCAAGAAATGACAGTCATAGAATCCCCCTCAATCATGATCTTGGGAGCATGGAGGATCCTAACAGCAAAAGAGAGCCCTGCCCAAGCAGCACCAAGCTCCGACAGAGGAACAGTAGAGTCCAGGGATCCAAAGCCTCCCGTTGCCAATAGATCTCCCATCGGGCCTCGAATGATGAAAGCAGATCCAGCAGCTCTGTCCCGGACGCTCCCATCAAAGTTAATTTGACATACCCTGGAGGGGGGGTTCCCAAGAGACGAAAACCGTACGACGGTTCGCTGTCGAGATAGCAGGGAGCCCCAGAGGCCAGAGGAGTCAAAATTAACACCATGAGAGGCACGGGCACATTCCGAAGTCAATAATCTAATCTGCCTCACAATCCTGTGAAAGGAAAACCTATCGTCGGAGAATATGATTTGATTCCTCGACAGCCATATATAATAAGCAGTCACAGACCAAAGACCACGCTTGCTCATAGGACCGCTACGGATGTCCTGAAGAAAAAAAGAACGCGAGAAAGCCATAACCTCCATATCCCTAGGATAGCCCATAAGAGTCCAGATTCTTCTCGCTCTGGAGCAACAAATATAGCATGGTCCAAAGTTTCATCCACCTGCCTGCATAGAGGACAGATCGGCTGAATAGGCAACCCCCGCCGAGAGAGAAGGAAGCAAGTAGGAAGGCAATCTCAAAGAATCTTCCAAATGAATAACTGAACCCTGGGGATAACAGGAAGCTTCCAAATCCAAGCTGCATCCTCCGTATGCTGAGCCTGCGGTCTGTATATATCCATAAGATCCCGAATAGGAGCCTTGGGAAGACAAGAACGCTGCCAAATCCTGGAGTCACCAGAGGAATCAGGTAGAAGAGGCATCGAGAGAATCCGACGAGAAAGCTCCTCCCCAAAAAACCCAGTCACCGAGGGTATGTGCCATGAGCGGGGGTTTAAGGAGATAAGATCCTTAACCCTAAGGTTAGGGGGAATATCCATGTTGATAAAGGAGGGCCACCGCATAATGGGGAGCTCAGAGATCCAGGTAATTAATGTGAGGATTAAGAAATAAAGATTAAGGTAAGCTAAGTAAGATTAAGCCTTAATTAAAACCCATTCGTTAAACTGATTTTTCTACCTCCTTCATGAATGTTCCGTGGTGGATGGAGAGGGGAAATTCAGTGAGGACGATCGGTAGTGGGAGGAGAGAACAAGCGTCGTTGAGAAGCCAGTAGCTGGACCACTCTTTCTTTCCTGATTTTCTTCTCCATTTCACTTCTCCTTCTTCTTCTTCTTCCTTTCCTTCTCCCTTCCGTTCTCACGATATCTCGGCCGGTGAACCACCATTGGAGGGTGTAGTTTGAACCCTCTTCACCGTAGAGCATCACTGGAACTGAAGTTAACGTTGTCGGTGAGGTAGAGAGGCCGAGAAAATGTCGCGTTATTTTCCTCTGTTTTGTTTTCTATTCCTCTGTTCCATGACCATTCCTTTGATTCCGGTTGATAGGGTGGAAGATCTTCTAATTAAAGAGTAAGGGAGAATCATCAGAGCGAGGCAAGCTTCCGGGGAAGTTCAGATCGTCGTCGGACACTCCGGCAAGGCAGAGGTAAACTTCTCCTTCCTCTGTTTTCTGGTTGAGCTGAGAACGCAATCGGATTATTGGAAGTTTAGGGGTCGTTGTTGTCGGTGATGGGAAAGAATCCGTGTACGAGCAAATACTAGCAGACCGTAATACGCAGCAGAATAATAAATAAAATACGCAAACCACACAATCACAGAAACACCAAGATTTACGTGGAAAATCCCTTCAAGATAAAGAGAAAAAACCACGGGCAAGCCAGAGAAGAAGATCCACTATAAAATAATAAATATCGAAGTCTCAAGTCCCTTGCCAGAACTTGAGAAACAATTACAAGAGAATATAGGGATATAAGGATTACGTCACCGAAAAATACGGTCTCCTGCGTTACCTCCTTATTTTCTTCCCTTCTCTTGTTCTTCTTCTTCTCTTGTTTTTCTTCTGCAGCACCTTCACATGATCCTGGAGTGGAAGTCCTCCCACGTAGTTAAGCACCAAGCAGCAGCCCTTCCTTTTCTTCCCCTAGCAATCCATGCTCCTAGAAAAAAGAAATACCTGCTACATGCTTCTCCTCTTTTTTTTCTTCAGACGGCTGCTCCTTGAAATAGAGAAAACCAAAAAAAGGAAGGCGGCTACTCCTTTTATAAAAGAGAGAGAATAAACCCTAGTGAAAAAGGAGTAGCGCTCCCTTTTGCCCTAATGGGCTGAATAGGTGGGCCATGGGCCCAACAACCTCCCCCTTCAGCCCATAAGGGAGGCTGTCTCATGCTTCCTTAGTGTGAAATCATGCCGACCAGCTGTCGGCATATCTCTTGCCTTTCTTTTGATAAGGTCTTTGTCAACATGTCTGCCCCATTTTCATCTGTGTGAATTTTCTGAAGCTGTAACTGCTTCTCTTCAAACACATTTCGAATCCAGTGGTATCTCACATCTATATGCTTTGACTTGAAATGAAAAGTTGGGTTCTTGCATAAGTGGATGGCGCTCTGGCTCTCACAATGTACCACATAATTTTTCTGTTTCAATCCCAATTCATGTAAGAATTCTTTCATCCACAGCATCTCCTTACAGACCTCGGTAGCAGCAATATATTCTGCCTCTGTGGTAGAGAGAGCTACACACCTTTGCAATCTGGATTGCCATGACACAGCTCCCCCTGCAAAAGTAAGTATGAAACCTGATGTGGACTTCCTTGTATCAATATCTCTCGCCATATCTGCATCTGTGTAACCAATCAGCATAGCTGGACCACCCCCAAAGCTTAAACAAACTTTGGAGCTTCCTCTGAGATATATGAAGATCCACTTCACTGCTGCCCCATGCTCTTTCCCTGGATTTGCAAGAAATCTGCTAGCAACACCCACTGCATATGCGATGTCTGGCCTCGTACATACCATCGCGTACATCAAACTTCTGACTGCTGAAGCATAAGGAACCTTCTTCATTTTCTCCTTCTCCTCATCACTTGAAGGACTTTGCTCTGAGCACAACCTGAAGTGACCCAGTATTTGCTTTGCTGGTCCCATATCCTTCATTTCAAATGAATTGCTCATCTCCTTCTTCAACCTTTGACTTTGAAGCCTTCTGGTTGCTCCATATAGATTTCCTCCTCCAAATCACCATGAAGAAAAGCTGTCTTCACATCTAACTGCTCAACCTCCAAGTCTAGACTAGCAGCAATACCTAGAGCAACACGAATTGAAGACATTTAACAACAGGAGAAAAAAATCTCTTCAAAGTCAATACCTTTCTTTTGACCAAAGCCTTTCACAACCAATCTGGCCTTGTACTTTGGTTGAGAACAATGCTGTTGAGTCTTTAACCTGAAAACCCACTTGTTCTTTAAAGCCTTCCTTCCTCTTGGTAGTTCCACTAATCATATGTGTGGTTCTTTTGTAAGGCATCCATTTCTTCCAGCATACCTACTAACCACTCCTTTTTCTGCTCACTTTCAACTGCCTCCTGGTAACATTCTGGTTCACCTGCATCAGTAAGCATTATATATTCATCTGTAGAATACCTTTTGGAAGGTTGACGTTGTCTGATAGATCTTCTCAGCTGAGGCTCTGCAGGAGGTTTCTCCTGATCTCCTTCTTGCTCAACATGTCCTACAGGTGAGTTAATACCTGCTCCTGCACTATTTTCTTGCACATCTCCCTATCACCCTGATTTACTAGAGGAGTAACTGGATCACAGTCTGTTAATCCTCCTGCAGAAGACTTGACTGACACCTCCTTCTTGAAGTCTTGAAGGGTTTGATCTTCAAAAAATACCACATCTCTGCTTCTGAATACCTTCTGCTTTTCTGAATCCCAAAGTCTATAACCAAACTCATCATGTGAGTAACCAAGCAAAGCACATTCTTTTGTCTTACCATCCAGCTTGGACCTCTTAATGTCTGGAACATGTGCAAATGCACGACAACCAAACACTCTCAAGTGCTTATAAGAGACATCTTTTCCTGACCATACACGCTCTGCAACATCACCATCTAGAGCTGTACATGGTGACAAGTTTATTACATCAACCGCTGTCTTCAATGCCTCATCCCAAAATCTTTTAGGTAACTTGGACTGTGAAAGCATACATCTGATCTTTTCCATGATGGTGCGGTTCATTCTCTCTGCAATTGCATTATGCTGAGGAGTACCAGGAACTGTCATCTCATGTTGAATGCCATGTGATCTGCAATAATTATCAAATAACCCTGTGTACTCACCACCATTATCTGACCTTATACATTTCAGTTTCTTTCCTGTCTCTCTTTCAACTCTGGCATGAAACTCTTTGAAGACATTAATAACCTGATCTTTAGTCTTCAAACCATAGACCCATACTTTTCTAGAAAAATCATCTATAAAAGTGACAAAATAAAGTGCACCACTGATGCCTGGAACATTAACTGATCCACTATGAGTTTTTGTCCTCAGAGGACCACAAACATCTGTATAGATACGATCCAAAACATGCATTTTTCTAGATAAAGCAGGACTAGCAAAAGAACTCTATGTTGCTTGCCAACCAAACAATCAACACATGGGTTCAGATGTACACCTTTGAAGTCTGGTAAAACTTCTTTCTTGGAAAGAACTTGCAGCCCCTTCTCACTCATGTGTCCCAGTCGTTTATGCCACAACTCCATGCTGAAGTTGTTCTCTGTAACATTCAACTGTTCACCATAAGCTTTAGCCTGCAACTTGTATAAAGTGTGACATTTCTTCCCACTGGCTACAACAAGTGAACCTTTACTGAGCTTCCATTGCCCTTTATGAAATCTGCTATCAAAATTTTCATAATCAAGTCTTCCAACTGAGATTAAATTTAGCCTCAAGTCAGCTACATGCCTTACATCCTTGAGCACCAACTTACAGCCAAGATTGGTCTTCATGTGGATGTCACCCATGCCAATGATATCTGCTGTGCCTTGATTTCCCATCTTGACAACACCAAAATTTCAGTCTTATATGTAGAAAAAAACTCCCTCCGTGGTGTAGCATGATAAGAAGCACGTGTGTCAATCACCCACTCATGATTCTGACACTCACATGAGAAGATACCATCAGAAGTAGACAAAATCAAATAATCATCACTCTGCACAGTAGCTGTGATATTCTCCTTTGACTCTGTATCCTCCACTTCTTTTCCCTTTTTCTTACTCTTCTTAGGCTTCTTACACTGATTCTTGTAGTGCCCTTTCTCACCACAGTTATAGCAAGTAATATCTTTTTTTGACCTTGATTTGCTTCTACCCTTGTATGAATTGTCTCTATTTCTAGACTTTGACCGTCCTCTATTCTCTGAGACAAGTGCCTGTGAATCAATCTGAGAAGTTGCTGAATTTTTCCTTCTTAACTCCTCATTCAACAAACTGCCTGTTACTTGACTCATGGTGATAACACCGTCTAGTGCAGAATTACTGAGGGAAACTACCAGTGTCTCCCAACTTTCTGGCAATGAACTGAGAAGTAACAATGCCTGCAACTCATCATCAAGAGACATTTTCATAGAGGATAACTGGTTATTAATACTCTGCATTTTATTCAAATGCTCAGCAATAGAAGCACCCTCTTTATATTTCAGATTCACTAGTTTTCTGATCAAGAAAGCCTTGTTGCCAGCTGTTTTTCTCTCATATAGACTTTCTAACTTTTTCCAAAGAGAATTTGCAGAAGTCTCAGTAGAAACATGGTGAAAGACACTATCATCCAACCATTGCCGAATAAAACCGACTGCCTTCCGATCTAACATGATCCAAGCATCGTCTGTCACTGTAGCGGGCTTTGCTTTGACCCCTTCTAAAGGTCCATATAGATCCTTGCAATATAAGAGGTCCTCCATCCTTGGTTTCCATATCATCCAATTGTTTCCGTTCAGACTGATCATGCGGGAAACATTACCGGCCTCCATGCTCGCACACACAAAAAAAATTCACAGGCTCTGATACCAGTTGATGGGAAAGAATCCGTGTACGAGCAAATACTAGCAGACCGTAATACGCAGCGGAATAATAAATAAAAATGCGCAAACCACACAATCACAGAAACACCAAGATTTACGTGGAAAATCCCTTCAAGATAAAGGGAAAAAAACCACGGGCAAGCCAGAGAAGAAGATCCACTATAAAATAATAAATATCCAAGTCTCAAAGTCCCTTGCCAGAACTTGAGAAACAATTACAAGAGAATAATAGGGATATAAGGATTACGTCACCGAAAAATACGGTCTCCTGCGTTACCTCCTTATTTTCTTCCCTTCTCTTGTTCTTCTTCTTCTTCTCTTGTTTTTCTTCTGCAGCACCTTCACGTGATCCTGGAGTGAAAGTCCTCCCACGTAGTTAAGCACCAAGCAGCAGCCCTTCCTTCTCTTCCCCTAGCAATCCATGCTCCTAGAAAAAAGAAATACCTGCTAGATGCTTCTCCTCTTTTTTTTCTTCAGACGGCTGCTCCTTGAAATAGAGAAAACCAAAAAAAGGAAGGCGGCTACTCCTTTTATAAAAGAGAGAGAATAAACCCTAGTGAAAAAGGAGTAGCGCTCCCTTTTGCCCTAATGGGCTGAATAGGTGGGCCATGGGCCCAACAGTCGGAGTGGCTCACCGGTGTGGAAGAGAGAGAGAATCGCCGCCGCTCACCACTTCCATGGTGGCCTGCGATGAGAAGGCATGACGGGGGAGGAGAGCTTGGTTGGGAGAAGACTCAGTCTTCTCCCCTTCTCCCCTGTTTCCAACTCGGTTCGGCCGGGGGAGGCTGCTGAGCCGGGTGACGAGCGCCGCTGCCCTTCACCGGCGATGAACGGGCGACGGGAAGGGCAGGCGCCGGTGATGGGTTGGGGCCGGCGGAAAGAGAGAGAGAGAGAAGAGAGGGTGACGGAGAGAACAGGGAGAGGGAGAGAGACCGGAGATGAAGTAGAGAGAGACGGGAGAGAGAACAGGGAGAGGGAGAGAGACGCGGGAGAGAGAGAGAGAGAGAGAGAGAGAGGGTGGGAGCGGGAGGAGAGAAGAAGGGTGGCTCTCGCGTTGAGGTGAATGGGAACGGAGAAATCACGTGAGATTTTTTTTGGGTTGGGCTGGGCTCGGTTGCTCGGCTTGAACCAGTGAGATTTGGTTCAAGTCATGGGCTGATTTTAAATTAAAAAATGGGAAGAAAACCTTAGGATTTAATTATTGAACTCATGGGGTTTGGCTAATCTCACTTAGTGGGTTCAAATCTGGGTTTAAAGATGCATAATTTGATCTCTATTTCACCCAAAAAATCATATGATGTTTATGATGGGTTGAAATAAAATGGGTTACATGAGCCCAAGAAAACACATTTATTTAAAATTATATTGATTAAATCTGACCTTGGGAACTGAATCATGGTGATGAGTAGTGTGTCTAGTTTTGATAATGATGTTCAAATTGATTAACGGCCAAGGTAATCATAGAAAAATTTGTCGCTGAATTAGGGGCATTTTTGTAATATTGCAAAGTTGGTAAAAATTTGTAAAAGTAGAAAATAATTAAATTTGGGATAAAAATCAGTAAGTAGAAGTTGCTAGACACTGAGTAAGAGGGGTAAAAAAGTTATTTTAAGATTTTAGGCTAGAGGGGTAAAATGATAATTTTTTTCTTATAGATTTTGATAAAAATTAATTATTTGGATTATAGTGATTGCTGGCTACATATGTAACATTGAGGAGATTATGGGAGTAGCGATATAAGGTAGGAGTTTTACACCCTACTGTTATGTGATATGTTTTGATGATTTGCATGCTTGCATATATCATGTTTTATTATGAGATTTTCTTACATGATTTGAGATAAGTATTATGGATTCTTATGGATTTACATGTATATTGCAGTATATTATTTTGATATAATTAAATGGTTTTGGACTTTTTTCACCGTGTTTGTGAGTTTTTGTATTTTGGCTTTGAGGTAGCTTGGTGGTGCTATGGAGATGTTTAGAAGTGGCATTTTTGAGAAAAATGATGTATGTGATAGGTACCGCCGGTACATGGTACTAATTCTGGTGGTGAGGTGGAGTACTCCAGTACTATTATTAGCTTAGATTGGCGGCATGAGGAAGGGCATGAATGACGAGTAAGCCGGGTAGAACACAATTATGGCAGCTGGCATGACTGAGTTTATTACGCTGGGTATTAGTATGTAAACCAAGCTGGGTGGAAGAAGTATCACCAAGTTAAGTTGTTGATACGTAATACTAGCTTCTAGACAGGGACAATATGTACCAGCAGTATGGCGTAGTGATTCTTACTAAGGAAGTGGCTCATTTAGTGATGTCTTTACGAGCACTTTAGCAAGGAAGTGAGTGCGATCGACTTGCTTAGTGTTGTCTTGTGTACGAGGGCATGAATGTATAGGTGTGGAGATTATTATGAGGTGGTGGTACGATTATTTTGATTTGTGGAGGTGATGGTAGATATGTGGATGATTTAGGTGTGATTGTGGTCACGGACTCACGGGGATGAGTTGATGGTAGATCGGGACTCTCAGGTGGTTTGAATATTTTCTTTGAATGTAAATTTTATTGGTTTCTTGAATGGACATATGTATCGTGATATTGTTTGTTCAAACATATTTTGATTATACTAAACTGGTTATTTGTCATATTATAAAGAAGTTCAGCTAAAATATCTTACTCTTATATTGTATCAACTCGTATAGCGCGGTCTTGCCTAGCATGTCTTCTTTTTAAATTTTTTTAGAAATATCAAGCCAAATAAGTAATTTTTAAATTGATAACTCAAATTGATCAGTTGACATTTTTAAATTCTTAAATGTATTATAAGAAAAGTAGAAAAGTGACATGGTATCAGAAAAATCAAAGAAATATGAGCTAGAAGTTCCTTTTTTCTTTTTATAAAAAATAAACGAATTTTTAATATCATTTTCTCTATATTTTTAGAATTCTAGTGAATTTCTAGAGATTGTATCTCTCTCCCATTCATATACGAAGAAAGAGAAGAAGGAGGGGGGGGGAGAGGGGAGAGAGAGAGAGAGAGAGAGAGAGAGAGAGAGAGAGAGAGAGAGGTGAATAGAAGAGAGATGGGTCCAGAGGCTTGGAAAAGATACGAAGGGTTGTTAATTAAGAGTGAAAATCTTTTATTTCCTTTTATATTTGGGAAGATTATGTTAATATTTTTAAGATTTGAATATAATATGACAGAGGTTTAAAAAAAAAGTCAAGTGTCATGAGTAAATCAAAGAAATGTGAGATAGAAATTTCCTTTTTCTAGTATTACTTCTTTATAGTCGAGAAGGTCTTCCTCTCACATTTTGTGATGGAACCCAGGTTATTTAATTGGATTATGTATTTACTCCATAATCATTTTCATATCAGGCATAATATTCTGGTGACTTTTTTTCTTCTTCATCTAGACTATTCTGCTAGCAGACCTAGAATCATTCAATATTCAGTAAAATTTCTGATATTTTTAAGTCATAGGTCTTCTAGTTCAATAAACGACCAGTACCCTTCTCCCAAAACATTAACATAATTACTTTTTTGTTGTGTTTAGGACAATACATGCTTTTAATTTTTATAATTGGATTATTTTTTCTTTGGCTTTTTGGTGCTCTCCATATCAATTACCATTATCGAGTTTGTTTGTGTAATCATCTGCTATAAACTTGATTCTTGAAGCACTATTTCTGTCTATCTTTTTATCCATTCTTCTGATTCTTTAAATACCGTTACATGTGGTGAAGAAACCTATCCTCGACTACTCTGTTTCAAATATTGAATCAGGATTTGTGTCAGGGCTATCATACTTATCCAAAAAATAATTTGCAACTGTAAAACTATTTCATTTCTTGAATATATTTCGCTCTTGAATATATCTGGATCCCCATGTCTCTTCCCATAAAAGAGAGATGCATAGTAGATCACTCTGATATGTTCTTATTCATTATCTATGATTTTTCCATTTTGTTTATGCTCTGGATGGTTATTTATTGTAAAAATACTAGTTGGAGCACCTTGATGTTGGAGTATCAGTTATATTGCTATCTCAATTTTTTCCCCTTTCTTTTGATCAAATGTGATGCAATATTTGTGAGCAATATTATATATTTTGCATTAGCTCTCTTACATGATGTTCCACTCAGCTCAACCCAGAAGAGAAGAATACAAAAGACCAAGCCTCACCATTCCTATCCTGGGTCTTACTCAGACCTCTTAGGTATCAGGGGAGACAGGTTCTTTGTTGGATTGCATTCCTCAAGTATCTAGGTATAGGTTCACTTTCCAGTTGTTGTATTGTAATGTCATTGTCTGTTGTTTGTTATCTAATGATGCAGGCATATAAGAGTTGTGCATTATGGTATAATTACAGTTTAATATAGTTGAGGTAGGCACCAAAATTAAAGTCACGAACACGAGAGTTTTGACCTTTGATGACTAAAAACACCTAGATGTGTATGAGCTGCCAAAAGATACTCCGGAGGTCAGTTGATATAAATGATTATTTCTATAGGTAATGTATTGCCATCACATGGTTATAGTGCTTATTTGATGATGAGTATCTTCTGAAACCATCATCATCATAATATTAGCTACAATACTCATTATTATCGTTTAACTGGTGGTAGGTGTATGTAATTGTATGCAGAATTGTGGAAAATACGTTAAATTGAAGTGACTTCAGAAAGCATCTTGTTTGGATAATTATTTAGCCTGTCACTTAGCTGGGCAGTGATCCCTCGTAATTAATATGAGATATTTATATTTGATAATGATCAGAAGTGGGTTCCGTACTGAAAGTCAATTCTAGGCGGTATATCGAAAGTTACTCTCAGAATTACGTTCCAAGTCTCAAACAGCTGTTGGCATGCTGAAGCAATCTCGCTTCTTTAATTTTCCTTAATTAGTTGGAATCAGATATTATATTGTAGCTCTGCATTAATTAATCAGTTAGATGTTTGCTGGATATATATTATTATTAGATTTGGCAAAATGGTAAAATTGCTTCAGACTTGAATGGCCTGTATTCGAAACAGAAAAGTCTATAAATCTGCATGCAGGATATCAGGCCTCTCACAGGGACATTTTTTTTTAATTACTATTAGAGGCTTATTTTACCATTCTTGCTATGTTTTGACCATTGGCTTATATTGGACCTTTAGGTAGTGTTTGAAATAGGGAATAAGAAGGGATAGTGTTATGGATATCCCTTCTTATTCCCAAAAGCCATAACTATAACTATAAGGGATAGTGTTATGGATGGAGCTTAATTTCATCGAAGCCCCAAATCAGAGTTCACGAAGGAGTTGACAAATCAGTCATTATCCAAAAGTAACAAACATGAGATTTGTATAGATTTTGGGGAGTTAGTTGAGGATGTTTTGGTCATTATCCAATAGTAACAAACATGAGATTTGGATAGATTTTGGGAAGTTAGTTGAGGATGTTTTGGCCATTATCCAAAGTCACCAAAGGAAACTTTTGGAAGAGGATTTGAGGCGTCATCTCAGCTGCAACCGCCTGCCACAAATCTGTGTGAGGAGGTTTTTTTTTTAGGGAGTTACGAACGTGTGAAATAAATTGGAGGCTCGATGAGGACCCCTGTGTGCTATAGAGAGAAAAAAAGGGGTTATGTAATCTTTTAGTGAGATCATAAGAGTTTCTTAGAGAGAGTATTTTTGAGGGCTTGTACCTGATTCAACTCTTAGTGAAGCCTTGCAGATCCTGTGCTGTCATGGACGTAGCCCAGTTTGGGTGAACCACATAAAATCCTCGTCTCTCGCTGCTCTTTTAGATTTTGGTTCCTATCATTATTTGTGTGTTGATTTTGATTATATTACAACTACGTGCTTGGTCGTACTAATAGCAATCTTATTAGAGGAATATTTGTTGTATTCCCTATCAAATTGGTATCAGAGCCTAGTTTTCTTCATATTATTACGGCCAGACAAATCAACATAGAGATGGTAGAAGACAAGATCAAAATCGAGAAATTCAATGGTCACAATTTCGGATGGTGAAGGATGCAAATTGAGGACTACCTATATCAGAAGGATCTTTACCTTCTATTAGAGGGAAAGAAGTCGAATTCAATGAGCGACTCAGATTGGATGATTCTGGATAAGAAAGCCCTGGCCACGATCAGATTGTCGTTGACACCTCAAGTGGCGTATAATATTGCAAAGAAAAAGACCACCGTGGATATGATGACCGCTTTGACAAAGTTGTATGAAAAACCTTCCACCTCAAACAAGATATTTCTCATGAAAAAGCTCTTCAATTTGAAGATGGCTGACCTCAAACAAGATATTTCTCATGAAAAAGCTCTTCAATTTGAAGATGGCTGAGAATAGTTTAGTGACGGAGCATCTGAATGAGTTCAATTCGATGATTAATCAATTGGAGTCGATCTTTGTTGCTTTTGATGATTCATTCAGGGCACTTTTTTTCTTATGTTCCTTGCCAGAGAGTTGGGACAATTTTGTGATGACAGTCAGCAACTCGGTATCAGGTATCCTTACATTCAATGATGCAGTTAGTTGTATATTAAATGATGAGATGAGAAGAAAGGCTGTGGGTGGGTACCAGAGGAAGATCACAGGAGAGGAAGAAGTCAGAGAAAGGCCAGTCCAAGAGAAAGGCCTTTCCAAAAGGAGATTTCCCATGAAGTGTTGGAACTGCGGGAAGAAAGGTCACATGAGCAAGGATTGTTAGGGTAAGAAGAAGGAAAAAGGTGCAGAGAGCAAGATAGAAGGTCAGGAAGCAAATGTTGTGAGTACTATTGAGCCGAATTTTAGGATGTGTGCCTGTCAGCCGGCGATGGGGCAAACTCAGATCTGTGGTTTGTAGACTCAGGGGCTTCTTACTATTGCAGCTCAAAGAGACACCTATTTTTGGATTTTGTCCAAGGAGATTTTGGTCATATCACAGTTGGCAATGGACAACAGTGCAGAATTGTTTGTAGAGGAACAATTGTATTGAAGCCAGTGATAGGCAGAGAATTGAGACTTGCACAAGTCAAATACATCCCAGAGTTAATGAAAAACCTAATTTCTATCAGTCAGCTTGATGTTGAGGGTTATGTATCCATTTTTGGTAATTCTCAGTGGAAAATTACTAAATGGTCTATGGTTGTTGTCAAAGGGAAGCAGACAGGCACTCTCTACTTCTTGGCAGACAGTGGGAGTTCAGTTTCAGTGGCAACAGGAGACACGGGTACAGTGACTACATTATGGCACAGGAGGTTTGGTCATCTTAGTGAGAAGAACTTGAATATTCTACACAGGAGAGAGCTTCTACCTGGGCTAAAGAAGGTAAATTTAGAGTTTTGTGAAGAGTGTATCTATGGTAAGCAGAAAGCAGTGCATTTTTAGTTAGCAAGAACTCAGAAGAAGACTGAAAGGCTGGAGTTGGTTCATTCAGATGTCTGGGGTCCAGCACCAGTGGCCTCATATGCGGGCAATAAGTACTTTGTCATGTTTATAGCTGATTTCAGTAGGAAAGTCTGGGTGTTTGCTATGAAAGAAAAGTCTGAGGTCTTTGGCATCTTCAAAAGATGAGAGTCATGTGTGAAAGCCAAACTGGAGCAAGTCTCAAGTATCTCAAGACAGATAACGGTGGTGAATACTGCAGCAGGGAGTTTGATGTCTACTACATAGAGCATGGAATCAGAAGGATCAAGACCGTCCCAGGGATACCAGAGCAGAATGGTGTGGCAGAAAGAATGAACATGACCATTCTTGAGAAAGAGATGAGTAAGAGGTTTGACTCAGGTCTACCCACATATTTTTGGGCGGCAACACTTGACACCGCAGTGTATTTGATCAACAAGAGTCCATCCAGTGCATTGGATGGTGGGATTCCAGAGGAGGTTTGGATAGGAAAATAGGTAAAACTTTCTTTTCTTAAAGTATTTGGCTGCATTGCTTATTCTCTGATTGAGAAAGAGAAGAGGAGTAAGTTAGACTCCAAGTCTACAAAGTGTGTTTTCATTGGATATGGTGGCGATGAGTATGGCTATAAGCTCTGGGATTTCTAGAACAATAAGATTATTCGGAGCAGGAATGTGGTATTTGATGAAGAGCATACTTACAAAGACAGGAAGAATGCAGTGGAAGAAAAGAAACAAGAGTTTATAGAACTCGATCCTATTAGAGATGGAGAAATTCCCCGAGTGCAAACTGAAGGTGGAAACTCCAAGGATGTGGAGGAGGAAGATGTGGTTGAAACAGAAAGCCACATGCATACACCGGTACCTCAGTCGGTGTCCCCACAGTTGAGAAGGACCACGAGGGTTACCAGGCCATCACAGAGGTATTCTGCTAATGATTATGTTATGTACACAGATTCTGGAGAGCTAGAATGTTTTGTTGAAGCCATGCAGGATGAAGCTAAGGTCAAGTGGGAGTTGGCTATGAAAGAGGAGATGAACTCTTTAAAGCAAAACAAGACTTGGGATCTTGTGAAGTTACCCGCTGGTAAGAAAGCTCTGTTCAACAATAAGTGTACAAGATGAACAATGAGGCCAATGGTACCAAAAGATACAAGGCAAGGTTAGTTGTCAAGGGTTATGCACAGAAAGAGGGAATTGACTTCCAGGAGATCTTTTCTCCAGTAGTCAAGATGACATCCATCAGGGTGATTCTGAGCATGGTAGCAGTGGAGGATCTTCATCTAGACTAGCTAGATATGAAGACAGCATTTTTTCATGGAGATTTGGAGGAGGAGTTGTACATGCACCAGCTAGAAGGTTTCTAGGTGAGGGGAAAGGATGACATGGTCTGCATATTGAAGAAAAGTTTGTATGGTCTGAAGCAGGCTCCGCGGCAATGGTACCTCAAGTTTGACAGTTTCATGCTGGAGAAAGGCTTCACTAGATGCCAGTCAGATCATTGTGTGTACTTTCAGAGGTACATTACAAATGAGTTTATTATTTTATCTTTGTATGTGGATGAGATATGCTTGTAGCAGGTTCCAGTATGAGGAAGATAGAAGAGCTCAAGAAACTGATGGCAAAGAAGTTCTCAATGAAGGATTTGTGAGAGGCGAAGCAGATTCTTGGCATGAGGATCAATAGAGATAGAGAGCAATGGAAGCTGTGACTATCTCAGGAGGACTATGTAGAGAAGGTACTGAACATGTTCAATATGGAGAATGCAAAGGCAGTGTTAACACCTTTGGCAGCATACTTCAAGCTCAACAAACAGTTGTGTCCAACAACTCAGAAGGCAAGGGATGAGATGATTAGAATTCTATATGCCTCAGCCGTGGGAAGTCTAATGTATGCAATGGTTTGCACAAGACCGGATATCACACAAGCAGTGGGAGCAGTCAGCAGGTACATGCAGAATCCAGGCAAGGAGCACTGGAATGCAGTGAAGTGGATCTTGAGATATCTTAGGGGTACATCAACTTACAGTTTGTGCTATGGAGGTGATAGTCTTCAAGTACAGGGATTTGTAGATGCCGATCACTCTAGTGACAGAGACAGTGGGAGGAGCACCACTGGTTATGTTTTCACTATCGGTGATACAGCAGTGAGCTGGGTATCTCAGTTGTAGAAGATTGTGGCATTATCAACTACAGAAGCTGAGTATGTGGCGATCACTGAAGCTAGTAAAGAGATGATCTAGTTACAGAGGTTGATGGAGGAGCTCGGCAAGGAGCACGAGTGCAATACATTATGGAGCGACAGCCAGAGCGCAGTTCACTTGGCAAGGAATCCAGCATTTTATGCAAGAACCAAGCACATTCAGCTTAGGTATCATTTCATACGCAGTGCATTGGATGAGGAGCAGTTGAAGCTGGAGAAAATTGATGGAGCTAAAAACCCTGCAGATATGTTCACCAAGGTTGTGAGTAGAGACAAGTTGAGTCTCTGTTGCAACTTGGTGAAGCTTTCCAAGAGATAGATGAGGAGAGCGCGGCACAGAGAAAGAAGGTAAATCTAAGATTGATGTCATTAATCTCCAAGTGGGAGATTGTTATGGATGAAGCTTAATTTCATCAAGAGGAAGCCCCAAATCAGAGTTCACGAAGGAGTTGACAAATCAGTCATTATCCAAAAGTAACAAACATGAGATTTGGATAGATTTTGGAAAGTTAGTTGAGGATGTTTTGGTCATTATCCAAAAGTAACAAACATGAGATTTGGATAGATTTTGGGGAGTTAGTTGAGAATGTTTTGGCCATTATCCAAAGTCACCGAAGGAAGCTTTTAGAGGAGGATTTGAGGCGTTATCTCAGCTGCAACCGCTCGTCACAAATATCGTGTGTGGAGGTTTTTTTTGAGGGAGTTATGAATGTATGAAATAAATTGGAGGCTCGGTGAGGAACTCTATGTGCTATAAAGAGAGAGAAAAAAGGGGTTCTGTAATCTTTTAGTGAGATCATAAGAGTTTCTGAGAGATAGTATTTTTGAGAGCTTGTACCTGATTCAACTCTTAGCGAAGCCTTGCAGATCCTGTGCCGTCGTGGACGTAGCCCAGTTTGGATGAACCACGTAAAATCCTCGTCTCTCACTGTTTCTTTTGGATTTTGGTTCCTATTATTATTCTGTGTATTGATTTTGATTATATCGCAACTGCGTGCTTGGCCGTACTAATAGCAATCTTATTAGAGGAATATTTGTTGTATTCCCTATCAAATAGCTGGGAATAAAGTTAACCAAAGGGATAATCCATTGTTAACCATGTGATATCCCCTTAATTTATTCCCTAGAAAATGCAGGAATAGCTGGTTATCCTTCCAAATAAGAGTAAAAAAAAAGTTATCATATGGATTTACCTTTTTGCATTTGATATGATCAATGGGATATCCCTAGGAATAGCCAGGGGACAAACTCTATCTCGTACACTTATCCATGGATAATATTTTTTCTATCAAACACTACCTTAAAGATAGCAGCCAAGTTATTCTATTCTTATAAATCCTATTCTAAGTTACCAGAACCTTGAGGGGACCTAATTGCTTGCTAGAATTTCCAGATGACGCTTGGATCTTTAAACACCCTCCACCACCCCCCCCCCCCCCCCCCCCCCCCCCCCCGCCCAAAACTAAACTCCAGTAATTTTTTTGAAGGTCTATCTATTGCATGGTATACACTCTACTGAGCTAAGCTCAGAGCAATTAAAGCAGTTAATCATTAATCAATCGGTGTTTTAGAGGGTTAGCGTGACTTTTTGTCATGCTAGATTAATGAAGAGTTTCATGCTAAAGGCATGCCGAGTGTGCATAGATTTGACTGAGCTTGATGTGGATTGTGTTAAGTTTAGGGATTGGGGATGAACCAGTTGCTGCAGGGAAAACATTTTACAATAAAAAGATGTGGATGGGGAAACAACGTTGATGTCCAATTCTATGATTAAGAGTCCACATGACGTTTGCTTTGTGCATTTTATTTCTCTGTCTTCTATTTCTAAGGTTCTTGATCTTGTTTTGTATTAGTTAAATATGTGATGAAATGATTGATGATAATCCCATTATTTTACTCAAAAAGCAAACTAAAACATCATAATATGGAATTTCATATAACTATCTATTTTCTAATTTCATATAAATATCTATTTTCTATTCTTCATAAATTGTTATTTAGATAGGTATTTCCTTGTCCTATGGATATAGTTGAAAACATCATTTGATTGCATTGGAAGGACGTTTCAAGTTTGTGTTGGTTTTGCCCCTCCTTGTGAGGAAAGAGCTTATGCTATATTAGGCTGTGCTATTTGGAACTGAAGAGCCCATGATCAAATCCCATTCCAGATTGCCACTCTTATATAAGTAGAAAAGGTACAGAAATCAGGGTTTCTTGTGTGATTTCTTACTTCTCTTAAGGGCGGCCTTTTGTTTAGCCCTAATGACATGGGGTAATTAAGAGGGATTGGTGCTACTGTTGTAATAGGTACCTCTGTTTTGGTTGTTTTTGTTGGGGGCGGGAACCTTATAGTTTGATGCTTCATATAAGCGAGTCCGTTCCGGCACCTTATATGTTGAAATCCAGTTTGTTTGATGAGGAATCCTATTGCCATGAATTAAGTTCTCTTTTTAAGATTTATGAGCAAAGAGTATTGTCTGATGTTATGACTTTAATAATGATATCTTTTGATATTATGATCCAAGAAAGTTATTGCTTGCTATTGTGGTAAAAAAAAGGTACCTTTTTTTTTTGGTACAAAAAAGGGGAAGGAGGGCCTTGCCGATCCGTAGCTAGGTTCCATACGGTACCGTTCTTCGTCAAGAAATGTTTCATGCACGGCGCGAGATTCGCGCAGCCGTTCCCCGCTCGAAGGCGAGTTGGTCAATCTGACCCCACCCAGGTGCCAGCAGTAGAACAGGGAAATTAGATAGACCTTAGCCCTTCCAACTCCAACACCGACGTTTCAGGCTCCAAGAATTTATCTTGCAATTATTTGAGTCAGCCGAAGCCTCATTCCTCGAACTTGCGATGTCTTGATGGCGTGGAAGAGGCCCTGACCGCTAGGTTATCGCCTAAGCGATTAAAAAAAAGAAAAAATAGAAGAAAAAAAAGAAGGTGCCTTTTGATATTATGGTCCATGAAAAGTGTTCTCTTGATGTAATCCTTCCATATAAAATTTCTTGATCGCTTGTTGTTTTACTTCTTTGTGGTATTTATGACCACTGTATTGCCGCCCTATTATTCTCATGCAGAGGGAAGGTACTCTCTTTTGCTATTGCCATTTTAGGTCCATGTGCATCGATTTTGGGTAGATATGCATTAATTTCATTCTCTGTGCACCAATACTCTGTATTCCTTAGTTCAACCTTAGCTAACGTTTGTTTTGAACTTGTTCTGATCTCCTTTCCCTTCAATTTGATATCAGAGCAATCATAGAAGGCCAGAACTCATAAAATGCTGGTTCATATATCTAAAAGAATATAAAACTAGATCAATGAATGCTGCAGGGAATGGTAACTCATCACTGTTGTTGATCTCATATTCAATTGCAAGGATCAACATCCTTAAAATCTATCCTGAAAAGCATTGAACACAAAGATTTATAGGTTAATTAGAAGTTGGTGATAATGAAAATTGTGTCTCCATGATGTCACTAGTAGTGATGGAGATTTGGTTCTTTTAGATAGAAAGATAGTGTATCTGGTAGATTGAAATCCCTTAATAATATAGAGTTAGATTACTTGGTCAAGACGATAATAGGGCTAGCAACAAGCTTGATGAGTTTAGCAGTTCCAAAGCACTTACCATAGAAGAGAATAGATCTATGTCCATTGATTAACACATCAGCATCAATTAGTATTAGTTGTCATTACCCAAAAGAAAAAATCATATCTATATTAGATTGCTTTTCAATTTCATTACAAATGTTTTGAGTATTTGTGAATCTTTAAGCAACAGACATGATCAACTTAGAGGAAAAATGAATTGCTAACGTAATCCAGGAACTTCAATGAGCTTCCAATAATTAGACATTGGATAATAATAATGCTCCTCCTGCTTAAAACTCCTAGCTATGTCATTTGTAATATCATATCTAACTCTAAACTATTTATGCCACATCTAAACTTGAACCCAATTTATACTCTATGCTTACACCTACTAGTATATCAAGAAATAATCAAGTGCCGATTGGGTTTCAGGTTCTCATTAACCTAGCTCAAGTTGCATCGTAGGTAAGACTCGATGTAGAAAAATAAAGTTGATATTTTTGCCGTGAGAAAAATAAAGTCGATAGATACTTCTAACAAGGAGTGTGTGTCTATGTGTTTATTTACATATATACTATTTATCACCTTAGGTTTGAAATTAAAACTTTATTTTTTTAGAGATATTCAAAAGAACATACTAGGGCAACAATAATGTTGGATATGCTTCATCTTATAAGTAAATTTAATCCAATAAAATTAGGAGCCTTACTTTAAGTTCTAAATCTTAGTCAATAACTTAATGCACCTAAACTAAATAACTTATTGCATCTAAATTGACCCAAATATATCCATTGATATGGGATAATTTTGATGGCATTCCACCTTCTAGATTCATATATTCCAGTTTTTCTTTTTAAGAAAAAAAGCTATTCTCACCCAGCTAGGTTTAAGGATAGTAAGGATAACGTCAACAATAAATAAAACCACAAATCTTGAGATCAATTGGCCAACTTCCTCTCAAATTTATCTTTGCTTTCCACTCAAGCCTTTCCCCTCTTCATCCTTTTAAGATGTATCTGACACACCGAATAATTAGTAGAAA
This sequence comes from Calamus simplicifolius, assembly GCA_900491605.1. NCBI lineage: Eukaryota > Viridiplantae > Streptophyta > Magnoliopsida > Arecales > Arecaceae > Calamus > Calamus simplicifolius. The sequence goes on from UESW01002423.1 coordinate 65,875, forward strand.
GATATTTTTTTTAATCTTTCTCGTATTTATTTTTTTCAAGAAGATAACAAAATTTTATTCCAAAGAATGGTTAATCCTATTGGAAGGAGGATAATTTATCCTATTAAAAGAAGTACTTTTTTTAAAAAAAAATTATTAGGTTACTGATTTATTTTTTTTTCTTTTATTCTTATCATTAGCAATGGTTGTTATTTTTTATATCCTTTACTAAATAAATTTTATGGTACATAATAATTTTAAAAGTTGAACTGGTCAATAGTCAATCATCCATGAAAGTTTTTGGCCCATCAAGAGATCATTCAAATGGGCAAATGGAGCCACATGGTGCTCTGAGAACCATAATATGTGTTCTCGCTAGTATCAATTATCTTATCCCCTCCCTTCCTTCTTTCTATTCTTTCACATTATATATGTCCACATCGTTAAGCCGATCATGATCAGTTAACCAGTCAAGACGTAAGATATGAAGAAACCTTCAATATATTACCATCTTCAGTTGAAGATAGTATAGTTATACATAATTAAATGATATTGATCATAAAAAATAGAGAAACTATCTATTAATTGTTCTACACGATAGAAAAGACTTACATAACTAGAAGGTATTATAAGCGGCACCCTTTGTGCCTCAACCATACCTGGTTATACATAATTATATATGTAAATTTTCACAAAAGTGAAGATTCAGATGTATTGAAGAATGTGTACATTTGAGCATTTATATCTATTAGGACTCATTATGATGACCCACTCTAATGATAATCCATCGAAAGGTCATATATTAATCACAATAAATTAAGGGCTTGATACATACCAATATTTGATATACTAATTACAAGTAGGTGTCACTTGTCTAAACTCAGGTGTTAAATGAAACAAGAGGTCCTAATCACTATCTCGAAATCGTACCGATATAATAATAATAAAATCCAACCAAACCCATAAAGTGTATCTAATAAGCAGCCTTTCTCATTGCATATAATTATTAACTTTATTTTTGATATAGCCATCCTTTAAGTTATACAAATAATAAATATCTACATAATTATCCTCTCAAAATAGGCAATCATTGATGGTAAGAAAGAATTAAAAATTAAAAGGAATAGGTATGATGAATCAAACGTCACATAATTGGTCAACAGGAAACAGATTTTATAACTCTGTCCTTTGGAGGCCGGTTATCAGATTTGCACTATTTTTTTTTGCTTTTTTTTAACATCAATCTGAAAAACAAAAGCAATGGACTACAGTTTATCAAAACTAGAAGGCTGGTGGTGGCTGGGAAGTCCTTTTCCCACCGAACTTCAAGATTCCAAATGCCATCTCACTTCACTTCGTTGATGGTATTTTGGGCTGTCATTGACAGCAAGTCTTCTGCGTGGATCCGTGGGGAACCCAATTGCCTCGTCTAGACGCTGCTAGGTGTCTTAATTATAACTTCGACCCATGGTTAGCTTTCTGTGTGGTGTCTGGTGGAAGCCCATTTGCCACGTCGTCCCCCCGTATACGCTGGGTTCTGCCCATTTCTCCTCTTCGTCCCCTCTCACTTTGTCCCTTTAAGAATAATGTCCAACATAGGAAAAAAAGAAAACATTTGGTTAAAAAATAATAGTCTGATGTAAAAAAAAAAAAGATTAATTTTTGTTTGGAAAAAAAATTCTCTGTTAGAAAAGTGAGAAAGAACCAACTAAAAAAAGTTAATTATTTTATCAGCTAAAAAAATTTAATTGATTAAAAAACAATAGTTTGATAGCTTCTATAAATGGAAAAAAAGAAAAAGAAGTGGCTTAATGAAACAATATTGATAGTAAAAATAATCTTTAAAGATAACTCATGCAGGCAATACCCCACTCTAGTTAAAGCATATATGAATTTGAATGATTTTTTTTTTTATAAATTTGTGATAAGTATTAGGTTGAATAAGTAGTGATCGTGTTGGCGGGAGGGCCTTCGGCTGCTCGGCCCTCGCTGGCTGCCCATAGCTAGGCTGGTGGAAGCCTCTTGAGCATGAGTCACCACCATCTCTTCTTCGGATAAGGAGGGAGTGAGAGCTTGGTCACTTTCTCCCCTACACGCCTTGCTACTCACGCTCTCCCCCCTACCTGGCGCGCCAATTTGTTGCCGCCAAATCACCTTTAATGAGCGTCAAGTGGGCAGAAATTCTTGCAGGCCTTTGAGGGAACGGCGAGACCTCTTCCTTCGCTTGGGAACCTGCAAGGAAAGTCCCGGACCGATGACTCCGGCGGGGACCCTCCGACGCCCAAGTTAGTGATTTGGGGAATATGAATGGATATTGTTGTAATGATTGGATAGAGCTTGAGCCCCCTACCTTAAGTGCTGGAGGCCTTTTATATATGTTCGAGAATCCCTCTTACCCTTCGTCCATCGTGGTCAAGTCTCCTTCAGATGGTTGTTAATTTTTGGTCATCAACGTGCCACAAAGTACGGGTCATGGGATTGATCGTGGGGCCACGCCCGTTGTTAGTGGCGCTAGGAGGAAGCACGTCCACCGTGCGCGTAGCCGGGTGTGCTCGTAGTGACGTGGTCCGCCATTCTCGAGGGAAGTGGACCACGTAGCTTGAACGTTGATGATTGCCGCCAGAGGCCGATGCCGAGACCGATGGCGAGGCTGGCACCGAAGCCGACGCCGGGGTTGACACCGAAGCCGACGCCGACACCATAACCAAGGCCTAGATTGGCCACGGTCGACACGGAAGCCGAGGTGGGCCATAGCTGATGCGGAGGTCGAGATGGGCCATGGCCGATGCGGAGGTCGAGATAGGCCGTAGCCGATGCGAAGGTCGAGATGGGCCGTGGCCGATGCCGACACCGTGACCAAGGCCTAGACTGGTTGCAGCTGACACAGAGGTCGAGATGGGCCGTGGCCGATGCCGACACCGTGATCAAGGCCTAGACTAGCTGCGGCCGACACGGAGGTCGAGGTGGGCCATGGCCGATGCCGATACCGTGACCAAGGTCTAGACTGGTCGCGGTCGACACGGAGGTCGAGATGGGCCGTGGCCGATGCCGACACCGTGACCAAGGCCTAGACTAGCCGCGGCCGACACGGAGGTCAAGGTAGGCCGTGTTGAGCCCAATCACCAAGGAATTGGCTCGCGTGTTCTTTGACCCGATCGGCCATATCAGATGCCCCACGTCCCTGAGCTGGTGTCACCATCCAAGAGAAAGGGGCGTTGTCATCTGCGCATCCTAACCATCGGATTCGCCTCGAGGTCAGGGAGCAGTCTGGGATCCCCAAGATATCGGCGATCATCATTAAGCCGTCAAATCACTGGCATGATACATTCTGATTGGTCGGGGGTCCCATCTATCGCGCGCCCGGAGCGTCGTCGCAGAGTCCTCCTCAATGGATAGCATCCGCGTGGCATGCGCATCGGGCAGGACGATTTTGAAGATGTCGATAAAAAATTTTATAAGCAAGGACGTGCCCTAGCTTCAATTTTACCTACCGTGCAGAGCCTCTTCCCCTTCCAGCTTGAGAGCTCCTCTAACTCCTTCTTCTTCCTCTGTTTAGGTTAGTTCCCCATGCCTTCAAAGTCGTCTTCTTCTTATTCGTCCTCTCGGTCCTCCACAAACCATACCTCTCCGACCCCTAGGGCCATGGCCAAGGAACCGGCTGTAAGGAGTTCGTCAGCAGCTGTAACCCCACCTCCTAGGGCAGCTCCATCTTCCAGGGCGAGCAGCGGTTCCCCTGAGGGGACCGCCTCCACTATCACTTCCGTTGACCTTGCGACCTTTAGGGCAGCCTATAAAATACCCAAAGAGGTGCGACTGATCGCACCGGGCCCCAACGACAGGGTAACCTCTCCCCCTCGGGGGATAGCCCTTTATGAGGAATTTTTTAAGGCCGGTCTTCATCTTCCTCTTCACCCTTTCATCATCAATCTCCTTGATAGATACGAGTTGGTCCCAGCTCAACTAGTCCCCAATTCCATTAGGGTCATTTGTGCCTTCTTGGTGTTCACTCGCCTCCAAGGTCTTCCGAGTAATGTTTCCCTCTTTCGCAGCCTGTATACCATTCGGGCTCAATCCGGCTGGTGGCTATTTGCCCCCTGGCCAGGTAGGGCCCTTAGGTTAGGTCTCCCTTCATCCATAAAGGGATGGAAATCCCGGTTCTTCTTCGCCGAAGTGGAGGGGATAAGGAGGGAATGGGGTACACTCAATACTGAGGCTAACAAGAACATCTCGGTAGTACCGAGAGATCAAGAAGCCTTCAATCTTCTCCTGGCAATCGAACACCCATCATACCGAAGATATTGTCGGAGGACAACCTCCGACACGCTAGCATCGCCCCTGATGACGGTGAGGGCCTCTTTAAAGATGACATTTTCTTTTCGATCCCTTCTCTCTTTTCTTTCTTTCTTTTTTTTTTTTATAGCACATTCGTTTTCATGCAGCTATGAAGATCAACATCCCGGCCGGGGCCTTTCACAAAGCCGCCCTTAAGAAGAGAAGAGGGCAAAATGATGGAGCCAAGGGGTTGAGAAAAAGGCCTCGATCCCAATCGCCACCTGCCCCCCGGGACGTCCCCAAGCTTCCTACTCCATCGCCCCCTCCTTGTCGATCTCCTGTGCAATCATCGCCACGGCCTCCACGATGGTCTTCTACTCCACTGCCGCCGCGGCGATCTCCCGCACCGCTGCCCCCGTCGGAGTCTGCTGACCAGACTGCAGGTACGCTGCCCGAGGAGTCAAGGGCTCATGTCAACCAGTCGACTGAGCGCCCAGATCCATCGACTACCGGGCCAGCCTCGAGGGATGATCCTCAGGCCAGTAGAGAGGCATCGGTTGATAAGAGGTAGAAGGTCGTCGTTGGCTACGAGGCCCGCAGTGCCGCATCCGAGCCCATAGGGGACAGGATGGGACCTGTTTCCTCATGGCCGTCTCTTATGAACCACTCCACCTCGCCAAGAAGCTGCTATCAGCGGCATCTACTCCTGTGATTCGGAAGGAAATAATCCGGACCAACTCCCGAATCCTCTTCAAAGATGGTCAGACGGCCATGCTCCGGGTAAGTAGCCGTTTACCTTCTAATCTTGTTCGTTTTCATGTACCTACTTTAGGTAACTAACATTGGCCTGGATGTGTAGATGGTAAACATCTTCAACCATGCCCAAGCCCTTGTCGCCAGCGGGGAGCGTCGACTCGATCGCTACCGACGAGAAGCCTTTGAGTACCGCGATCGAGCTACGAAAGCTGAAGACGCTCTCAAGCTGACTCAGGCTGGGGAAGCGGAGAGGCTCGAAATAGTCTTGTCCCAAGCGCAGGCCAAAACGACAGCAACGCAACAACAGATGCGCAAAGCCCTCGAGTGCGCTCTCACCGCTGAGGGGAAGTTGATGGCCGCCGAGGCGGAATTGGCCGACATCAAGACCCAGTTCGAAGTGGCAAAATCCGAGCTGAGATCTTCCGAGGAGAAAATGGAAATTGCCGAGGAGGTGGCCCGCCTGGCTGACATCAAAACTGCTGAGGCCGCGGAGGCAGTGAATGCCGCCGATAAGAGGGCAGCCGAGGCCGAAACGACAGCTCGGGCTGCTGTGGAGAACATGGCTGAGGTGGCGGGGAAAGCCGTGGAAAACTACCGGAACTCTCCAGTCTTTGCCAATGAGGTGGCCGAGGCGGGGAAGAAAGCTGTGGAGAACTACCAGAACTCTCCAGCCTTTGCCAATGAGGTGGCCGAGGTAGGGAAGAGAGCCGTGGAGAACTACAGGAATTCCCCGATCTTCATTGAGGAGGTGGCCGAAGCGGGAGCCGACGCCTATCTTCAGGTTTTCATTGCTGCCGAGATAAGGCAATGAAGGTCTTTGGTGTCGAAGGCCTTAAAGATTTATAGCCTGAAGAAGGAGACCTCGAGGGTGAAGATGTCCACCAGGGTTCTGCTCCGGCCGATGGTACCACCCCCCTAACCGACACTGCTCCAGCGAAGACTGAAGCCCCTCCTGTGGTTTTGGATCTTTCTTTTTTTTTTTTTTACAATGTATCCAAGTCCGACTATGGTCGGCATTTAATAAAAGTTTAACTGATCCATGAAAAGAGAACACCCTTTGACTTTTGTGTTAGAATTGTCGATCCCCATACTCTTCTTTTTACACTATCGACGTCTAGCTCGCCAAGCCACTAGCTCATCGTGGTCTATTCGTGTTCGTAGGATTTGCATGGAATCACACCAGCCCGGCCAGAACGAGGCCTCTTATAGTCTAAGTAGGGACGCTCTGGGATCAGTATGCATTGATTCTTGACCATCGATGTCAGGCTGCTGACGAGCTAAACGGCCTTGTGATTCCGATCTTTTGGCATTGTTTTGTTGAGAGGCCCTGTGATGTGGCCTCGCCAGCATGTTTCATGTGCCGTTCCGTTGATAGGCATTTGGAGCGGTACTGTGGGAGTGATCTGATTCCGTGCCAGGGACCCTCTTGACCCCAAAGAGCGATGATCTGGGGGCGTCCCAACCGGGCCCAGGGTGTCTAGGGGTGATCTAAAGGTGTCGTGGTCGGGTTCAGGGTGTAATACCGGAATTTGGGTTCTGTGCAGGCGCAGGAGTCGGGCTTTGGTGTCGACGCGGGAGTCGAGCTTTTGTATCGACGCGGTAGTCGGGCTTTAGTGCCAACGCGGGAGTCGGGCTTTGGTGCCGACGCGGGAGTTGGGCTTTGGTGCCGACACGGGAGTCGGGCTTTTGTGCCGATACGGTAGTCGGGCTTTTGTGCCGACACGGTCGGGCTTTGTGTGGGAGTCGGGCTTTGGTGCCGACGCGAGAGTCGGGCTTTGGTGCCGATGCGGGAGTCGGGCTTTTGTGCCGACACGATAGTCGGGCTTTAATGACATGATCATAGGACAAAGAGGTAATGCGAAATGATGCGTGAGAAGTGCATTTTCATTTAAATAATTTGAAGGAGTGGAGTATCCGAACCTACAACCATTCAGTTGGGCACGTCACTGGTAGTACCGGCGAAGGTTGTCAGAATTCCAAGTTCGTGGGAGTGGCCTCCCGCTGAGTTCCTCGAGTCGGTAAGCTCCTCGGGAAGGGCCTCTGCAACCCGGTAGGGCCCCTCCCAATTAGGTGATAACTTCCCTCCCTCCGTTGGCCTCGAAATCTCAGCCCTCCGGAGGACCAGGTCCCCGGATGGAACGTCCGGGGTCTAACGCGGGCGTTGTAATACTTTGCCGCCCTTTGTCGATAAGCGGCCATCTTGATCGGGCTCGGTCGCGCGTCTCCTCGATGAGATCCAAATTGGCCCTCAGTTGGGCCGAGTTGTCTTCTTCATTGTAGGCTTCCACTCGAGGACTGGGGACCCCAATTTCCACAGAATGACGGCCTCGGATCAAAAACCAGACTGAACGGGGTTTCACCGGTGGGATTTCTCGGGGTCGTATGATAGGCCCACAGGACCTGGGGAAGCTCCTCCACCCACCTTCCTTTAAAGTCGTCAAGCCGTGTCCGAAGCCCTTGTAAAATTGTACTATTAATTGCTTCAGCCGCTCCGTTGGTCTGTGGGTGTCCGACAGAGGTGAATCTCTGAGTGATTCCTAATTCGTTACAAAATTCTCTGAAGGGGGCGTTATCAAACTGTCGGCCGTTATCTGTGATGAGAGTGTTGGGAAGTCCAAAACGGCAGATTATGGACTTCCAAAAGAAAGCTCTCACTCTAGCTTCGGTTATTTTGGCTAGAGCTTCGGCCTCCACCCATTTGGTGAAGTGGTCGATAGCGACTAGCAAAAATCTCCATTGACCGGAGGCTGGAGGAAATGGTCCCAAAATATCCATCCCCCATTGGGCGAAGGGCCATGGAGCAGAGATGGGATTCAAGTGAGAAGTGGGCTGCCGCTGGATGTTGGCGTGACGTTGGCAGCTGTCGCATTTTCGCACCAATTCAACCGCGTCTTCCCGCATGGTCAGCCAATAATAGCCTTGACGAGGGCCTTATATGCTAGGGCTCTGCCCCCCAGATGGTTCCCGCATGCGCCTTCATGAATTTCGCGAGGATGTAATCGGCCTCAGTGGGACCGACACACTTGAGGAGGGAATACGAGAAGGACCTCCGATACAGGCATCCATCCATTATCAGGAACTTGGAGGCTCGCCACTTGAGGAGTTTGGCCTTGGAAGGGTCATTGGGGAGGACACCATCAGTGAGATATTGGACATAGGCATCCATCCAAGAAGGCTTCTGTTCAACCGGCAGGGCCTCCTCCGCTGCCTCGATGCTCGGGACTAGCAAATGCTCTACGTAAGTCCTCCCCAAAGTTTCATCGGCCGAGGTGGCCAGGCGGGACAACGCGTCGGCCCGAGCATTCTCTTCCCGGGGAACATAGCTGACACTGAAATGGGCGAAGGGGAGGGACTCCGACTGGACCTTGTCCAAATATCGGGACATGATCGGATCCCGAGCTTCATACTCCCTCGTGATTTGCCCCGAGATGAGTTGGGAGTCGGTATATGCTCTGAGACGCTCCACTTTAAGTTCTTTGGCGAGCCTCATCCCTGCCAACAAGGCTTCGTACTCGGCTTGATTGTTTGTGGCGGGAAAGAGGAAATGAAGGGCATACTCAATCGTTACACTGTCGGGACCGGCGAGAATGATCCCGGCACTGCTCCCTTGAGAGTTTGATGCCCCGTCCACATGAAGGATCCAATCCTTCCTCGCATCTGCGGTCGACGCTTCTGGGGGTTTCGTCGGGGCTTCCCTGGTCTGCTCATCGGTCCAAGTGCACTCAACCAGGAAATCCGCCAAAACTTGGGATTTCATACTCGACCTTGGTTCGAAGGTCAGGTCGAATTCTCCCAACTTGAGCGCCCACTTTGCCAGCCGACCGGAGGTATCAGGGCGGGATAAGATTGTCCTCAGGGGCTGATCCGTCAGCACTATGATTGAGTGGGCTTGGAAATAAGGCCTGAGACGTTGAGCCGACACTATTAGTGCGAAAATAATTTTTTCGGTTTTGGTGTACCTGGTCTCCACGTCATGGAGCACTTTGCTGGTGTAATATACCGGCTTCTATGATCCTTCAGTGTCTATCCGGACGAGGACCGAACTGACAGCCTCCTGAGAAGCGGCCAGGTACAAAAGAGGTTTTCTCCCTCCATCGGTTTCGACAGTAGTGGCGGAGTCGATAGGAAATTCTTCAGCTCCTCAAAGGCCTTTTGGCAATCATCCGTCCATTCGAAGGTGTTGACTTTTCGCAAGGCTTTGAAGAAGGGGAGGCTCGCTCAGCCGATCTAGATAGGAAGCGGCTCAGAGCTGCTAGTCTTCCGGTCAGTGCTGGATTTCCTTTTTATTCACGGCGGCCTCATATCTAGGATAGCTTGGATCTTGTCCGGGTTCGCCTCTATTCCTGCTGTGTCACCATGAATCCTAGGAATTTGCCTGGCGACTCCGAAGACACATTTTGGGGATTCAGCCTCATCTGAAACCGACGAAGGTTGCCGAAGGTCTCCATTAGATCAGATAGGTGGTCGCCAGCTCGGATGCTTTTGGTCAGCATGTCGTCTACATATACTTCCATGTTGCGCCCGATTTGACCCTCGAAGACCTTATTCATCAATCTTTGGTACGTAGCCCCGGCATTTTTCAACCCGAAGGGCATGACTTTATAGCAGTAGATCCCTTTTTTGGTCACGAAGGAGGTGGCTTCTTCATCTGAAGGCTCCATTCTGATCTGGTTGTATCCCGAGAATGCATCATGAAGCTGAGAGTCTCGTGATTGGATGTGGCATCCACTAACTGATCGATCCTGGGGAGCGGGAAGCTGTCCTTGGGGCAGGCTTTGTTGAGATCAGTGAAGTCGACACACATCCTCCAGCTTCCATTGGCTTTTCGTACCATCACTACGTTGGCCAGCCAATCGGGATAATAGACCTCCCGAATGTGGCCAGCGGCGATCAGTTTAGGAACCTCCTCATCAACAGCTTTCTGGCGCTTGGGGCAAAGCTTCTCTTCTTTTGCCGGACGCCCTACAATTAGATTTGATGTTGAGTTTATGAGTAATTACCTCGGATGGTATACCTGGCATGTCGGTCGGTGCCCATGCAAAAATATCGGCGTTGGCTCGGAGGAAATCGAGGAGCCGACTCCTTTCCTCCTCAGGAAGAGAGGCCCCGATCTGGATGGTTCTCGTTGGGTCCTCTCCTAAGGGAAAAGTCAACAGATGTCCCGCCGGTTCCCCCCTCTTCTTGGCCTCTCTCGGTTCCGTCAATTCAGAAGTCGGCGAGGGAATTGCGGACTGAAGGCTAGGGGTCGTGTGTAGCAGAGGGACACCGGGCTTCTTTCGCCCCGCATTTCCCCGATCTCATGACGAGTGGGGAACCTGACCAGCAACCTCTTTGTCGAGATAATGGCATCCAGCACATTTAAACCTGGCCAGCCGAGAATAGCGTTATATGCAAGAGGAACTCTCACCACCAGGAACTTTATGAAGATCGTGCTCTGGTGAGGTGAAGTTCCAGCCGTGACGGGGAGAGCAATTTCTCCCTCAACTTTCACTGCATCTCTGGTGAAGCCAACGAGGGGCGTCGTCACTGGCCGAAGAGAATCCAAAAGCAAGTTCATACAAACAAATGCATCATACGTCAGAATATCGGCCGAGCTTCCACTATCAACTAATATTCGCTTTACATGATGTTTAGCAATTGTCATAGATACAATGACGCTTTCATCATTCGGGTTATCTACCCCCTCTAAATCTCTTTCAGAGAAAGGAATTACAATGTTATCTCGCTCACCCCCCCGATGTCTTTTTGAAGTGCCCCCCGCCTCCCAGGAGATCATTGCCACAGTCTTCCCAGTCGGGGTGTTGTCAACATTGGCTTGCTGAGTGGGTGGTGCCGAAGGGCCTGGTGCTGGATTTCCTCTCCAGACAAACTGACCGAGGTGCTCTTTCTAGATGAGCTCCTCTATGGCCTTCTTCAGCTGTCAGCAGTCTTCTGTGTCGTGGTCGTGATCTCGATGGAAACGACAATACATGTTCTTGTTGTGAGTAACTCCAGGCTTCAGGGGCGCGGGGCGCTTGAGATTGGGCTCACCCTCGATTTCCATAAGAATGTGGGAAATCGGGGCTAACAGAGGGGTGTAACGCTCACCTACGGGGGTGAAAGTCCATGGCCGACTGTCCGCCCGGCGAGGTGGCTCGGGCTTCTTGGTGTGAGGCCCTCCAGACTCTGATCAAACTTGCTTTTTGATGGGGCCTTCTTTAGTTTCCCACCGAGAGGAGTCGGCCTCATCAGCGCGAATGTATTTCTGAGCTCGACTTAGCAACTCAGCGTTTGAGCTCGGGGGCTTCTTGTCTAATGAATATGCGAAGCGGGAAGAGCGGAGCCCATGCTTCAAGGCCAAGGTGGCCACCGAGTCATTAAGATGGTAAACCTCCATCGCCGCCTCCTTGAAGAGGGTGACAAAGTCCCGAAGAGTCTCCCCACTATTCTATCGGATGGCAAAGAGGTTGTCTGCCACCCGAGGGATCCGTCGGCTTGCGTCGAAGTGAGCAAGAAAAGCTTTCTCTAGCTGTCTGAATAAACTGATACTTCGAGGAGGTAGACGGGAATACCAAGCCCTCGCAGCCTTTCGTAGGGTGGCTGGGAAAGCAATGCATAGAAGAGCGTCTAATGCTCCCTGGACCTGCATGTGCACCTTATAGCTTTCCAAGTGATCTAGGGGATCGGTAGTGCCGTCATAAGGATCCAGCTGTGGAAGGTGAAATCGGGAAGGGACGGGTTCTTCCATGATCCGCCTTGTCAGTGGGGGGCGACAGTCATATTTTGCCTTCGACTGATCGGTCAGTCGCTGGCCGAGCTCCTCTAAATACCGGTAGCGCTCCACCCATCGCCTTTCTGCGTGGAGGTGGATCCTCTCGCCTGTGGACTCCTCTCCTGATGAGGTAGATAGGGAACGAGAGGACGGGCGGTGTCGACGGGCTATACCCTTCCTCGGGGCCTTATCCCGGGATCGCCGGGGAGAGGGACTATCAGGAGATCTCCTTCTGGTGGGAACGTCCCGACGGCGGTGAGCCTTCCATCGGGATTGTCCTCCATGGGTGGATTGTTGGCTGGGCTGCGCCGCAACTTCTTCCAAGGAGTGGGGTGGCGGCAGAGGTTGAGCGGCCACCGACTATTGTTGGAGTTCCCGAATCACCGCCGCAAGGGACCGCACCTCCTGAGCGAGGGCGGTGACCCTATCACCTTGGCATGGTGGTGAGGGATGAATTGGCGGGAGGGCCTCCGGCTGCTCGGCCCTCGCTGGCTGCCCCCTAGCCAGGCTAGTGGAAGCCTCTTGAGCACGAGTCACCACCATCTCTTCTTCGGGTAAGGAGGGAGTGAGAGCTTGGTCACTTTCTCCCCTACACGCCTTGCTACTCACACTCTCTCCCCTACCTGGCGCGCCAATCTGTTGCCACCAAATCACCTTTAATGAGCATCAAGTGGGCAGAAATTCTTGCGGGCCTTTGAGGGAACGGCGAGACCTCTTCCTTCGCTTGGGAACCTGCAAGGAAAGTCCTGGACCGGTGACTCCGGCGGGGACCCTTCGATGCCCAAGTTAGTGATTTGGGGAACATGAATGGATATCATTGTAATGATTGGATAGAGCTTGAGCCCCCTACCTTAAGGGCTGGAGGCCTTTTATATATGTTCGAGAATCCCTCTTACCCTCCGTCCGTCGTGGTCAAGTCTCCTTCAGACGGTTGTTAATTTCTGGTCTTCAACGTGCCACAAAGTACGGGTCATGGGACTGATCGTGGGGCCACGCCCGTTGTTAGCGGCGCCAGAAGGAAGCACGTCCACCACGCGCGTAGCCGGGCGTGCTCGTGGTGACGTAGTCCGCCATTCTCGAGGGAAGTGGACCACGTAGCTTAAACGTGGATGATTGCCGCTGGAGGCCGACGCCGAGACCGATGCCGAGGCTGGCACCGAAGCCGACGCTGAGGCTGACACTAAAGCCGACGCCGACACCGTAACCAAGGCCTAGACTGGCCATGGCCGACACGGAAGCCGAGGTGGGCCGTAGCCGACGTGGAGGTCAAGATGAGCCGTGGCCGATGCGGAGGTCGAGATAGGCCGTGGCCAACACGGAGGTCGAGATGGGCCGTGGCCGATGCCGACACCGTGACCAAGGCCTAGACTGGCTGCGGCCGACATGGAGGTCGAGGTGGGCCGTGGCCGATGCCGACACCGTGACCAAGGCCTAGACTGGCTGTGGCCGACATGGAGGTCGAGGTGGGCCGTGGCCGATGCCGACACCGTGACCAAGACCTAGACTAGCTGTGGCCGACACGGAGGTCAAGGTGGGCCGTGGCCGATGCCGATACCATGACCAAGGCCTAGACTGGTCGCGGCCGATACGGAGGTCGAGATGGGCCGTGGTCGATGCCGATACCGTGACCAAGGCCTAGACTAGCCACGGCCGACACGAAGGTCAAGGTGGGCCGTGGCCGATGCCAACACCGTAACCAAGGCCTAGACTAGCCGCGGCTGACACGGAGGTCGAGGTAGGCCGTGTTGAGCCCAATCGCCAAGGAATTGGCTCGCCTGTTCTTTGACCCGATCGGCCATGTCACTCTATATTGATTAAAGTCATAAAATCCTGTCAATCCTATAAAGTATATCTAATAAGCATCCTTTTTCGTTGCATATAATTAACTTTATATTTTATATAGCCATCATTTTACGTTATACATAATAAGAATCTACATAGTTATCCTCTCAAAATAGGCAATCATTGATGGTAATTAAGAAACAATTAAAAATTAAAAGGAATTGATACGATGTATCAAGCGACACATAATTGGTCAACAGGAAACAGATTTTATGACCCAGTCCTTTGGTGACCGGTTATCAGATTTGCGCTATTTTTTTTTTTTTTACATCAATCTGAAAAATAAAAGCAATGGACAACAGTTATCAAAACTAGAACGCTGGTGGTGGCTGGGAAGTCCTTTTCCTATCTCACTTCAAGATTCCAAATGTCATCTCACTTCACTTCGTTGATGGTTCGGTGTGTCTTTTAATAATTTGGGCCCATCGTTGACAGCAAGTCTTCTGCGTGGATCCGAGGGGAACCCAATTGCCTCGTCTACACGCTAGTTGCGTGCGTCTTAATAACTTTGACCTGCGGTTAACATTCAGCTTTCTGTGTGGACCCTAGTGGAAGCCCAATTGCCTCGTCGTTCCCCTCGTACACGCTGGGTTCTGCACATTTCTCCTCTTGTCCGATGCAACGTTGGGGCCATTTGTTATGTATAAATCACTTCGTCCCCTCTCACTCTGTCTGACCTTTAGAGTTACAGCTAGGTTCTTAAGGGGATAACGACTCCCACGTTTCCTGCAAGGATTGAAACACGAATCGTGAGCCTGTAAATTCAAGGGAAATTTCAACATGTTGAAGCTTCAAGTCTGTCCGTACAAGGATCACCCTATAAGTAAGCTGAGGTGCACCATTAAAACCAAGCAATGTTATATATATATAATTATTATTTATCATCTCAGGCTTTGAACTTAAAACTTTTTTTTTAAAGATATTCAAAAGAACAGACTTGGGTAATAATTATATTGGGTGTGTTTTATCTTATAAGTACAATTAATCCAATAAAATTAAAAGCCTTATATTAAGTTTCAAATCTTTATCAAAATCTTATTGCACCTAAACTGACCCAAATTGTGTGGATGCATTGGTATGGAATAGTTTTGATGGCATTCCACCTTCAAGATTCATAGATTCTAGATTTTTTATTTTAGAAAAGAAGGAGGAGCTATTCTCCACCCGCGAGATTTGAGAACAAGGACAAAATTTTTAATAAATAAAATCATAAATCTTAAGACTTATGAGCCAACTTTCTCTTAAATTTATCTTTTCTATCAACTCGAGCCTTTCTCTTCTTCATCCCCTGTGCTTGAAACACTCAAATAGGAGGGAGTAAAGATTTTTTTAATCCTTTCTTATATTTATTTATTAAAGGACATAATAAACTTTTATCTCATAGAATGACTAATACTATAATAATTTATCCTATCAAAAAAAATATTGTTATCTTCATCTTATTAGACATCTATCTTTTTTTTAATCTTTATTTTTAGCAATACTTATATATGTCCACATCGTTGAGCCGATTATGATCAGTTAACCAATCAAGATGTGAGATATGAAAAAACGTTCAATGTATTACCATCTCCAATTAGAAACCGTATCCTATACGGTTTGAAAGCCTATGAACTTAAGACAGATTGCAACATAATGAAGTACCATATCGTATACGGTACTTTACGGATTAGAAGCCGTGTCCTGCACGGCTTGGAAGCGCAAGTGGAGCCACATGATGCTCTGGGAACCACAACACCGTGCTCCCAATAATGTGTCACTTTGCCTTACCCTCTCCAATCCTTCCATTCTTCCACACTATATAAGTAGAGCTAAGGCGCACCATTAAAACCAAGCAACCAATCCTTAATTCAGCTATGCAGCCAATCCTATTCCACTCCACTATACTTCCTCTCTTTCTCCTCTTACTCTTACTATCGGTCTTCTCTTTGAAAACCGATGCAGAAACTGAAGCTAAAGCTCTTGTGGAATGGAAAGCCAGCTTGTTTCAGCCCGACTCTCTCAGTTCATGGTCTCTTGACAACTTAACCAGCCCATGTAAATGGCATGGTGTTCTCTGCAACTCTGTTGGCAGCATCGTTAAGCTAAACTTATCCCATTGCAAACTCAATGGCACCCTCAACAGCTTCGCTTTCTCGTCTTTGCCCAACCTCACCAGCCTTGATCTCAGTTCCAACTTCCTTTATGGATCCATCCCTCCAAGCATATCTAATCTCTCCAAGCTCACCTCGCTGGACCTTGGCTTCAATCGGTTCAATAGCTCCATGCCACCAGAGATTGGAAGGCTCTCGGAGCTTCTCCATCTTCGTCTCTATAGCAACGCTCTTGTCGGGCCAATCCCATACCAGCTCAGCCACTTGAAAAAGGTACACCATTTGGACCTCAGTTCCAATTTCTTGGAGATGCCAAACTACTCTAGGTTCACCGCCATGCCTTCATTGTCATACCTATCACTATCCTCCAATAGCCTGACTATGGAATTCCCATCATTTCTACTAAACTGCACCAACTTGACCTTTCTTGACCTATCGTGGAACAGTCTAGAAGGTCCAATACCCAACTCATTATCAACCAATTTAGTTAACCTTGAGTATCTCAATCTTACTGCCAATTCCTTTAAAGGAGTCATTCCAGTATCTCTTGCTAAGTTGTCCAAGCTTCAAGAGCTTTGTCTTGGCGGGAACGAGCTAACTGGGGGTATACCACCGATACTTGGGTCCATTTCGAACCTTCGCATACTAGTTCTCCAAGGCAATCCATTAGGTGGACCGATCCCTTCTTCTCTAGGCAAACTTCGAATGTTGGAAGAACTCGATCTGTATTATACAAAATTGAATGCTACCATACCTTATGAGCTGGGCTTCTGCACCAATCTCACTGTTCTTGATCTATCTTATAATAACCTAGTAGGGATGTTGCCCCCATCCTTGTCAAGTCTGACCAAGATTGAAAATTTTGATGTGGGCAACAATTTACTCTCTGGTGAGATCTCACCAAACTTGTTCATCAATTGGACCCAACTTTATAACCCTGGGTTAGCTAAAACCTTGAATGGCCGGCTACCTGGAGAGATTGGATTGCTTAAAAAGTTGGAATATTTAGACCTTCAGAGCAACCGCATGCCAAGTCCAATTCCATCGGAAATTTGGAATTTGACCAACTTGATGTATTTGGATCTCTCAAACAACTTATTTACTAGTCCAATTCCACCGGAGATTGGAAATTTGATCAACTTGATGGATTTGTATCTCCCAAACAACTTATTTACTAGTCCAATTCCATCGGAAATTGGGAATTTGACCAACTTGATGTATTTGGATCTCTCAAACAACTTATTTACTGGTCCAATTCCACCGGAGATTGAGAATTTGACCAACTTGATGGAAATGGATCTCTCAAATAACTAATTTACTAGTCCAATTCCATCGGAGATTCAGAAGTTGATCAACTTGATGGATTTGGATCTCTCAAACAACTTATTTACTGGTCCAATTCCACCGGAGATTGGGAATTTGACAAACTTGATGGAAATGGATCTCTCAAATAACTCATTTACTAGTCCAATTCCATCGGAGATTCAGAAGTTGATCAACTTGTGGCAACTGAATCTCTCAATGAACTCATTTACAGGTCCAATTCTTCGCACAATGGCAAGCCTAAAGACAAGTATGGATCTCTCCCACAACAACCTAACGGGCCCAATTCCACTAACTTCTGGAGAAATGACCGAGCAACAATTTTGGAATCTATCTTCAAGCACTCTAACAGGAATGGTAAGGCTACAAATGGGGGATTCGGGTTCCTTAGTTTCACTTGAATTGAGTAACAACTCCATATCAGATTCAATTCCCTCTTTACTTGCTAGCCTTTCCGGTCTTGCAACTCTGGATTTATCGAGAAATGGGCTAAGTGGTGAGATACCAAACCAGCTCCTTAATCTTCTGAACCTTCAGTACTTGGATCTATCTGGGAATCAGTTGGTAGGCATGCTACAAATGGATCGGCAAAAGGGCATGATGAATCACAATTTTTGCCCAATATGAGTTCTCTCTTTCTTTCAGACAACTTGCTAAATGGTAGCATATCCCCATTCATTTGTAGAATGATCAATTTGGCAGCACTAGACCTCTCTATAAATCATTTTTCTGGAGAAATCCCTCGGTGTTTTGGTATATGAAAGGTCTGCGATACTTGAATCTTGCATCCAATAAGTTATTTGGAAGGATTCCTAAAATGATGGGCCCATCGTGTTCACTTCAGTCTCTTCACTTGAATAACAATACTTTCATTGCAGAATTTCCGGCATTCTTGAAAAATTGCAAGAGCCTAACCGTTCTAGATATCGGAGAGAATGGTTTCTTTGGAGAAATCCCTACATGGAAGAAGGGAATCTTTCCATCATTAATGATCCTTCGCCTACGACATAATATGTTCAATGGCAGCATACCTGATCAGCTAGGCTATCTTACTTCGCTGCAACTCTTAGATCTCTCTTATAATAACTTCTCTGGAGGTATACCACGAAGTTTTGGTAATCTTGTTGCCATGAAATCAAGCAATCAAAGAAGAGATTTGCAGAATTTTTTTTTTGAGTACTTGGAGAGTGTGACAGTGAATTGGGAAGGTCAAGAACTAGAGTTCCAGTGGACAATTTTACTGATGGTAGGCATCGACCTTTCAAGCAATTCTCTTTCACATGAAATTCCTATGGAGCTAACAAATCTCTCAGGATTGCTGCTGCTTAACTTATCAAGGAATCATTTGATTGGACACATTCCAGAGATGATTGGTAACCTGAAAGAGTTGGAATCTCTCGACTTGTCGATGAATCATCTTTCGGGCATAATTCCCTCAAGTATCTCTTTTCTAACATTTTTAAATTTCTTGAACTTATCAAACAACAACTTGTGGGGAAAGATACCATCAGGAGAGCAACTCCAAGCACTTGATAATCCATCATCCATCTATGCTGGCAATGATGGATTATGTGGATATCCATTGACCAAGAAATGTCCAGGTGAGATATCAATGGATACTCCAACATCAGCTGATGGCATTGAATATGGTCTAAGTGAGAATAAGAATAGAGATGCAGTGATGTGGTTCTATCTTAGCATTCCATTTGGATTTGTCGTTGGATTTTGGACCTTTTTTGGCATTTATTCTTTCAGAAAACATGGAGGTTTGCCTACTTTCGTTTCATTGATGAAATTCAAGAAGGATGTTTTAAGAAGCTAAATTAGGCTTTGTTAAGCAAAGTAACTAGGGTTGTTTGGTTTGAATTTCTATGTTGGTTTTCCAAGAGAAGGCTGATATTTTCTTCCTTATTATGTATGATTTTAGTTTATATTTTACTCTTATTAAATGTAGTCTTAAATTGCCTTTGGTTGCACATGAATAAGCAGTTCATAAATTGACAGCTCCTATTGAGCTTGATCTTTCCTTTTTTTACAAGATGTTTAGCTTTGGCCTCATAAAGATTTAACTGGTAAAATACTAAGCTTCAGCCTTACAAATAAGTTTGGTAATTCCATATAGATTGTTCGCAAACAACAAGGTGAGGCATCCATATGCATGATGAGTTAGCCATGCATATATGTGGTTGACTTCATTTGAAGTATAGACCAATGAAAACTAAATTTCTGCATTGGGAATATGTTTTCTACTTGCCTATAATGAACCCAGGTGGCAATCAAGTCTTTGCTGATGTTTTCCTTCAAACAGTATTTGATTAGGTGACAATAAAATCCAGCAGAAAAAAAAAGTTGACACTTATTTGGCATCAGGTGGCATGAGAACTCTATCATGGTAACTGCGGTTAGAGGGTGGGTGTCGAAGCTGATGGGTCGATAATGTTGAAAGGTGAGGCTAAATAAATATGAACGTATTTAGATTGTAAAATCAATGCAGTTAGGGTAAGTTTTTCATATTGTTACTGACAATCTGGACAAATTTAACTCTCAATCTTTTAAATAAGTTATTTATGAATAGCTTGATCTTAGCTCAAAATTAAATAAACTAGTTTGAACTTATCCTAATTATTAGAAAACTTAGGCTAGCCACACCTAGCTCAGCTTGAGTTTTGCTTGCTCACATACTTGGTTGCAATGATTTGCTTGAGACATTACACTTTCTCCGTTATAAAGGATTTATGCATGTTTAGATAATGGGCAAATTACCTATTTTGGAAACAAAGAGATCTTGCTCATATTGAAAATAAAATATCATGTTAGAATAATAAATACATGACAAGATAGTTGCGAAATATGCAAGATAAAGAGATTGTACAAGAAAAAATATTTTCAAGATAAGGGTGGCTGTAAGCATGTGCTACTCTTTGCAATGCAAAAGATAGCATGCAAAGATAGTTGCTAAGTATGTTGGGTGGAGAGATTGAGCAAGGGCCCTTATTTTGAAGATGAGCAATATATCAGTTATCTAAGCTAGCACAACTCTTTATAGTGTAAAAGATGCCTTGTAAAGGATTTGAAATGCAACAAATTCTCTATAACTGTGAATTTCATCAATATTGGGAATGTGAAGTAGCACTCACCATATGGGCTAAAGGGATTGTCCCTTCACATGTATGCTTATTTAAGAAGGAACATGCCCACAAGTATCCGACTCTTCCGTACAAAGGCTCATTTGAACTTGACCAGGAATTCTAATACGTTTAGGAAAAAGAAAGCTACTAACTAAAACTATCGAACATGATTCGGAATATAGTATGCATCATCTTAATGAAAAATTTAGTCACACTAGAAAGCATGCTACTAAATGAATTTAGGATATAAGAAAGAAAATTCCAGCAAGCCCTTAGAAAATTAGTGTCGCTGATTTTTAAATTTTTTTTTAAAGATATTTTGGACCACCCAATTACCTCGCGATGCACCACCCAAGACTTCAAACAAAACATTGGTTGTTAGGCAAAGCAGTTGACTACTAGGCTAATCCCTAGTTCATGAATTAGTTATCAGTTTGGCATGCAAGTATGCTATAATTATGGACGTAGAGTACTGATTTCTAGAAGGGCCTATTTGTGGACAAGTTATTTCAATAAATAGTATTCAACAGAAATAAAAGTCAAAACATCTTAAAATTATGACCTTCTCAACTGTTCGTTTGGAAAATAAGAGTACAAGATCCTACTTGGCAGGTGCAATGGAAGTTAGCATTGGGACTTTTCATTGCAATCAAAGCAATGCTTTCTACAAGCTTGCAATGGGCTTTTTTATCTATCTTAGTAACTAATTCAGCTGCAAACTGAATAAGTGACCCCACCAACTGGCACTCCACATCATAGGGCTGTCAGGTAATCGGTTTCACTGCATGCCACAATACATAATTAAATTTAAATAGACGATACCTTGATCCATAACCCCAACAAGATCAATACTATGCATTGCACCTTTATTCTTAGATTTGATTGGCTTATCCCTAATATAATCCACATAAGTCTGCATATCTTCAAAATCAAAACAATATCCTTGTTTATCTAAAAGAAATTAAAATTTATATTTTCTTTAAAGGATAATATGGGACAAGATAAAAATTAAACTTTAAACTCAAACTAATAGGCTCTATGAATTTAACCTTAGCTTCAATATTATTATTAACACTCAGCTTTATTTAAAGAATTATAGATATTTTTGATTTGATTATTTAGTAAACAAGAAATTGAGAGTATGAAAAACCGCAAACTTATAAGATTTTTA
>UESW01002423.1:92735-151917 GCA_900491605.1 Calamus simplicifolius
GGCAGAGTGGTGTACCACCGACTCTCAGCAACAAAAGCCCGACCCCAGTCGGCACCAAAGCCCTGGGCCAGCCAGGCATGAAGCCCGACTCCGGTCGGCACCCAAAGCCCTGGGCTAGCCAGGCATAAAGCCTAACCCCGGTCGGCACCAAAGCCCTGGGCCAGCCAGGCATGAAGCCCAGTGTACCACTGGCAGAGCGGTGTACCACCGGCTCTCAGCAACAAAAGCCCGACCCCGGTCAGCACCAAAGCCTTGGGCCAGCCAGGCATGAAGCCCAGTGTACCACTGGCAGAGCGGTGTACCACCGGCTCTCAGCAACAAAAGCCCGCCCCGGTCGGCACCAAAGCCCTGGGCCAGCCAGGCATGAAGCCCAGTGTACCACTGGTAGAGCGGTGTACCACCGGCTCTCAGCAACAAAAGCCCGACCCCGGTCGTCACCAAAGCCCTGGGCCAGCCAGGCATGAAGCCCAGTGTACCATTGGCAGAGCGGTGTACCACCGGCTCTCAGCAACAAAAGCCCGACCCTGGTCGGCACCAAAGCCCTGGGCCAGCCAGGCATGAAGCCCAGTGTACCACTGGCAGAGCGGTGTACCACCGGCTCTCATTAACAAAAGTCCGACCCTGGTCGGCACCAAAGCCCTAGGCCAGCCAGGCATGAAGCCCAGTGTACCATTGGTAGAGCGGTGTACCATCGGCTCTCAGCAACAAAAGCCCGACCCCGGTCGGCACCAAAGCCCTGGGCCAACCAGGCGTAAAGCCCAGTACCACTGGCAGAGTGTGTACCACCGGCTCTCAGCAACAAAAGCCTGACACCCATCGGCACATGAAGCCCTGCACCAGCCAGGCATGAAGCCCAACACTCGTCGGCACCTAAAGCCCTGCACCAGCCAGGCATGAAGCCCTGCACCAGCCAGGCATGAAGCCCGACACCCGTCGGCACCTGAAGCCCTGCACCAGCCAGGCATGAAGCCCGACACCCGTCTGCACCTGAAGCCCGACACCCGTCGACACCTGAAGCCCTGCACCAGCCAGGCATGAAGCCCTGCACCAGCCAGGCATGAAGCCCGACACCCGTCGACACCTGAAGCCCTGCACCAGCCAGGCATGAAGCCCTGCACCAGCCAGGCATGAAGCCCGACACCCATCGGCACCTGAAGCCCTGCACCAGCCAGGCATGAAGCCCGACACCCGTCGGCACATGAAGCCCTGCACCAACCAGGCATGAAGCCCTGCGCCAGCCAGGCATGAAGCCCGACACCCGTCGGCACCTGAAGCCCTGCACCAGCCAGGCATGAAGCCCTACACCAGCCAGGCATGAAGCCCGACACCCGTCAGCACCTGAAGCCCTGCACCAGCCAGGCATGAAGCCCTACACCAGCCAGGCATGAAGCCCGACACCCGTCGGCACCTGAAGCCCTGCACCAGCCAGGCATGAAGCCCTACGCCAGCCAGGCATGAAGCCCGACACCCGTCGGCACCTGAAGCCCTGCGCCAGCCAGGCATGAAGCCCGACACCCATCGTCACCTAAAGCCCGGCACCAGCCAGATTGAAGCCCTGCACCAGCCAGGCATGAAGCCCGACACCCGTCGGCACTTGAAGCCATGCACTAGCCAGGCATGAAGCCCTGCACCAGCCAGGCATGAAGCCCGACACCCGTCAGCACCTGAAGCCCTGCACCAGCCAGGCATGAAGCCCTGCGCCAGCCAGGCATGAAGCCCGACACCTGTCAGCACCTAAAGCCCTGCACCATCCAGGCATGAAGCCCGACACCCGTCGGCACCTGAAGCCCTGCACCAGCCAGGCATGAAGCCCTGCACCAGCCAGACATGAAGCCCGACACCCATCGGCACCTGAAGCCCTGCACCAGCCAGGCATAAAGCCCTGCATCAGGCGAGGATCAGCCACTTGGGAGGTAACGCCCCTTTCGCCTTGCTGGGGTAGGCCCGCTTTGTCTCAGGGACAAGGGGGCATCTGATGTGGCTGATCCAATGTCGTTAGAGAACCATGAAGGAAGCTGACATAGCCCCACTTCGACCTCCAAGGCCCATCTCGACCTCCGCATCAGCAGCGGCCCATTCCCATCTTGGCGTCGGTCTCGGCGTCAGCTCCGGCCCCCCTCGACCTACGGGTCGATCAGCATCCTACACCGAGACCCCCTGTCGGTCTCAGGGTGCACTCCACAGCATCCTACCCTGAGACCCCCCGTCGATCTCAGGGTGCGCTCCACAGCATCCTACCCCGAGACCCCTGTCGGTCTCGGGGTGCGCTCACAGCATCCTACCCCGAGACCCCCCATCGGTCTCGGGTGCATCCAAAGCGTTCTACCCCGAGACCCCCCGTCGGTCTCGGGGTGCGTCCACAGCGTCCTACCCCAATACCCCCGTCGATCTCGGGGTGCGGTCACAGCGTCCTACCCCGAGACCCCCCGTCGGTCTTGGGATGTGGTCACAACATCCTACCCCGAGACCCCCCGCCAGTCTCGGAGTCCATCCACAGCATCCTACCCCGAGACCCCCTGTTGGTCTCGGGGTGCGCTTCATAACATCCTACCCCAAGACCCGAGACCTCTTTCAGGCTCGGACATTGAATAGTGCCGGTGAACAGTACCATGCAAGTATTCACCCACAGCTTTCTCTGAGCTCATTCAAGGGCATGAACAGTGCCATGCGAGCACTCTATGATCAAATGCTCTACGATGGATAGACAACCAAAAAGGAGGGACACGCCTGGCGAGCGCCGTAACGATCGGCCATGCCCTGCAACCACCAACTCTGACAGGATGCGGCCCGCAGCGCGACACAGCACATGGAGGTAAGCTCCGCTGTACTGTCATCAATTAATGCTCTGACAAGAGATCACGTCCCAAGCCGACAGATTCCAGGCATCGATAAAAAGGGTAAGAGGGACCTCGACCAGGTAACACACTCATGACACCCCTTAACGCTCACAACGAAAGATCTCTCTCTCGGAGCCATCTCTCTCTTTCTTTTTTGAGCTTCCTCAAGCTCACGGCTGATGCCCAGACCACTGACTTGAGCGTCGGAGGGTATCTCCGGCCCCCGGGACTTGCTTGCAGGCGCGAGGAGCTCACTGGAGGAGGCGACCACATGCTCGAGGCCGGTGATTTGGCATCATCAATGACCATAGGCATATCTCCAATCTCTAGGAAGATCTACATCATTATGATTTGCATCAACAACATCAACACTAAGAGAATCATCATCTTTAGCTCCTTGTTCATGATCTGAAGATACATCTATATTCAATTTTTCAATATCCCTTCCTAATATATTTGTATCTTCCTCATCATCAATCTTTCCTAAACTCGATGCTAAAGATTCATCAAAAACTATATGAATAGATTATTCTACAATTAAGTTTCTCTTGTTAAACACTCTGTAGGCTTTGCTAGATCTTGAATATCCTAAGAATATGCCTTCATCTGATTTTGCATCAAATTTTCCTAGATTATCTTTACCATTATTATGAATGAAACATTTACAACCAAATGCATAAAAATAACTGATATTTGGTTTTCTATTGTTCCATAGTTCATAAGGAGTTTTCTTAAGGATTGGCCTAATTAAAGCTCTATTAAGAATGTAACATGCCATGTTTATAGCTTCCGCTTAGAAGTACTTTGGTAGGTTGCTTTCACATAGCATGGTACGGGCCATGTCTTCTAAGGTTCTATTTTTTCTTTCTATAACTTCATTTTGTTGTGGTGTCCTGGGTGCAGAGAAATTATGATGTATGTCATTTTCAATACAAAAGTTTTGAATAAATCATTTTCGAATTCAGTGCTATAATCACTTCTAAGAGACACTATGGTGTTGTTTTTCTCATTTGTAACCTTCTTGAAGAATTTCAAAAATATTGGAAAGGTCTCATCTTTATGACCTAAAAACAATACCCAAGTGTATCTAGAATAATCATCTACAATCACAAGACCATATTTCTTTCCTCCTAGACTAGTGGTTCTAGTAGGTCCAAAGAGATCCATGTGAAGTAGTTCAAGTGGCCTAGAAGTGGAAACAATGTTTTTAGTTTTGAAAGAGTTTCTAGTTTGTTTTCCAAATTGACATGCATCACAGATTTTGTTATTTTTAAAATCTAGTTGTGGAAGACATTTTACTAAATCTATTCTGATTAATTTTGAAATTAGGTGCGTGCTTGCATGACCTAATCTACGATGCCACAGCCATCTAATCTCATTCATATTAGCATTATTAGCAACTAAGCAATGATTACTAGTGAACAAATTGTCTAAATCAATCAAGTATACATTGCCATTTCTATTTCCAATAAATACAATGCTATTATCAATGGGATTAGAAACAGTGCAAATAGAAGCTTCAAATGATACTTTGAAACCTTTATCACATAATTGGCTAATACTAATTAGATTATGCTTTAAACCATTAACATATAAGACATTTTCAATAAATGTGGAGGGAGTTATTTGAATTTTACCAAATCTCATGATCGGGCCTTTGCCATTGCCACCAAACGTAACAACTCCTCTCTTTTTGCTTTCAAGGGTGATGAATTGATCCTTATCACCCATCATGTGTCTTGAGCAGCCACTATCGAAATACCACTTTCGCTTTGATCTTTTGGCCGCAAGACACTCCTACAAAAATGATCAAGTCTTATATTTAGGTACCCAAGCCTTCTTGGGTCCTTCATGGTTAGTAGCAATAAAGATTATTCCTTTTGGAACCCATATTTACCTTCCTTTACTACGTAAATTCTTGTTAATTTTCTTAAAATTACATTCAAAGGCTTTGTATCCCTTTTTGTTACAATAATGACATAAAACTTTATTTTTAACTTGTTCTTTTCTAAAGAAGTTTTTGACATACTTTTGTTTTATGTTAGGCCTATAACCTAATCCAGCCTTATCAAATATAGCTCTTTGATTGCTCAATAATAAATTAAGTTTTTCAGAACTATATGTAAATTTATCAACTATTTTTATATTTATCAACTTTCTTCTTTAATCTATCATTTTCATTAAAAATTGATCCTTTTTCTTCAATCAAAGCTTCATTTTTTTATTTCAATTTTTCAACTTCATGAGTAAGATTATCTTTTTTGTTGATAAGATTTAGATTATCGTTTTTCAATGATTTGTTTTTCTTTTTCAGAACCTTAAAATCTCTTACTAACTCATTAAATGCATCATATAATTCTTCAAAAGTGAAATCATCATAAGGTGTTTCAGAACTTACCTCAATATCGTTGTTTGCCATAAAGCAAATGTTGGCAACTTCCTTTTGTTCCTCCTCGGAAGAGGATTCTTCACTATCACTTCATGTTGCAACATAAGCCTTCTTCTTCTTCTTGTAGACTTTCTTCAATTAAGGATAGTCATATCTGAAATGCCTCGATTTCTTGCACTTATAACATATTAAGGGCTCTTTTCTTTTTCTTTGTCCTTCTCTTTCTCTTTTTCTCCTTCCATTTTTGTTTCAGACTTTTTCTTGTGGAAGGGTCTCCTTCTTTGCATGAACCTTTTGAATTTCTTTGCAAGGAGTGCAGTCTCCTCATCATCATCACCATCACTGCAGCTTTCCTCACTTTTGCAGCCTTGAGGGCAATAGTTTTCTTCTTCTTGACTTCCTCCTCTTGATGTTGTTTCATAGTCAGCTCATGAGTCATTAAGGATCCAAGTAGCTCCTCCAAAGGTAGAACATTTAAATCCTGGGCTTCTTGGATTGCAGTCACCTTCGCTTCCCATGATCTTGGAAGTGACTAAAGAATTTTACGCACAAGTTCAGAATTAGTATAAGTCTTACCAAGACTTTTCAAGCCATTAACAATATCAGTGAATCTTGTGTACATGCATGTAATTGTTTCAGTTTGTTCCATGCTAAATAGTTCATATTTATGCATCAAAATATTAATTTTTGATTCTTTTACTTGATTAGTACCCTCATGGGTAACTTCTAATCTATCCCAAATTTCTTTTATGGAAATACATGTAGAAATTTGATTAAATTCATTTGCATCCAATGAACAATACAAAACATTCATGGCTTTAGTATTGAGCTGAGCCAACTTCTTATCATGTTCATCCCATTTCGTTTCTGGTTTAGGAATCACCATATTGTCTACTCTAATTGTGGGTGTGTGTGGACCATTAACTATGATTTCCCATAAGTCATAGTCAAGTGCTTGAATAAAAATCTTCATCCTAGCTTTCCAATAACTATAATTAGTTTCATTAAATAAAGGAAGTCGATTAGTGGATTGACTTTCTAAATAAGATGAGCTAGCTTGAGCTGCCATTTGAATCTTTAGCTCTTGATCGTTAGACCAAATTCAAATGAGCACTTGCTCTGATACCAATTGTTGGCCCAGATGGCAACCCAAGAGGGGGGGTGAATTGGGTTCTTAAAAAATTTAACCTTTTAAAACGATTGGATTTGGAATACACAAGATTAAGTGCAGGATAAATAGTAACCACAAACAAAGAGATAGAGAGAGAGAATCAAAACATGACAAATACAAGGATTTTATAGTGACTCGGTGTATCCAACACCTACGTCCACTCCCAAGTACCACTTGGGTCCACACTATAATCTACTAGATTACAGCCGAGTTGTTTTACAATCTCACAACTCAAAACTTGTTG
This sequence comes from Calamus simplicifolius, assembly GCA_900491605.1. Taxonomy (NCBI): domain Eukaryota; kingdom Viridiplantae; phylum Streptophyta; class Magnoliopsida; order Arecales; family Arecaceae; genus Calamus; species Calamus simplicifolius. The sequence continues at coordinate 99,377 of UESW01002423.1, forward strand.
TTTCCCACGGGATCACAACGAACCCAGCTGGTTTTTTGGGCTCACCAGCACAAAACCCAAACCCAAGCTAATCTAGCTTGACCCGAGGTATACTACCTTCACTAATTTAATCCCTCTGATTGAACTAGCAAAAACAAATGAGAATAGAGTTTACAATAACAAACAGCTCCTCAAATGAGCAAATATTCAATATAAATAAATAAGGTTAGAAAAGCATGTTTGAAGCAGAGTTGATTTGAGCTTTTCTTCTTTTCTTCTTTTTCTCTTCTCATTTGAGATGTTGAATCAGGCCTCAGCTCAGATTCTTCACAAACATTGCAGATGAGAAGTTAGGAAAAAACAGGGCTTTTGGCTCTCTTTTTCTTCTTTTGAAAAATCCTTCGATTTTGAACTTGAATGCTTTGGATTTCTCTTTGAGCTTTCTGAAGTTGATGGATTTGAACTTTAACTCTTTCCTCTTGATTTCTTGCTCAAGACTTCTCAGATTTTTTCAATTTGTTTTCTCTCTATTTTTTTCATCATTTTTTCAAACGGACGGACTCCCCTTTTATAGATTCTTCTTTTATCCAAGATTAGGTGAAAAACTAGCCGTTATTTCTATCCTTGGATTCCTCCTACACAAAAGAAAAGTATCCATTAGAGATTAGGTGAGAAAATATTACCGTTGGAGGCCGTTCTGACACTTTAAAAATCATTCCTGACAGGTTGGAGTCGGCTCCAACTTTTCAGGTGTCGGCTCCAAGTCGAGTATCCAAAAATAGAAAGTAAAAGTTCGTTGAGGAGTCGGCTCGAAAAAGGTAAGTGTCGGCTTGTCGCATTCGGGAGTCGGCTTCGAAAAACTGTAAGTGTCGGCTCCAGAGTACTCCAAAAACATGCTTTCTGTTCTCGTATTGGAGTCAGCTTAAGAGACTGTAAGTGTCAGCTCCTGAAATCTAGGTGTCGGCTCCGAAACTCTGAGTGTCGACTCTTGACCGTGCCAAAAATCAGGAAAGCATCTGATCCACCATGGGGTCGGCTCCAGACCTTCTAGGTGTCGACTCCAGGCTCTGAATTTTGAAACATACTTATGGCAATTGATTCAAAAACGTATTCTTTATCCTTTTTGATTGATCAAATCTTTTTAAGCCCTGAAACACTTGTTAAATCTATTAGTAATAAAATGAATATACTCATATCTTTTTATTAATCATCAAAATCAATAATTGGGTCAACAGCCTTCGATTGATTTGTCAGTCGTCGGCTGAGCTCCTCTAAGCATCGTTAGCGCTCTTCCAGTCGCTTCTCCGCGCGGAGGTGGATCCTCTCGCCTATGGACTCTTCCCCTGATGAAGTAGAAAGGGGACGGGGAGAGGGATGGCGTCGATGGGCTATACCCTTCCCTGGGGCCTTGTCCCAAGATCGTCAGGGAGAGGGACTGTCAGAGGATCTCCTTTCCGCGGGGGCATCCCGACAGTGGTGAGCCTCCCATCGGGAATGTCGCTCGCGGGTGGACTATTGGTTGGGCTGTGCTGCAACTTCTCCCAAAGACTGGGGTGGCAGTAGAGGTTGAGCGGCCGCCGATTGTTGTTGGAGTTCCCGGATCACCGCTGCAAGGGACCACACCTCCTAAGCGAGGGCGGTGACCCTATCACCTTGGTATAGTGGTGAAGGATGAACCGGCGGGAGGGCCTCTGGCTACTCGGCCCTCACCTACTGCTCCCCAGCCATGCTGGTGGAAGCTTCTTGAGCATGAGTTACCACCATTTCTTCTTCTAGTTAGGAGGAATGGGGGGTTGTAAATGGGGAGCTTGCTGGTTCGCGTATGTTACTTTCTTCTCTATGCGCCTTGCTCCCCCCTTCCTAGCACGCTAATCTGTTGCCGCCAAATCACTTTTGATGAGCGTCAGGTGAGAGGAAATCTTCGCAGGCCTTTGAGGGAATGGTGGGACCGTCTCCTTCAATCAGAATCTACAAGAAAAGCCCCAGACCGGTGGTTCCAACGAGGACCCTCCGACGCCCAAGTTAGTGATTTGGAGAACATGGATTTTTAATGATCAAGTAGAGCTTGAGCCCCCTACCTTAAGGGCTGGGGGCTTTATATACCTGATCCCTCTTACCCTTCATTCGTAACGGTTGAGTCTCTTTTGGACAGTTGTTGGTTTCTGGTCTTCGACGTGCCGCAAAGGATGGGTAGTGGGACTGAACGTGGGTGGCCACACCCATCGTTAGTGGCGCCAGGGGAAGGCACGTTCATTGCACACGTCGCCGAGTACATTCGTAGCGGAGTAATCCGCCATTCTCGAGGGAAGTGTGCCACATAGCTTGGCCGAGGATGACCGTCACTGAGTCTGACGCCGAGGCCGACGCCGAGGTCGACGCCGAGGCCGACGCTGAATCCGACGCCGAGGCTGAAATGGGCTGTGGCCGATGCAGAGGCCGACACCAAGGCCGAGACGGGCCATGGCCGATGCGGAAGTCGAGATGGGCTGAAGTCGACACCGAGGCCGAAATGGGTCGTGGCCGACGCAGAGGCTGACACCAAGGCCGAGACATGCTGCGGCCGATGAGGAGGTCGAGATGGGCCGGGGGCCGGGGTAAGCCCAATGCCAAAGGATTGGAATGCACCAAACCATGTGACATCGGGCTCGTGATCCCGTCATCTTGTGGGTCATTTGGCCTGATCAGCCACATCAGAGGCAATAGATCGTATCTAACAAATTGGGTCGCTCATATGTGACCTTAATTATTCCATATAGATAAGATCGAATTTATGTGAAAATCTACTTAGGTATAGTCGATTTAAGCTTTACATATATATACATATATACATATATGCGCATGCGCGCATGTATCTATATATAATGGAGGCTTAGATTATATATGCCGATATTCATATAGTTGGCCATAATTAAAGTTCACCACTTAATGTATAACATATATTAATCGATCATTTAATACAATGCTTTGTGTGAGTTTTTCCTTTAGAGTTTAGGGTTGAGTTTTAAAAAGAAAATTTTATTATTGTCCAATAAAAATTTAATAATTAATGCCTTTTATTTATTATAATTTATTATATTATTATGTTATATTTTAATAACAATGAGAAAAAAAGAAAAAAATTATACTCATGGAATTAGCATTAATGATGGAAGTTTGTTATAAAAGCCCAAATTGTGAATAGTTTTTCATAGCTATGTGCATGAAGTTTTTACCCGATCATTCTAAAGTATATTACTTAATATGTAATGAAAAGTTAATTATTAATGCCTTTGATCTATTTATCATAACTTGTTATATTGCTATATTATGTTTTAAAAACATTGAAAAAGAGAAAGTCCTTATCTTCTGCATTGCATGAGTTATAAGCTAATCATCAATTAGCGTAAGGAAGCAGGAATAGACATATGAGCCTATATTAAACATACATCAAGAACTTGAAATAAAATTTTAAGTTTTCATGTGAAATTTTACATACCTCCCTTTGAAGCTTTTTTAAGAATAATCAATTAAAGTTTGCGATAAATCGAGTTACAAAGCTGGATTTCCTCTTCACCATACAAAAGCCTCGAGATCATCAATTACAATAGAGAGATCTCTCATCCACTCCCCATGCTCTCTTATGAAAAGAAGCATGGTTTTTCATGATGTGATTATATGTTATGCATACCATAAGCAAATGAGGGCCTATCTAAATAAATTTTCTCATAAGAGTCCTTTTTACACACGAGTCTCTTAAAACTTATCCTTTTATCTCATGCAATAAATAAGTAATATTTATCCTACATCCAAATTTATCCTTTAATCTCCCTTGTTGGGTTGACCCAACCTAGACACCTCTATTCGAATCCTAGCTTGAATGCCCACATAAGAAGAAAAAACTTCTTTAGCATCAATCAAAATGGTTGCTAAAGGTATAAAAATCATTGGGATAGTTTTTTTCATAGTTGTTAGATCCGATCTGGACATCGATCCGACCAAGGGCTCGGGTCATCGGTTCAACCGTTGGATCACTTATTGAAGCATTGATCGATTTTTATATATAAAAATATTAAAATAATTATAAGAAGGATCACAAGGAAGTTTTGCGAGTCGTTAAAGTCACTTTTTCGTGTCTTCTTACTTGTTAGCAAGACGGACCTAACAAGCCCACACTCCCATAACATCCTAACCGCTATTTCCAATCGCTTCTTCTCTCTATCGTCCATGATCCCATCTCAAATCTCAAACCCATAAGACTAGCTATATATACAGAAACAAAGAAAGAAAGATAATTCGAAGAAGAAATAAACGAACTTAAAGATAGAGAAAGAGAGAGGGGAATTAGATCGTACCTGAGAGTAAGAAAAGAGATCGGCATGAAATGGATGAGGCGGCGAGAGCAGAGGAAGACGAAGAAGAAGCAGCACTTGTCGTCCTTCTCCGGTGTCCTTCCTCTGTCTTTAATCTCCAAGCTAAAGTGCCTCACGACCGAACCCAGTTCCTGGCCGCGCACACCCAAGAGAAGCGACCCACCCAAAACCCATCTCTTGCTCCTCCTCTCCCACCACCAGCACAACTCCCACCCCATACGGCCACCGTTACTCCGCCCATCGTCCCCCCTCCTCCACCGTCGATGAAGTCCTCCACCGCATCGCCTCTCGCTTCCCGCCATCCAAGGTTGATGAGAGTCTTAGTCCGATCTAGGACGAGTTACCCCACACAACTCATTGTGTTGACCGACCTCGAACTGAGGCCGATCCATTGTCGTAGATCGGGCTTCCCACTCACCGGGAGTTCCTCAGAAATGCTGTCGGTTCTAGAGATCCCCTCCGAGATCGAGCGGTCCGGGATCGATCATAGGCTTTAGCAATGGAATCGGCGGAGGCGGAGGCCGACCAATGGATCGCAGACGCCCCCCAAGGAGACAACCACGCCACCGCCTCTGCTCCCTCTCCCTCATCTCTCATCCTTCACCATCAACTCCATGGACTTCCTTGCCGTCCGCCTCCTCTCCCTTGCTAACGAGGATGTCGTCGCCATTTCTCTTTTCTCTGGTTCTTTCCTCTATCGGCTCGCCATCGCCACCATCCCCAAGATCCAGAACTGCCATTGCAGATCTCCTCCCTCTTTTTCTTCTCCATCGTCCAGCCGCCGCTTCTTGCTCTTCTTCAGAGATACCTCTTCTCCTTGCCTCATATTTTTTGACTATCTTTTTTGACCCAAGAGGGTCTGTCGCCGAGCGCCACAGCCCCTGCTTTCTCTCTCTCTTACCATGGTCACTGCCCTCGATGCTTCCTCTTTCTTATCGCAGTAGCTACCATTTGTCGATCACTTTCTCCTTCTTCATTGACCTCTGCGCCTCTTCTTCCTTCGCCTTTCGTCATTGCCGTCTTTTAGACTTTTATCTCCATTTGGTTCACCTATGAACCAATCAACCCATCCAGTTCATGGATGAACTAAATGGGTTAATCAAGTTATTTCGGATGACTTGCAGATCCGATTTTACGTTAGAATTGGATCGATTTAACCTTCGAATTCTGGTTCAACCATTTGATCCGATCTGATTTTGATAACTATGCTTTTTTTTGGCAGTTGTTTCAACTATTGTTTAGGCATCGCCAAAAGTCTCATTGTTGATTACATGAGAAACTATTGGTTGTAGTATGAATGCAGGGTTACAGTCGTAGGATATTGTTTGTATTGTAGGATGGTCTAAGAAGTAGGGTTTTTGATTTAGACGTGAAATTTTTTTTTTTTTTTTTTTTTTTGGGTCCTCTCACATAGGGGAACTATAGAGACCTAGGGGGCATGCGTGGGGAAAAAATGTGTATGTTGATTTGGGGCATTAAGAAGTTTTAGCTTTTGATTTTTTGAGTTGTTTAGGATGGTGGGGAAGTGGATAAAGATGGAGGGGGGTTGAGGATATGGGGAGATAGCATAAGGAATTTTTGAAATAATGGTTGTACTAGAGGAAAATGGTTTAATTGATAATTGTACTTTAGCAAGAATGTTGAGTCTTGACTAGGCTTGATGTGATTGAGTCCAGCCTAGCATAATGCCTAAATAAGAGAGCTAAATTGATTTAATTAATTGTAACTGAACCCAGTCAAGTTGAATGACTGAATCGATGTTTTGATTTTGAAATAGAATCTAGACTCAATCAAGTTAGATAGTTGAGTAAGAACGGTCTTTATTTCTTGGAAACCTCCTCCAGAGTTTATCAAAATCAACTTTGATGGGAGTGTTCGAGGCAAATCAGCCGGATCGGGTTATGTCATTCGGGGTTCTGACGGAACTATGATTGCTGCTGGGGATTTGGACATCTCGATTCGTCGGTGCCGCTTGCGGAGCTTTATGCTGCTTGGGCTGGAGTTTCCTGTGCTATTCGCAGTCTCGATGCCCGTCGTATTATCCTTGAGGGTGATGCTCTCACGGTGATTCGGTGGCTTTGCCAGGATCATTGCGCGCAGTCGCCTACCAACCCTTTGATCTCTGATATTCGTTCTCTCCTACAGGGGGTTCACAGCATACAGATCAGTCATATCTTCAGGAAAGCCAACTCAGCGGCTGACTGGATCGCCGCTAGAGTGGCTGATCATTCTGGATTCTGGTGCTGGAAGCCCGGTGATTGGTGTTCTCCTGGTTTGAACTTATTTTTGTATTCTGATAGTGTGGAATTGAGTCACCCTAGAGTGGTGTGATTCCCGTTTGTACAAAAAAAAAAAAAAGGTACTGCATTTAACTTGATCCATTGAGATTAGGCTCAATTAATAGAGTAATCATGCTTTATCAATAAAATTAATATATCATGACTCTTCAATAGTTAAGTAGTACATTAAGACTTTTTTTTTGGTTACAAACGGGCGATCATATAAATCTAGAATGAGTCAGCCCAGAAGCATCAGAAATTAAAATCTGCTGAAGGAGAATAGGACATGGGTCGTCTGGCTTCCAGTTCCAAGGACCCGCATGTTGAGCAGCAAACGACGCCACCCAGTCCGCCGCCGAGTTAGCCTCACGATAAGTGTGGCGAATCTGGGCTGAATCAAGCTCCCGCATCATAGCCCAACAGTCCCTCAAAATCGGATTTGAGGAACCATCTATACAACTCTCCTTTGATAGCCAAGAAATGACAGTCATAGAATCCCCCTCAATCATGATCTTGGGAGCATGGAGGATCCTCACAGCAAAAGAGAGCCCTGCCCAAGCAGCACCAAGCTCCGACAGAGGAACAGTAGAGTCCAGGGATCCAAAGCCTCCCGCAGCCAAAAGATCTCCCATCGGGCCCCGAATGATGAAAGCAGATCCAACAGCTCTGTCGCGGACGCTCCCATCAAAGTTAATTTGACATACCCTGGAGGGGGGGGTTCCCAAGAGACGAAAACCGTACGACGGTTCGCTGTCGAGATAGCAGGGGATCCCCAGAGGCCAGAGGAATCAAAATTAACACCATGAGAGGCACGGGCACAGTCCGAAGTCAATGATCTAATCTACCTCACAATCCTGTGAAAGGAAAACCCATCGTCGGAGAATATGATTTGATTCCTCGACAACCATATATAATAAGCAGTCACAGACCAAAGACCACGCTTGCTCATAGGACCACTACGGATGTCCTGAAGGAAAAAAGAACGCGAGAAAGCCATATCCTCCATATCCCTAGGATAGCCCATAAGAGTCCAGATTCTTCTCGCTCTGGAGCAACAAAATATAGCATGGTCCAAAGTTTCATCCACCTGCCTACATAGAGGACAGATCGGCTGAATAGGCAAACCCCGACGAGAGAGAAGGAAGCAAGTAGGAAGGCAATCCCAGAGAATCTTCCAGATGAATAACTGGACCCTGGGGATAACAGAAAGCTTCCAAATCCAAGCTGCATCCTCCGTATGCTGAGCCTGCGGTCTGTATATATCCATAAGGTCCCGAATAGGAGCCTTGGGAAGACAAGAGCGCTGCCAAATCCTGAAGTCACCAGAGGAGTCAGGTAGAAGAGGCATCGAGAGAATCCGACGAGAAAGCTCCTCCCTAAAAAGCCCAGTCACCGAGGGTATGTGCCATGAGCGGGGGTTTAAGGAGATAAGATCCTTAACCCTAAGGTTAGGGGGAATATCCATGTTGATAAAGGAGGGCCACCGCATAATGGGGAGCTCGGAGATCCAGGAATCATTGACAGCATCAATAGACCAGCCATCACAATCATCCAAGAGATATTGTGCATGATGAGTTGACTGTGTCTACACATCTCCTTCCAGTAGGAAGAGGATCCACGGGGCGGTGTAATAATCGAACCAGAAATCCAGTCACCGTATCTAGCATGCATCACAGAACTCCATAAACTATGAGGCTCCAAAAGGAAACGTGAGGCATGTTTGGCAAGAAGAGCTTCTCTTCTAACAATCAAGGATTGAATCCCCAGTCCACCTTCATTAATAGGCATGCAGATCCTGTCCCAAGCAATAAGATGAATACCATGTCCCTCCTGCGAAGAAGCCCAAAGAAAATCTCTGAAACATCTCTCAATCCTTCTCAGACAAGTGATCGGCACTACACCATTCGAAAGAAGATACACATGAAGGGAAGAGAGGACAGAACGGATGATAGTGATTCTAGCCATCATAGATAGACTAGTCATCTGCCATCCCTCAATACGCTGGCGGACCCGTCGCTCGATTTCAGCAAAGTCGGAACATCGAGCCCGTCTTCCAGTAATGGGGATCCCTAAATACTTGAAGTGATCCGACCGAGTTGTGATACCTGATAACTCCATAATGGCATCCCTAGTAGATCTGGGGGTCTTGGGGCTGAAACAGATAGAAGACTTTAGAAAATTTACCCTCTGGCCCGACGCCTGACAATAACGCTGCAGAATAGAATGGAAAGAAGCAGCGTTAACAATAGAAGCCTGCCCCAGAAGAATACAGTCATCAGCAAAAAGAAGATGCGAAATCCAGGGACCCTCTCTCCCAGCCATAAATGGAACAATCCGGTTCTCCTGCTGAGCAAGATGAAAGGCACGAGAAAGATCGTCAGCACCAAGAATAAATAACAAGGGGGATAATGGACATCCCTGTCTCAAACCCACAGAAGAGTGAAAAAATTCAGTAGGGCTCCCATTGATGAGCAGAGAAAAGGAAGGCCTCAGAATACATGCCATAATCCATTCAATAAAAAGATCATCAAAACCGAACTCCTGGAGAGTGCGCTTCAGGAAGGTCCAGCTCATTCTGTCATAAGCTCTCTCCATGTCCAGCTTTACCGCCATGAGACTTCTTTTCACAGGGGCTCTTTGAAGATCATGCATGAACTCCTGAGCAATGAGGACGTTGTCCGATATAGAACGCCCTTTAATAAAAGCCCCCTGCTCTATAGAAATAAGGCGGGGGATCACAATCCGAAGACGGTCAACCAGGAGGCGAGCACAAACTTTATACAGAGTAGTGCAAAGGCTAATAGGTCTGAAGTGCTGCGGAAGAGAGGCGTTGGTCAGCTTGGGGACCAACGTAACAAGAGTCCGGTTCCATTCCAAGGGAATTTTCTTCAGTTGGAAGACAGTTTGAATGGCCTGAATAACCTCTGGTCCAATGATGTCCCAATAGTGGCGATAGAATAGGGGAGGAAAACCATCAGGCCCAGGAGCCTTGTCCGGACCAAGCTCCCAAAGGGCCTCCCGAATCTCTTCAGCAGTGACAGGTCTGCAAAGCTTTTCATTATCCTGTGTGGAAACCCTTCTGGAATCAGGAACCCTGACCACTGGGTCCCCATCAGCAGAGGAATCAGCCCATCTGGATTGAAAGAACTGGAGAAGCATATCCCGAATAGAATGGAAATCCTCCTGATCAATCCCCTCAGTGTCAACAAGTTTCGAATTCTGTTCACTGCCCGGCGCTTTAATGTAGCCTGATGAAAGAATCTGGTATTACGATCCCCCTCACAGATCCACTGCGCTCTAGATCTCTGTTTCCAGAACATCTCCTGCTGGCGAAGCAGCGAATGGTGACGAGCAAGCAGATCTCGCAGAGAGAAAAGGTCCGATTCCAGAAGAATCCATCCAGATCCTCCTTACCCTGAAGAGCAGTAATATCAGCTTCCACCAACTCAATCTGTCTATCCAGGTTCCCCACTTCAAGCTTATTCCATTTGGAGAGGCGTCGTCTGGTCAGCATAAGACAACATGAAAGACGGTAAATAGCATTGCCCCTGATAGGAAGATGCCAGATTTGAGTAATAATGGACCGAGCCCCCGAATGGACTGTCCAAAAACGCTCAAATCTAAACTGTCTTGGCTGGTGCACATCAGTCTCAGTAGAGATCAAAATAGGGCAGTGATCCGAAGCAATCCTGGGCAGGTGGGATACTGTGACCGCAGGATGCATATGAAGCCATTGGGACGTAGCCAAAGCTCTATCTAGTCTCTCCCAAACACGAGCTGAGCCCTGACGGTTATTACACCAAGTAAACTGGGTTCCAGAATACCCCAGATCCATCAGATTAGAAGACCGAATAAAGGAATTGAATTCATTAATATCAGCTGAGGCCGAGACCCGTCTACCCCCTCGTTTTTCCTTAGCCTCAGTAATACAGTTAAAATCTCCCGCAATAATGGCAGGGAACCCTTGATCAAGGAGAGAAAGAAGCTCAGCCCACAGGATGCGTCTTTCTCTATAATCCGTACTTGCATAAACTGCTAAAGCAGCCAGGGGTCAGAGGATCCCATAGAGATAAGAAGACCAATCTGCTGGTTGCATTGATGAAAAGCCTCAACCGAAACTGCAGAATCATGCCATATGGCCAGAATGCCCCCCGACATCCCTTCAGCCTCCACCGCATACGAAGACCAAGATCGGGAAATCTATCTCCGAAGCCGGGTCAGAGTATCACCCGACAATCTGGTTTCCAGCAGCACACAAATGTCAAACTTATATAATTGCATCAATCTATTAAAAGAGGATCGAAGTGCTGGCTTTCGAGCTCCTCGAGTATTCCATATAAGAATCTTCATTAATTATTGGAGGAAGCTGGGACCCCTCCCTGGTCCTCCATCATAACCATATCAGGAAGGCACTGACTGGAAGGGGTACCCCCATCAGTCATCAAAAGAGAGTCAGTCTTCGGTCCATCCGCAGCAGAGGCAAGATTGACCGAATGCCGAGTCATAATTTCTTCATCTGAGACCACCACAGTCAAACCTACATTCATCTCAGTGCCAGGCTGACTCACCTCCTGATCAACTCCAGAAGAGCACTGCAGTAATGACGGGATGACAGGAAAGTAACGAGCAGCCTCTCCGTTCTTTGGCAAAGCGACTTTACCTTTGCCCTTTCTTTTTACATTTTTAGGGTTAATTCTCGGAGCAAGGTTCTCAACAGGTCGAGCCCTTTTCAAAGGGCCAGGAAAAGCATCCCCGCTACCTTGCTCACTGCCACAACCCTTATCCAATGTGGAAGAAGAGAAAGGATTGGAAATAGGAATATAGGATTTGGATCCATCTCCAGCATTTCTGAACTTAATACCTTCCTTTGGCTTAAATGTCTCAGTTGCTACAGTACCGGCACGGGCTAATGGAACCGGCACAGAGGCGATCCCAGGAGGAGACTTCATCCTAGTCTGCTGCTTCTCACCATCAGCAACAACGGAGGATGCGTCCAAGCCAACCACCATCTTCGCCGACGATGAGGCTTTCCGGCGAGCAACCTTGGACGGCGTCCTCCATTCGTCAACACCAGAAGCCACAGAACGCTGCTTTTCCTTACCCTTCTGAGCCACTGAGTCAAAGCCGGGAACAACCGGATTAGACATAGATGAAGGCTTCTTCCTCAACTCCCCCGGTGAGCCTGAGACATTCCGGCGTTGACGAACGGCAGTCAACCAAGATCCGAAAATAGGGGACTCAGATTCATCAGCCCTGCTTGATCCAGCCGAAACAGAGCACGGGCCCTCCAGGTGAAGAGATCCGCAACTGGAGCAAAATCCTTCAAGAGCTTCGTAAACAAATTGCTGCCAGAAGGGCTGAGTGATGCCCTGAACTCGGATGCCCGGCCGGAGAGAACGCCGGAGATCCATCCGCAAGCAAACTCTAGCAAAGCTTCCTCTGCTCTTGGCCAATGTCGACGGATCAACACAATGAAATTGGCCAGCCGTCTCAGTAATCCTCCTTAGGAACTCCTCCTTCCAAAATTCCATAGGAAGGTTCGGTAATCGTAGCCAGATCAGGGCAAATGGGGTGGCATCCGCAGTCGGCACGAACTCCGGCTTCCACCTTTCCATAGCTATAATTTTCCCATTGATGATCCATGGACGATTAATCACCGAATCAGTAGCCTTCGGGTCTTCGAAACGAATATATGGCATCGATTTGCCAGGCTAACAGGATTGATTTCTCCCTGAATTCCAGCACGGCGAAATTCCCTCACATAAGCCTCCGCTGGAATCCATTTCATGAAAGATCTAACAATGAGAGCGTGCGACTGCCAATCCACAATCTCAATCTTCAACTCATCAACTGGAATGCTGACCACCTCCGGGAACACTGATTCTAGGCGAGAGATTTCAGTCGGCGCCGGAGACGATGAGACCCAGAAATACCCTGACGAGTAGGGCTTCTGCCCATCACCACGGGCTCCCATAACACCATCGGACGCCATAGATGGAGAGGGAGCAACACAGAGGAGATCCTCCGCAGAAGCCGCAGTCGGGGCGAAGACGATCGCCGGAGATCAGCGCAGGAAGAAGCCGAGCACGAATCGCAAAGCACACCAGAAACAGGAAACGGAGCTCAGACACGCACGAACCTCAAAGCACTTTTGATATATAATTCTTTGATACATAATGCATTACATTAAGACTTTTCAATAGTGGAGTAATATATCAGGACTTTTTAATAGTTAAGTAATGCATTAGGACTCTTCAACAATTGAGTAATGCACTATAACTCTTAAATAGTTAAGTAACATATCAAAACTCCCAACCAGTTGAATAGCGCATTAAGACTCTTCAATAATTGAGTAATGTAGCAAGACTCTTTAGTAGCTAAGTAACACATCAAGACTTTTCAATAGAAGAGTAATACATGAGGATTCTTCAGTAACAGAATAATATACTAGAACTATTTAATAGTTAAGTAATGCATCGAAACTCTTCAATGTTTGCTGAATTATCAATAGTTAGATCCACTAGTTAGTATTGAATATTGAATCAAACCCAATTATTAGTAATTACGCTCATTAACCAAGTCTAAGTGTTGAATTAGACCCAATTATTAGTAATTGAATTTCATTGCTGATGTGATTAGGCCCAATGACTAAGCTTGAATATTAAATTAGACTTAATCATTGGAAATCAAACCTTTTGGATGAGCTTGATATTTTAGTTTGTCCAAATTATTGGTCATTGGTCTTGTTGGTTGAGCTCAATTGCTAGTAATTAGGCTCATTGGTTGAGCCTAAATGTTGGCTCAATTGGTCTTCTTGATATTAATCAAGCTTATTAATCGAGTTTGAGTCTTGAAATTGAGCTAATTTAGGGTAATTAGACATACTAGTTAAATTTGAACATTGGATTTAATCCAATTTATGAAGATTTAGGCTCAATTGGTGATTGGCTATTAAGAATCAAACCTGACAGTTAACCTAAAATGCTACTTTTTTGACCTAATTTGCAACAATTGAACCTAAATTAGTGTTCAAAGTAGTAAGGATCAGATCAAATAGTCAAACCAATGTGCTAATTAATATTAGCTTAATGTGCAACTAACTTATTAAAAGTGTCAAATGATCAAATTATAATGTTAGGTTTAGGTCGAATCATAAATTGAGCCCAACATTCAAACCATGACCCCAATCAATTCTTTTATTAAAGTCCAATTGATCTTAAATCATATCCATAAGGAACCAAGTCATTAAATTGGATTTATGAAATTGTGAGTTAGTTATTGAGTTAACCTATTTTGGTAGTCATCCTAAAATAATGTGCTCTTTATCATGTTGCTTGTTTACTTTCTGTAGTGATAACTAATCACGTTAAGATTACAAAGTCTAAGATTAAAAGTTTATGGAATAATTATAATAACTGTTCAAGTAAAGATTGATCATGACATAATAGAGTAAGATTTCTTTTATTTTGTAAATGGTATAGACAAGCAATAGGAAAATTTTCTTCATTAATAAGATGGAGGATTTGATCATTTATTATTGAGCCAAAGCTTGAATTAATATTTAATCATTAAAGAGAAATTAAATAAGAGCTTTTTTGTATGTGAAAATTTTGAAAGATATATTTCAGTCCACATAATTCTAAAAAGGATTTATTTATGGAATTTAAGAAGGTTCAGATTTGAATTGAGGATATTCATAGGTTACTATATAGAAGAAGGTTATTATTGGATTTTTCAATTAAAACCGGCATGTCGGATTTGATTTAGATTCTAGAAAATTTAAATAATTCTTTGCATAAATAATGATGTAAAATATGTATGTAACTATAGATAATTAAAGTGGTATTTAATAGAAATTCATCATGTAACATCTAGGTGACATCATTTTAATGCATTGGAATGGTTAGTCTACTGATATATAGATTAAATAAATAGCAAGATAGGTGATTAAGCTAGAAGTTAATTATATATTAACTTATATGTTGATAAGATTAGTAGTTTTTAAAAAGTTGCAACTAGAATATGATTAGTAATTATGATTGAAATTGGAGACATGGAATTATTGGTTATAGGATGAGAAAATTATGGTCCAATGATTTTGAAAGTAATCAAGTAGCACTTAAAATCCATGATTATACGTTGAGATTTTAAGCATAATTTTGGTATTTAGAATACATAAATTTAAAGGCAAATTTTACAAACATGATATGCACTTTCCACATATAAGATTAAGTGTTATAAGGCAATTATTTTGAGAGAATTAAAACTACTTAAGGTTATGTCCCTCTTAGTTGCAAAAAATTTGAGTGCTCAATCATAAATTTTTATATTTGTGAGGATAGATTTCTGGTGTTAGTATCAGCTTTTACATACTAATTATTTAATAGTTTTTTTTAATTAGAGCAATATTACATAACATTTCTAAGGCTTAACTAGAAAATAGTTTTGCTTTTTAATTTATAACAAGAGTTAGTCAAAAAAAAAAAAAGTTATTCGATTAAATTTTCATGAATATACTAAAGAATTATATTTAGAATCGATAATGCTCGATAAAGGCCTCGGAAATGCTAAAACTTACACTAGCTTTTTCAAAAAGAAGGTTTGGATCTTGAATGGCTGTCTATATTTAATAGTTCTTTACTTTTGTTATGTTATTGTGGAAATTTATTTTCTGACTCGGGTGTGCTTCTGGCTCCTGATCTAAACGTCGATCTCGTCATCTCGGATGGAACCTGCAAAACAGTCTGCGCGCAAAGGATGTTGTAGGGGTTGCCCTCTATGGAGGACCCATCGATACCTAAGTTAGTGAAGATTCATAGCAAGCAGATGTGAGGAGAAGACTCTCACATAAGAGCTTTCCTAGATAGGTGTTCTCTCTCAAGAGTGTGTGTAGTTGCGTACCTAAGGAATTAGAGGGCAGCAGTATTTATAGGGGATCACCTGATTTTTTGGGCGTGTTGCGAGGGAAGGTCTGAAAACCGTTAGGATTCGGAACGGATTCGAATCAAATTTGTTATGAGGTCAGTAGGGTCCGTATTTGTCAGTTAGAGAATCAACGGCTGCGAGAACTGGTTGATGCCTTGAGATTCAGCGATTACGTAGGTTCTAGGCCACTCTTGTGGGTCCTAGGCCACTTCTGGGTATGATTCCCCGCTTGGAATCTTATTCAGCTATAGTGAATTCGAATTCTCCCACGCCAGATTCCGCAGAGGTATTCAAATGCCTCGGTCCGGCCGAGGCAAAGGGGTTACTCGGGTTAACGGGGTATAGACGGCTTAGGTCGCCGAGGTGTAAGGATGGCTCCGAAGTTCGAGGCTGAGGCCAACAGGGGCCGAGGCCGTCCGAGGCTAAGGCCGCTCGAGGCCGGGGCCGAGGGGGAAAGCTCGAGGCCGGGGCCGTGGGTGGAAGCTCGAGGCCGGGGCCGAGGCGAAAAGCTCGAGGCCGGGGCCGAGGAGGAAACTCGAGGCCGGGATGAGGTGTCTGTGGCCGAGCGGGATGATGCCGGGGTAAGGCCGACTTGCATGATGCCGGGACGAGGCCGACTTGCATGATGCCGAAACGAGGCCGAGTGGAAGAGCCGAGGCCGACGGAGCTGGAGGCCGAGGCAGAAGCGAGGCCGAGGGCCGAGGCCGACTGGGGCTAAGGCAGTACGAGGCCGAGGGAAGGTCGGCAGCTTGCATGGCCAAGAGGGGCAATGGAGTGTCAAGGCCGTACGAGGCCGAAGGGGCAGCGAAGTGCCGAGGGACTGAGACGTCCACCAGAAGAGAGGAGACGGGGCCGAGTGCCGTGGGAACTTGGTGCCGAGGCCGTACAAGGCACCGAGGAGAAAAGCCGAGGATGAGGGGAACAGGCCCTAGGCCGAACAGAAGCTGGCTCCATGCGGAGGAGAGAGAAAAGGTGCCGGACGAGGGGAAGGCCAAGTTACCAAGTCCGAATGCTATCATTGTGGCTCATGGGATGAATCGGACTACCGAGGTATGAGAATGGCTCAGGCTATCGAGGTATAGATGGCTCGGGTTGCCGAGGTATGAGAATGGCTCGGGCTACCGAGGTATAGATGGCTCGGGTTGCTGAGGTATGAGATGATTGAGGTTGTCAGGTCGTGACGACCTGACGCCACTGAGGGCGATCGGGCTTTGCTGCTTAGTGGGTCTGACAGCTGGCCGACAGGACGTTAGAATTGGACTAGACCCAATTATCGATGTGTGCGGTCATCGATGCAATGATGATTTTACCTCTCATCACATGCCCCCCACTCCCTAGTCCAAAGTGTAAGTTCGGATATAGGGAGTAGAGTTCTGAAACAATCTTATTTGGGGGATTCAAAAAGGTGGGCAATGATAATCTCATGAATGATGGGCCGCTGTTTAGTCATCATTTTTTGTCGTAGCTCGAGGAGGAAACGCCTCATTTTCAGCAAGCCGCGATAGAGGGAATTCCACGTGGTGGGGCTCCTTTATTTCTGGCACCCATATCGAAATTTTTGGCATCTTTGGCTTTCCTTCTGAAGCATTTATTTAAAGAGGGATAGGGCGGCGCTCCTTTTGTAACGCCTCTTCATGCCTGTCATAGAGATTTTTCATTCTTTCTTTGAGCCCTTGCTTGCTTGCTCTTATCCTACCCTTTACTCAGCCAATACGAAGGGTCCAGGTGATGTTGCCTTTGAGGTAACCCTTGACGACTTGGATAGGATCCGTCGCCATTATAGGGTTCCTCGGGATGTAGCCTTATGGGTGCCAAGGGCTGAGCACCGGGTTTCGACCGAATTAAGCCACGGAGTCTTCTTCTATGAGGAGAGCTTGAGGGCAAGTCTCTGATTCCCTCTTCACCCGCTGATACAGGAGGTGATGAGGTTTTACAATATATGTCCAATAATGGTAGCCCCAAATAGCTGGTGCAATTTTATCGGGTTCATCTCGATGTGCAGTTGTATTGGGGTGACTGCGACCCTTCTCATATTCCGAGTCTGCTACATTGGTTTCCGGGAGGAGCTCTGAATGACCCTACATTGGTCCTCAGAAGTCGTTCAAGATAATTTTTGATAACCCATCTTCAATAAAGGAGTGGAAGTCCCAATTTTTCATTGCCGAAAGAAACATCGGTTTAGATTTTCCGAAGGGATGGGCGAGCTATATGAAGGATCCGGAGGCGCACCCAGATTTGAGCGAGCAGGAGAAGGGAGATCTGTTGACCCTTCGCGGTGGTCAAGTGGTATTAGCCAGCACTTTGTTAGCGGAGGATGCCCTTTTCGCCGCCGGGCTTAGCTCTATCGACCCTCAAGGTGAGTCTTTGCTCTGATGGTCAATGTGTTTATGTAATTCTCCTACTATTTAATTGAATATCCGCTGTGTTTTCAGCCGAGAGGTCCGCATTCGTGGGCCAAATGAGGAAGGAGTTGGGCAAGCATCTCAGGGGCTCCAGTTATGGGGACAAGCACAGGTCCGAGAAGAGGGTCCGTCCTTCCGGGTCTCGCTCAAGGAGCCAAGGAAAGACTGCGTCGACCACCACTCCTCCATCTCAAAGAGGGAGGAAGTGGAAGCGCCAGCCGTGGTTGGTGAGCCCCCCCTGCCGGAGGGGGGCAAGGTAGCATAGGAAACCATTGGGGGGAGCTCGGAAGGAGCTGCTGAGGTTTCCCCTCTCCAAATAGTAATCGTGTCAGACGATGCCAAGGAGATGTCGTTGGTCCATCCGGCGCTCCTCCTACCGGAGGTTAACCAGCTTCAATTACCGGTAGTGGGGAGCCCACCGCACGTGGAAGAGGCCCCCGCTCAGGTGGAGGGGTCAGGAGAGGCAGTGGCGGTTGCCGAAGCTCAAGTGGAGCCACATGTTGAAAGGTTGGTGGAGGCCGAGGTGCCTCCTGTTGAGGGTCTCTCTCTTATGGTATCAGGGGATGCCGTGAAAGAGATTGAAGTTCATATAAAGTCTATCGGGGATGGAGCAATAGTCGGAGATGAAGAGGAGGAAGAAGAAAAATCACTGGATGAAGGGGGCGCTCGGGCCGGGGTTCCCTCAACCGGAGCCGAAGCATCCGAGGCCCTACAGGTTAAAGTTCTGGTGGAGGAAGCCAAATGGATGGCGGTTCCTCAGGCTGAAATATCCTCATACTCGGCTTCTTCGGCCCCCGGGGTACGAGTATCAAATAGCTCGACCTCCAGGAAAGATAAATCCAACTCGGGATACACTCGAGAGATCTTAGCCCAAGTTTCCTCCTCACCGAACCGGAATGCATCGGCATAAGCCTCTCTACGCTCTTCAGAAAACTGAGCGAAACTTCTGTACTCCACCACAGCCGAGGTGATTCGGTTGTTAGCTTCAGCTAGCTGATTCCCGAGTTTGAGGTTCATTTGGTGACTTGCGGTCAACTCCGCCCTTAGAGCCTTAAATTGCTCATGTGCCTCGAGCCCGATTTTGCCCATCTATGAAACATTAGGTCGTTTGAGTCCACAAATAAAAGAAAAATACCAGAAGCAAGTAAATGAGAAGACACTATACCTCTTCCTCTCGCCGAGCCATTTTATTGCTCAGCTCATGGACCTTTTCCAGAGCCTCCAATTTGATCGTTTTATTCTGATGGAGACCCTCCTTGAGGTCGTTAATCAGGGATTGTTTGTCCTCGATTTCCAGCCAGGGCGGACATGGCCACCTAATGGTTGAGATGGTTGACTTCTAAGAGGACCGTGTTGAAGCGGCCGAGGAAATTCTTCAGTGATTCCCCCTCTCTCTGCTTGACCTCGGAGAGGGAATCGGATCTCCGTCGCTAGTGATGACTGCTGTTGAACTGGCTGATAAGCAAACAACTTAGCTCGTCAAAAGAGTCAATGGAACCCGGCTTCAAGCTATTGAACCAGGTTCGAGCAGACCCCCTTAGGATGGAGGGAAAGGCTCACATAGGATCACATCCGACGCTAGGTGGAACATCATGATGGATCTGAAGCTGCTGAGATGGTCGTCGGGATCGGTGGATCCATGGTATGGCTCGATAGTAGGGAGCTTGATATGAGGGAGAATCACTTCCCTCATGATCCTCTCGGAGAAGGGGATGCCCTGCTCTGCTTTCGGCTGGGATGGAGGGGCTTGTCTGACGGCGTCTAACTCCTGACGCCATTCTCGACGCATCTCCTGCATATGCTGCTTGATTCCCTCATCCAGAGTAGTAGGAGGGATCGGGTGATGGGAGGACGGCTGCGGCGTCGAGTCCTGAGAAGATGCCGGAGAGGGGGAACGAACCCGTCTAGATCTGAGCGAGCTCTTCCCTCTAGCTCGTTGCGGCGCTAGCTTCACTTTTGTGGGCTGGTGACGATGATCCGCTACCTCCGGCGGGTTGGAGGAACAAATCGCCGATGGAGCAACGACAGCGACCTCTTCATGAAGCTGAGGAGCAGGGACGGTAGGGCCAGGGATTGCCTGGAGCCCCTGGACCAACTGGGTCAATGCTTGAACCTGCTAGAATAGCATGGTGAACTGGTCCAGTGTTACCACCGTTGCCGGTGGCGAAGGGGTTTCAGCTGGCAGTGGCGGTGGAGGTACCACACCGCTAATCGGATCAGGCCTTTGAGAGGCGGACTGATCTTGAGCTTCAGATATAACTCTTTTCCGGTTGGCCATTAGAGGTTGCTTCTTCTGGTTCTTTGAGCCTTGTCTCCTGGATTACAAGTTTATGGGACTTGAGGGCCCTTCCACTAGCGCCAATCTGTTGCCGCAGAAATCCATTCTCCGACTATGGTGCACTTCTGGCTCCTGATCCGGACGTCGGTCTCGTCGCCTCGGGGTGGAACTTGCAAAACAGTCCGCGCGCAGAGGGTGCTATGGGGGTTGCCTTCTGCGGAGGACCCTTCGATGCCCAAGTCAATGGAGATTCACAGCAAGCAGATGTGAGGAGAAGACTCTCACAGAAGAGCTCCCCTAGATGGGTGTTCTCTCTCAAGAGTGTGTGTAGTTGCATACCTGAGGGATTAGAGGGCAGTAGTATTTATAGGGGATCATCTGATTCTTTGGGCATGTCGCGAGGGGAGGTTTGAAAGCCGTTAGGATTCGGAATGGATTCGAATCAAGTTTGTTATGAGGTCAGTAGGGTCCGTATTTTATCGGTTAGAGGATCAACGGCTGGGAGAACTAGTTGATGCCTTGAGATTCAGTGATTACGTAGGTTCTAGGCCACTCTTGTGGGTCCTAGGCCACTTCTGGGTATGATTCCCCGCTTGGAATCTTATTCAGTTATAGTGAATTCGAATTCTCCTGCGCCGGATTTCGCAGAGGTATTAGAATGCCTCGGTTCGGCCGAGGCAAAGGGGTTACTCGGGTTACCGGGTTATAGATGGCTTAGGTCGCCAAGGTGTACGGATGGCTCCAAAGTCCAAGGCTGAGGCCGCTCGAGGCCGGGGCCGAGGAGGAAAGCTCGAGGGCCGGGGCCGAGGAGGAAACTCGAGGCCGAGACGAGGTGTCTATGGCCGAGCAGGATGATGCCGGGATGAGGCCGACTTGGAAGATGTCAGGGCGAGGCCGACTTGCTTGATGCCGGGACGAGGCTTACTTGTATGATGCCGAGGTGAGGCCGAGTGGAAGAGCCGAGGCCAATGGAGCTGGAGGCTAAGGCGGAAGCGAGGCCGATGCGAAATCGAGGCCGAGGGCCGAGGCCGACTAGGGCCGAGGTAGTACGAGGCTGAGGGAAGGTCGACAGCTTGCATGGCCGAGAGGGGCAGCGGAGTGCCAAGGCTACGAGGCCGAGGGGGCAGCGGAGTGCCGAGGGGCTGAGGCGTCCGCCAGAAGAGAGGAGACGGGGCCGAGTGCCGTGGGACTTGGTGCCGTGGCCATACGAGGCGCCGAGGAGAAAAGCCGAGGCCAAGGGGAACAGGCCCTAGGCCGAACAGAAACTGGCTCTATGCGGAGGAGAGAGAAAAGGTGGCGGATGGGTGAAGGCCAAGTTGTCAAGTCCGGATGCTGTCATTGTGGCTCATGGGATGGCTCGGACTACCGAGGTATAGATGGCTCGGGTTGCCGAGGTATGAGAATGGCTCGGGCTATCGAGGTATAGATGGCTCGGGTTGCCAAGGTATGAGATGGTTGGGGTTGTCAGGACGACCTGACGCCGCTGAGGGTGATCGGGCTTCGCTGCTTAGTGGATCTGATAATTGACCGATAGGACGTTAGAATTGGACTAGACCCAATTATCGATATGTATGGCCATTGATGCAATGACGATTTTATCCCTTATCATGTTAAGAGTAGATTGATAACGGTCATACCCTAAATTTGCTTCTAAAACTAAAAAGAAAAAGTTATATCAGATTTAAGAAGGTAAAACAAACATAAAACACAAAAGGAAAAGGTAGAAGAGTGGTGGAGATCAGATTCAAGGTTCCAAACAAAAAGGCACTCATAGCTATGATACAAAACATTAGGCAAACCCCTTATGTTTCATTTCAAAAATGTCAAATTTGAGGCACAGGAAAGGATCCATTCGGTGGATCATCATTCTGTTTTTTGAATTTAAAATTAAAAATATATATTTTTTATTTTTAAATAAATATTATTTTTAAATTTAACTCGATTGATTCGCATTAAACTAGTCTAATCATTCGTTTGAAAATAAATAAATAAATAAATAAATAAAAAGGAGAAGGAGAGGAAGATCCATTCGGTGACGAGTAATAGCTATCCGTCTCCTAAGAGACACGTAGCAGCCATCCAACGTATAGGATCACTGGAAAGAAAAAGAGAGAGAGAGAGAGAAATTAGACAGAGCTAAAGGGGAAGGAAATCACGGGAACCCCATGTATTTATTTCACTGAAATAAATATCTAACCGACAAACAAGGAGGGACGTTTCCTTCCTCGCTCCACTCCTTCCCCAGTTCAAAAACATCGACGCCAAAACGGAGCCAAAAACTCTCAACCCGCAGTGAAAGACGAACTGCCCAGTGCCCACCCAAACCTCAACATCGGCAGCTCCGGTTTTCGACTGGAAAATCCTCTCTCCTTATCTGAGATCTTCAATTAAAGTACCAACTTTATAGTTTTACCCGATACTTTGCTCTTATATATGTATGACCTTTTGCACTATTAATTCTACTCCGTTATTAGATCTGTTTCTCTTGCTTCCCTTCTTGTTCTCTGTTCATCGCCTCCTTAGCTGTGAAGAGAACGAAGGGGAGGAAGAGGAGGTGGAGAGGACTCATGGGGGCTCTCTGGGTTCTTGGTGTATTTGTTCTGATCCTGGTGAGGTCTTCTTGTGGCTTTGAGTGGTGGAATGCGAGTGAGGTGGAAGCTGTGACTGATGGATTTGTGGGCAGCGATCCTCTCTTTGTGGGTCTGACCCTCATTCGAGGCGCTGGGGCTAAAAGAGCTGGTATATGTGCCTATATCGTGTGTCTTTTTTATTATTGGATCTCTTTTTTTTTTTGGTTATTGTTTCGTTTCCAAGTTATTTTAATCTCAGGTCTTAGGTGTTGCTATGATTGTTGAAGTTGGTCTTATTGCTAACCCTTCTGATAGTTATTCATTCCGATAATTATTCATTGAGATTATTCATGGCATTGCTTATTTATTTTCGACTTTCTTTTTTTTCTGACTTTTGTCTTCTGGGCTTACCGTTTCCACTAAATATGATTTAAGAAAGTCTTTCACCACTGCAAGAAAGGTTTTTTTTTTTGCTTGAATTTCTTTTTGTACATAAAAGGAAGAGAATTAATTGAAGTATCAGAATGTATGGAAGACATCTCTAGATCTGCATAACTTCGGGTTTTTAAATTTCCGTTTAAAAGAAAAGGTACCGATTTTATCAAAAAAAAAAAAAACAAAAACAAAAACAAGAAAATGTGCTGTTATAATGTTAACAGACCATAAATTAAATAGCCTTACATGTGAAATTTAAAAGTTTTGGGCATCAGTTCTTGTGATAACACAGTCTTTACACACACACATATATATTATGTATGTAAATATTATGTATGTATATGTATATGTATGTATGTGTGTGTATGTGTGCGCGCGCTATATATATGGTATTGGATTCTAAGTCTGAATTTTAAATCCATGTTGTAAAGTTTGTTGCTTGCAACACTGAAATGATTTGACCTGAATTCAAAATCCACAATTAGTGCAGATCTGTTTTTTCTTGAAGTACGAGCATACTTTTGTTATATGAAAGTTTGGAGTTTCTGATGATAATGCATGGGCTAATGTATCAATGCAATGTCTCTATTTCACTAATTTTGTAGGGTTTTAATTTCTAATTTTACCTATTCTTGGGTTACTTGGGAGAAAAAAGGATTTATATCTATTAATGCATATTTACTAGTTTGTTCTCATTATTTTGCAGTATGTTTGGATGGGAGCTTACCAGGTTATCATCTACATCGTGGGCATGGATCAGGGGCGAACAGTTGGCTTGTCCAATTAGAGGTGAGAAGGCTCACAGTAAAATATAACATTGATAGTTAATGATTCTACATTCATAGTACCTGCACCATATTATTAGCAGTGACAACTTAAAATGCCTATTGAGGATATGACCTCTTTGGACACATCAGGGAGGAGGCTGGTGCAATGACATCAGAACATGCGTTTTCCGCAAGAGAACTCGCCATGGTTCATCACACTATATGGAGAAGATGACACAGTTTCGTGGAATATTGAGTGACAAGCCTGAAGAAAATCCTGGTTTGTCTCAGACTCTATCCCTGAAGTTCTTTGTATAACAAGGTTTAATTCTTGTTATCTATTCTGGGACTTGTAATAAGTATTTCTTAGCTTCATTGAATTTACTAGTTTACCTATCATTCTTGTATTGCTTGCAGATTTTTTAATTGGAACAGAGTCAAGGTTCGCTACTGTGATGGAGCATCGTTTGCTGGTGAAGGCTATAATGCGGTTAGCATAAATTAGAGTTCCAATCTACACCACTACTTTATTATGCGACTGAAAAAATAATTATAAGATGATGATATTTCAACATATAGTGGTGATATCATTAGATTTATCATGGAGAACTCTTTGTTTCTAGAATCAGCTAGAACATTTATCGTGACATGTTCTTCATTTACTACATACCAATGACAGTTTTAACTGCTGTAAACATTTCAGATGATGTAGATTTTCTTTTTCTCTTGATGTTTAATCAATATTTTAATCATGATAGGAACAATGTTGTGCTTCTAAAACTAAAAGAAATTTTGTCAACTGGGGAAAATTGAAAGCTTGTGCTATTACAGAAGGCAAAGAAGGAAGATAAAATGTGGCTTTTGGTGATCTTTAGGACAAATTTTGCTCAAAGTAAATGAAGAATCTGAGGGAGAGAAAGTTGAAGAGTTAGACCATATTATATGCATGAATATGTGAATAACGAGAGCAACTCGTGAAAATGATGAAACCATAAGTAGATGAAAAGGCTTCTTTTTATAAGAAGATATTGAGGGCCTATTTGGCATGCCGTTTGCATTCGGTTATATTGCATGTGAAATGTAGCATTGCATTTTGTTGGATAGAAGTATTTGGTTACTGTTTTGCATTTAGTTTAATGCATTTAGTTTAATTTTAAACAAAAATTATTTAAATGAGAAAGAAATTTTCCAAAAAATAGAAAGGCACCTAAAAATTGGTCGCTTTGAGGAGTTCATTTGTTTAGAGTTTGAAAAGGAGATGACTTTAAGAATTCATTAATTAAGGATAACTTAAGGGATATAACATGATAACTTTTAAAAGATTAAAAATAATGTTGGATTTCCATTGAAAACTAAAGGGAATAAAAGAGAATTTGAGGTAATTCATTAAGTGTATGGGAAGAAAACAATTCGCATCCTGTTTGTGCCAAGTGTGATGCTAAGTTCTCACTGATGGCATTCTACCTAGTAGGATGCAATTGTACCATGGTGTTGCGGTAAGATTTTTGATCTCCAAATGGATGGGGCTGCGTTTGTGCCCCATACACACTTCAAACATGATGCAAACAGAGACCCAAACAGCCCTGAGTGGGAATCTTACTAGGAGAGTTTAGTGGAGACCAGCACAGAATGGAACAATAACTATAAGAGACTTTAGGAAAAGTGAAGGAAAGTTAGAAAGAACAAAAGGGACGATTCTGAGATGAAATGATATTTTGATTAAAGAAAAGATGGAAGGATCTTCTTTGGCTGGGGACTAGAGAAAAAAATTCTCCAATAAATGGATGAGTGCTAATTGTTTATAATGAACAAAGAAAATTACAAAATTGTGTCGACTTAGTCCTAAAAAGAGCATAGTGGAGGAAGCAGATTCATATAGCCGATCCCATGTAGTTAGGAAAAGGCTTAGATGAGTTGAGTTGAGTTGAGTTGAAAGAAAATTACAAGATTGCACCAATATTCTTGGAGTCAAAACTTGTGAATTATGCTATGAAGCAATGGTTGAGGGCAACTGAATAAGAACAGGTAAGATTGCTCTTGCCAAAAAGATCAACAAAGGAGGTGATTATCTTATTCAAGTTGGTCACAAGAACATCACTAGAGCAAGAGAAAAGCCTATGAATCATTGATCCGGAAAGGTGTTCTTGGAATGATATAAATCCTATTTGATGGATGGTTAGAAGGAATGTTGAAAGTTTTACATAAAAGTATTAAAAAAATACATGTCCTCGAGAGGTATAGAATGATATGAGGGAACAGTGACAATTTTCCAAACTTCTTGTTAAGGATTTAGAAATTTCTCAAAGTCCAGTCCTTGATATCATGGTTGATATGGGTTGTCATTAGCAAATGATGTAGTGTTTCTAATGTGTAGAAGGTACCCTACATGAAAAAGGCACTCCAAAGGAACATTCCAGAAAGTTAATAATCATTCACATCATAATAAGGAGCATGAAATGCAATTTTCTTTACATTATTCATGGAGTTGATTGTATATTCTTACAAAAAGAACAAGAAGTCTCTATTGCACGAAGGTCTCTCTTTTAATTCTTTGGATGCCTAGGCCTTTTTTCTTCTATACGGTAATGTTCTCCTAGTCATGATACACAATTTCTCTTAGTTATTATTTGTTTCATCTCATATATCACACAACATGAGCACCATATTGGTCTTGTATCAAAAGATGCCATGTAAATAATATATAGTCAAAATACTAATGTTTAAGTGCATTGAGAAGAAAAAGATTGCAAGCCAGAGCTGAAAAAAAATAAAGTGGCCACAAAGTTAAAGACCAAAAGGACATATTATGTACTAATTCTGAGTTAATTACACACAGCATATGCAAATTCAATGCTTTTATTGGCCTATAGCTCTTCTCATTCATATTCCAATTTCTTAAGCTCTGAAATTATGAGTGAGGAGGAGGTGCCGAGGTTCTTCACACAAAATGTTGCTCATGGTGGGTTTAAACTGTGATCATTTTTTAGATGGTGCTGATGTGATCTGCACCACATTGGTAATGCATTTAAAACTCAAGGTCAAAATCTTGTTTGATTGACAAAGAGAGTCTTTTACAAGCACCAGAATCTTGAATCATTTTGATTGGTTGCAATTACAACTTGATTCACATCACTTGGGCTGATCATGTATTAAAGAAATGAGATCAAAGTATGATGCACAAGCTAGTAGTCATTGCATCATGTGAGGAAGAAGACTGTTAATGCACATGTTGCTTGAAATGCAAGTGAACCAGAAGATTCTAGAGTGGCTGTTTATCATGATATCGACAGAGATATACTTGTAGCCAAGTCTGGGTGAAGGGTCTCTGCAGAACCCATGAATCAGTTCCACTTGATGAGTCATTCTATAACTTCAGTTTTTATCAGATATTTTGCCCCTACATGAAGGGATATATATTATGTTATCAAACTCAGACTGCATTTCAACTCCATACCCATGCCCAATGCCATTTCAGATTATGAGGATTGGAGATGATTGTGTTGGGTAATGGGCCAAAATGGACCCTAAATACCCTAATGGGCCTTGAAAGCCCATTACCGCTTTATGTGTGTGAATGAGAAATTGCGGGGACATTTAGTCCCATATCGGAAAAATCAAGAAAGGAAGGTTCACTTATATGGAAACCACTTCCTTGAAGCTTAAGTTCTTTAGGCTCACCACAAGTGGAGAGCTTAAGGGTGATGCGTAGCATCACCCTCGCGCACGCGCATGCGCGTGTGCGAAGGGCGCAACGGGCGCTTTGTAGGTGCACTTCGCACTTTAAATTTTTTATAGATCAAGATGATCCGACGGTGGAGATTGATCGGATCAAGATAAGGGGCTAAGATCAATTGATCGTTGATCGATCGGATGAAGGATCGAGATGCGGTGATCAAATCACAATCTTGATCACGATCCAACGGCTGACATCCGTCGGTTGACTAGTCAAATTGACTAGTCAACAGGATGGTTGATTGACCAGTCAACAGGACGGTTGGTTGACCAGTCAACATGACGGTTATAATAAGGTGTCCGTTCGATCGTACGGTTGTGATAGGCATCCGCCTATCTGATAACGTAATCATCAGATCACGATGATGAAAAGGCTTATCAGGATAAGGATAGACTTATCTGATCGGCTGATCTTCAGATCACAGCCATGAAAAGGCTTATCCGACGCCTGATCTGAAGATCACGATGTCTAAAGGGCATATCAAGGGTGATAAGCCCTTAACCCTCATATCCTTTGATAATAGAATTTAAATTTAATTAAATTCGTAGGGTTACTTCCAAGGGGCACCTAAAAACATATAAATAGGACCCTAGACCCTCTCATTTCATCAATCCCAAGCCATTCCGAATTGAGTTCAATTTGAATCAATTCTAGTCTTCTTCTCTCTTAGGCATTTGCATACTTTCCTAAGGATAGTATAGCAATAGTGCATTAAAAAGAGAGTAGCATTCTTGGTTCGAAAGTTTTGGTGAATTGTAGTGCTGCTTTCATCAAAAGGAGACTGTTGTATCCTGGGAGACAATCGTCATACTAACCGTAAGCACCATTGCGGGACGAAATTGTCTTAAGGACAGAGTGAAACTCTAGTCTCAGTCTGATTCATTAGGTAGCCACCATCTGCCAACATACCCACCTACAGATTGTTCCCTCTAATAATATCTAATGCTTGCTATAGCTCCTACTCTTGTTCCCACTTCTACTCTAAATTTCTAAAGGTTTGATTATTTTATGATGGATATCTAATTTTTCATTCTAAAAGTTGCCATTTACCTATCATGTAAGGGCTTCTCATTATTTTAGCATCATCACATCAAAGACATGAGGGTTTTATGGTTATCCTTATAGAAAAAGAAATTTTCTTATCTATGTTCTCTTTCTATCAGAATCCATAAATAGAACATTTTGTGAAATATTCTTTTGATGAAACTGAAATTATGGTACAATTTCATGATGTGACCAGTGAAACCTCCTTATTGTGGCCCATTCATGAATCTTTTTTTTTCCAAACTACTTTTTCCAAAGTTAACCTGGTGCAACTTCAGTGGTCCGAATTTTTATTCTTATTGTAAGTCATAGCTTGAAACTTTATGAAGTGATCTGTGAAGATTTCCATCTGCAGCTATTGGAAAATGGCATAAATAATATATGGCATAAGCTGTTTTTTGGGGAAAAGTTTTACAGAACAAAAGCATCCTTCCACAATATTGGAAAAATGACTGTTTATGTTTTATAATTCTTATTGGAAGATGAATTAAGCTGCATCATGTCATAGATGAGGAATAGTTTTAGACAGGCTATGTCCAGTCTTATTTTGTTTCTGTTATCGTGTTTTTTATTAAATGCATTTTGACATCTAAGATTTTAATAGTTCACCTTCTTTAACTCTTTTTCCTAATAATAGTTGGTTGATTATGTCGTTAGACATGCTCAGAGATGTTAAAATATTGATCCTTTTTTTTCCCAAAGGCTGCTGGCCTACATTTTCGAGGGCAGCGCATCTGGTTAGCTGCAATGGAAGATCTAATGTCCAACGGAATGCGTTATGCCAATCAGGTCTTTTTACCCTAAACATGTGATTGAAGCTTGATTTTGGCGTAGTAAATGTACTTTATTAATGTTTTCAGGCTCTTCTTTCTGGTTGTTCTGCTGGTGGTCTTGCATCCATTCTACACTGTGATGAATTTCGGGCATTATTTCCAAGAAGTACAAAAATCAAGTGCTTTGGTGATGCTGCAATGTTTCTTGATGTGTATGTTTTTAATTCTTCACTTGGCATATCTTGTCAAAGTTTTGTGCCTCCATTTTTCAATACCGTAATTGAAAATAAACTTTTTAGCTACGTATGATTTTCTAATCTCCATATTCTTCTAACTTCTGCTGTTGATATTTGGTGTTTCAAATTGTAGAGTTGATGTAGCTGGTCAGAGAGCCCTGAGATCCTTATTTGGAGGTGTCGTCAACTTACAGGTATCTATGCGATGTATATTTGAGTTGCAAGTGATTCACTTTTAGCCCATTTGTGAGATCTGTTGCTGTTCTCTTCATGAAAACCCTCATGAATACCCAGGGCGTGGCAAAGAACTTGCCAAGGATTTGTACTTCTCAAATGGATGCAACTTCGGTAATAATACTTTCTCCACATAGATGGAATCTGGAAACCGCAACTAAAATGAAATGCTTTGTTTTGAATATTTTTCCACCTATTTTCATTTTGCAGTGCTTCTTTCCACAGAACATTGTGGCCAATGTTCAGACCCCACTTTTTCTTTTGAATACAGCCTATGATGTATGGCAGGTATTTTCTTATCCTTAAAAGCATGTAAGTTGTTTCATTTGGTACTGAAATGGTACTCAAGAAACCTGTGACTGAATTTGCAGAACTGTAGCTGCAAATGTATTTTTTTATTTAGTTTCATGAATGATGAAAACTTAGAAATAGCTAGATTTGCTCTTTTTTTTCCTAACAATTGCTCCTGTGCTTCTCAATTTTCAGGTTCAGGAAAGTTTAGCTCCTAGAACAGCTGATCCTTTTGGTTACTGGAAAGAATGTAAAATGAATCATTTAAATTGTAATGCACATCAAATCCAGTTTCTGCAAGGTATTATCTTTCTTCCATCTGAAGCTTTGGCCTGATAAAACAGGTAAACAAACCATTTTTCATGCATATGACCTTCTGTAATGCAGGGTTTAGGAATCAAATGCTTGATGCTATGAAAGGATTCTCTATGTCCTGGAAAAATGGGCTATATATAAATTCATGCTTTGCTCATTGCCAAAGTGAGAGGCAGGATGCATGGTACTCAAATAATTCTCCCCTTATTGGGAGCAAGGTATTGTACATTACACTAATCAGATTCAATTTAAAAACCAATTTGCAGTTTAATTATGTAGTAGAGTATATTAGCATTTATGTGCCCTCCATGGTTGAAATTTCAAACAATATTTGGAAATAACTATACTTTTTCAAAAAAATGAGCCAAGAAGATGGGGTGTCATGTCACATAGGTTGAATTTATGAGGACGTTTAAGTGTATCATAGAAGTATAGGAGATGGAAGCTGAATGGCATTCAGGCAAATAATGAGAATTTCATAGATCTGAATAGACTTCGTATGCCAATAAGTTATCTATAGAGTATAACTATTATATATAACAGAGTCTTTATGACAATTGACATATGGGAACCTAGAAAGGAGCTTCAAAGAATCATCACTAAAGTAGGGCTGCTAGTGCAGGCATGTGGGTCAGCTTTTGATGGTCCTACAAACTACTTTTAGCTCTCTTTGGTTTGAGGAGAAGAATTTCATATGTTAATATAGCTGCCAATGCATATTTTCCACTCATTACATGCTCACTTTTCCAGCTCTTTAAATGTTTGTTCCCTGGCAACAAGGTTATTGTGTATTTTGCCTATCAAAAACCATATCTCAGACCCACTTAAACAGCATGCAGTCCCTAGGTCACTGGTTTTGTTCTAGCAGCACTGAAGCAAATCTTTTGCCAGTTCAGACTCAATTGCAACAGAACTATACTTCTGGTTCAAATCTCTTGCAAGAAACCTTTGTTATTTTTTGTTCTTATTTTTTCTTGGAAGTTCATCCTTAAACGACAGTCAAACCTGGAGACGTGACCTCAGTCAAAACGTCTTCAATCTTGACAAGAAGGTTCTCTCAAAATAGAAGGGCATGTGTTTTCCCTTTCCTCATAATGGGAAAACCAGAGTCCAGAATTCTAAGCTTTTGCTTCAAGGGCTGCCCATGGTAAGTTATGTAAGTTACATTGCTTACTAATTAGTAAATGTGATGACCAACGAGAAACAGAGAAAGGAACTTATGTGTAGGGGTGTGTGCAGCTTGGTAGCCTGGGTTGCAATTATTGTTGGTTATCTCTAGACACGTCAACATCCATTAATTAGTTTTTTTACAACTCTTTGGCATCGAGCAGTGTTCCACATTGCTTTCTTATGGTTTGCATATTCTTCTCCTTCTCTTACCCTACATAAGTTCTGGCAAAAGAAATTGGATGGCACGCATGTCTATCTGAGAAGTATCTGGGTAGATTTAATTTACTATCTTATGTCAAGGAGCAAAAGCTTATGCCTTTTTTTATTCCCTTTTTGTATGTTTCTCTAAAATCCAAGTCTTCATTCTTATAATATTTTTTTTGAAGAAATTGGCTGCACTCATAGTTGCAGTACCTAATTAATACCAAGGAAAAAAATAGCATTATCATAAATAATTTATCTCTGTGCTGAAGATGACTGGTTATTGTTGGTTATTGCTTTTCATAAAACATGTAAGAAGGTTTTAAATCTCTCGGGATGGAGCTATTACAATTTTTTATGGAACTGAAGGGCCATCATGCTGCCTCATCTTAACATTTGAGATCGGGGAATGTTTTGTGATGTGCTGATTAAATTGTTGGAATGATGGAAGAATAGTTCTGTTCCAATATTTGGGATAGTAATCGTTCCGACGTCGGATGAAATATTCTACTGAATTTGCATGATATCATGCATGTAAACACAACTTTCATTTATTAATTGATGTTATTTAATACGTTTTTCTGATTATCACATGTTATCACATTTCCCTTTACTTAATAATTTCTACAAAGCAATCAGACTAACAGATCTAAACTCAGTTTACTGTTATGAGACCCTAAGTCATCTGGTTGTGGTCTCCATAAGTAGCCATACGGAGAAAAATCTAGAACTGTAACGGTTTGGTTAAATATCTTTAAAATATGATTCAATTTGATCTATGCAAGCCATAGAGAAACCCTATCTGTTGCATTGCATATTAATTCACTGTTCTTGCAAGTATCCTTTGAAAAATGCAATGTCAACAAGCTGAATTATAAATTGGTCATCTGGAAATTCCATAAAACCCATAGACCTGTGTTCCATGGTAGTGTATGAAGACGTTGCTAAAGAAAAGGGCATAATTATGACAGTATGAGGACGAATGTTTCTTTTAATCAAGCCAGTACCACCACCAGATTTGTTTCATTATACATAGCCATTGAACTTCTGGAATTTTTTCAGAACGCTCATCAATTCCACCTTGTTTACAGTTTTTCTGTTGATGTGCAGAAAATTGCAACAGCTGTTGGTGACTGGTACTTCGATCGGTTCAATGTAAAGGCAGTAGACTGCCCATACCCTTGTGACAAGACTTGCCGCAATCTCATATTCAGGAGGAGGCATTGAATTATCATTGATGATTCCTCATGATCTTCTTGCCAATAACTTCTATCATCCAATCTTTCACCATTGCACTTCTTGTGAAGGTAAAACAATAAACAGGCATGAGCCAGCAATAAATAATTCAGAGGCCCACAAGTGTCTTGCTTGCTGTAACCCATAGTCCAGCAGTGAAATTGGCTTGTTGGAATATGTGTTCATTCAATAAACGTTTCATCCATATGTATGTTCATGGAAGGCTAAAAAATTCTAAGTTATTATTATAGCATGTCAATTGTATCTTGTTTTTGTACAACTCAACAGTTTAGAGTTTGGTAACATATTACAGCCTCTACTATTTAGCCCTGGTCTTTTCCAAGATGCACAGATGCATGACGATTTTTATTTCCTTTATTTTAAGATTCTTTTTTATCCCCCTTTTCTAATGATCTAAAATTAGTTTCATTGATCCATGATGACTCTCAACATGCTAACAAAACAAGACTCCCAAGAAAAGTAACCAAATAAAAAAAAAAAGAAACAAAGAAACTTCGAGATCAAAAGTAACAGCTGGCGATAGTCTTTCTTATATGCGATTCTTCACTGCTGGTTCAAGGTTTCTGCACCACTCTCAAATGGACACGTAGGTATGTCGTTTTAAGTGATCACTTGTCCAATTCCCAATCGACGTCTCCAATGTTAAAAGAAGACAAAAAAAAAAAAAAAAAGGCTCTCGTAATTCCAAAATATCGGTAGACAAGTCGCTCAGGTGCCGTGTAGCAATCACTTAAAGCTTTATCCAATGATCCAGCTCATGATACTAATTCAAATTAAGCAGAGAGAGTGTTAAGCCATTTGTTGGGCCTGGTGTGGTACTATCAAGGCAGAGAAGCTAACTTATATTGGGCTGGGTTTGAGTCCAAGGGTTGAAATTAAATTAAGTCACGGGTGTACACGAGCTTGGGATTAGTTTAATCTCATTGGATTAGTCAATGAAAAGTTTTGTTGAGTCTGGGCCTAGCCCACTTCGTAGATGTATTTAAACTCTAGTATCTAGAATTTGGATAGAATAAAGAACAGATTCTTTTCTCTCAATCATCTCTCATCACAAGGCGACAACCCTATCCTCTCTTTCTCCCCTCCTTCTTTTTCTCTCTTCTTCCTTGCCTTACCGCACGGAGCCAGAACCGGGGCTTTGTGGGATATCTCCTAGGAAAGGTCTGACGTGAAAGCCAAGAACGAAGCCTCCACGACTTCGATTGAGGGCCAGACTTTCTTATGTGGAATCTCAAAATCAGCCACCGGCTTCCTGGAATTCACTACGTGAAGCGGGTGTTCGTGTGAAGGGAGACGGTCGGTTGAGCAGAAAGGAAGAGGACGTGACGTGAGTCTTCACGTCCTCATGGAAAGAAAGCAGAGGTTTAGCAGTGAAGGAATCTTGGAATAGAGAACTCACGAGAAGACGTGGAGGTGGGGAGGCGGTCGGTTGAGCAAAAAGGAAGAGAACGTGATGTGAGTCTTCACATCCTCACGGAAAGAAAGCAAGAGGTTTAGCAGTGAAGGAATCTTAGAATAGAGAACTCACGAGAAGACGTGGAGGTGGGGAGGCGGTCGGTTGAGCAAAAAGGAAGAGGACGTGACGTGAGTCTTCACATCCTCACGGAAAGAAAGCAAGAGGTTTAGCAGTGAAGGAATCTTGGAATAGAGAACTCACGGGAAGACGTGGAGGTGGGGAGGAATGAATTAATTTGGTTCATTCCAGCGCTTATAAAAAGGAGGCTATTGTGTTTTGTGTTAGTAATAGTGCTCTATGCCTATTGTATGGACATAATATTTTAAATATTTATGAATATTTACTATTATCATAATTTGCATGTTTATTATATAACAATGTCCTTGAATAATATTATGAATTATTCTAAATGTCCCTAATCGGTTATTATTGTGGGAATAACAATAAATTAAGATTAATATGAAATTTGATTGGTATTCATGGGATGAATATGTGTATGAGATACAAATCAAATTTATATGTATTTGTTGAGAACAAATATTGGACAAGACCCGCCTTGAGATTAATACATGGATCAAAGTCATAAGTTAATCTCTAGTAGTTGTGTCATTAAATCCTTAGACCTGAGATTGCCATAGTTCTCAACATGAGGAATATTATGTTTTGACATAATCAAATGTTGTCTTTAACCGGATGATTATAAAGATTATGATTGAACATAATAAGAATCATGTAGTGAGATGTGAGTGATTAAGATGGAATTTGTCCCTCTTATTATAAGAGAGATATCTCTGGGCCCCTCGATGATTGAGACTGAAAATGCATGGCCATGCTCAAATGAATTGATGGAGATCAATATCATTTGTTTAGTCAGTCTAATTGGGTTTCGAGAAATTAAAGATAGAGAGATATAAGGTTGACTTTATCCATGCCTTATATTCTATCAAGATATCATGTGACAAAAGGATTATGTTAATAGCTACTTTAAGGTTGTCTCGGAACATGAGCTTTTCATTTAACTTGGGTAGTCATAATGTCTTGCTAGAGGCCGCTTATGACTTGTAGGTTCAAATGTGATTTAGGCCTACTGCCAACGTTAATTGAACCTATAGGGTCGCACACTAAGAACGACAATAATGTTACGATTTGTTACTCTCTATATAATTTAAAATGATGAGATTATTTTAAATTATAAATAATAATTAGTTGTCATTTAGATTCGAGTTTAATTTTGAGAAAATTTAAATTCGTAATTTAAATTGTGACAAGTAATTAAATTGTTACATTTTCTTATTGGATAAGAAAATAATCCATAAAGTTTTTTTTTGGTTAAAAATATATATTCCTTATTTTGTAAGGAAAGGATTTAAATTGTTATTATTTAAAAGGAGTTTTAAATAAATATTAATTAAAATCTTAGTTAACCAAAATTCTTAGCAGGCTTGTATATATGTTCGATATATACGTTTTAGAGTCTGTGGGGCATTTGAAAGGTAACGTTGATTGGGGCATTTGAAAGGTAATGTCGATTGGGGCATTTGAAAGATCACGTCGATTGGGGCTTTTGAAGCGTCATATCTTTTGCCTTAAAGATGGAAAAACATAGAGTTGAAAATATGGGTTCATTTTTGTGAAAAATGAATGGTTGAACTAGCATTCAAAACCATTTTGGTGTCCGTTCGTGTGTGATACTTGTAGAGGGTGATCGTCTTTCTGAAAGGCAGCACCTTTGAAGATCCGAGAAAACCCAACACAAGAATAGAAGGATTACATACTGATTAAAAAGGTAATAACAAAAGGTAATAATTAATATTTTTATTTATCTTCTTTCGGTTTTTATGAAACGCATGTGATTCTTGGTGGGTTATAAATTTATTTTGTTTCCGCTGCAATTTTATTCCAATTAGATTGGGATTTTTCATTCCGTAACCCAACAGTGGTATCAGAGCCTCTTGCGTTTTCATAAAAATTAAAACTGCCATGTTTGATTGTATGTATGAGATGTATATGATCTTGGCATGGTTTGCGTTCTTGTATATATATATATGATATTAGTGTTTGCACGAACGACATAGATAATAGATTTTCTAAGGTGTTAATTGATGAATCTGTTTCTGTAAGATTCGTTAATATGATTAAAAATCCGAATGGGATATTGCAATTAAAGTGTTTAATATCTTGATATATGATTTCGGTGATGTCTTAATTAGATTAATACATGAACTGAATTCACATATCAATAAGGATTTATCAATTGCTGTTTATGGTGGTGCGGATGTGAGCCTTAAATTTATTGATAAGATCAATAAAATCAAATTTTAGGATGAAACTTTATTGTATCTCCAAATTTTAGGAACCGCAGTACTACCTAATCAGAGCGCCTTGTAAATTTAATTGGTTTTAAAAACACGCCTATTTTCTTTAATGCAATATGTATATGCTATATGATAACATGATATATTTTGCATGGTGTGTTGCTTTGCTTTGTATGGTGCATGGTATGGCCTTGTGACCAATATGATTGGCAGTTTTTATTATTCTTTTACAAGGGTTGTAATTATATATATATGGCCTACGTGCTATTTTGTTTCATTATAATTTTTCTTTTACTTTTAGTAGTATTTGTTTATTTATTGTAATAAAGCAAGAAGACAAAGCAAACCATTTAAAATCCTGCAATCCAACCATGGTGATAGAGGAGCTAGGTGTCTATGCACATGATGATGGTCAAGTAGACATTATGGTGTTGCTCATTATTACCTAGGATTGACCATTGACTTCATATTGGCTTATGAAGATCAATCTTGATAAGGTCATACTATGACATGTTTATTAGATACATGTATGAGATGCTATGTATGATGTTTCATAAGTATGTGATGCTATGTATGATATCAATGAGTATGTGATACTAAATGCATGATGAGATCTGTTAATCTATCTAGATCCCTCACATAAAATCTTAAGTTGACATGCCATCCATATTTGAACACTTGTCAAGGCTTTTATCACCTTAATGTGGGTTCTACCAAAGTAGAAGTACATTGGGTTACATTAGTGAGGCAAGATGGGTAATGGTGCTACCCATATGTTTAAAAATGGTTTAACTTAATTAGGTTATCAAAACGGTTTTGGGCCTAATGGCATGAGATGGGATTTAAACATGCCGAGACATATGATGTCATAATCCCATAAATTTCTAAGAGTTGCATGAGTTGCAATTGGTAAGAGTTACCTACCTAAAAAACTTAATTTTAAGCGTCATGCCAAAGCTGACTTAAAGTTGAGTATAAATATGGATCTTAGCTCACTAAATTAATATGATTTTATCATTGAGGGTTGTTAATTTAGTGGGAGTTTTTCATAATCAAAATACTTAACGAACTTTGCATTTATTGTAGATGGCCAACAATGATAACAATTCTACTATGTCACTGCGATCAATCCTTGCGAAGGACAAACTTACTGGGACTAATTTCCTTGACTGGTTTCGAAATTTGAGAATTGTTCTCAAACAAGAAAGGAAGCTTTATGTCCTGGATCAACCTCACCCTGAAGAACCAGCCGATAATGCTTCTAGAGCTGAAAAGAATGCTTATGAGAAGCATCATAATGACTCTATTGATGTTGCATGCTTGATGCTAGCTACCATGAGTTCTGAACTTCAGAAAGATTTGAAAAACATGGAAACTTATGATATGATTGTCAATCTAAAGGAAATGTTCCAGCAACAAGCAAGGCAAGAAAGGTATGATACTACCAAGGCATTGCACTCTTTTAAAATGGCTGAGGGTGCTTCAGTTAGCGCTCATGTATTGAAAATGAAAGGCTATATTGAGCACCTTGATAGGCTTGGATTTCCAATGAGCCAAGAGTTGGCAACAGATTTGATCCTAAATTCACTTCCTGATAGTTATGATCAGTTTATCATGAACTATAACATGAATGAAATGGACAAATCAATTTCTGAGCTGCATACGATGCTTAAAACTGCTGAACAAATATTAAGTCCAAGCTTGGCCATATTCTGATGGTTCAAAAGGGAAAGGGCCTTATGAAGAAAAGAAAAGGAAAGGGTAAGGGAAGGGCTGGAAAGTCCAATGCTCAACCCAAGCCCAATCCTAAACCCAAGGCTAAAGCCCCAAAGGAGGGTGTATGTTTCTTTTGCAATGAACCTGGTCATTGGAAGAGAAACTGCAAGCTGTATTTGAAGGATCTAAAGAAGAAGAAGAAGACTGGTGAGACTGGTTCTTCAGGTATTTATGTTATAGAGATTAATTTCTCTCCTTCTAGTTCCTGGGTATTAGATACTGGATGTGGATCTCACATTTGCACAAATGTGCAGGGGCTCAAAAGGAGTAAACAACTGAAGAAGGGCGAAGTTGATCTTCGAGTAGGCAATGGAGCAAAAGTTGCTGCTTTAGCTGTAGGAAGTTATGAACTTTCTTTGCCCAGTGGGCTTTTGTTAGTTTTGAACAATTGCTATTATGTTCCTACAATGTGTAGGAATATTATTTCAGTTTCTTGTTTGGATAATGATGGTTTTTCTTTTATTATTGAGAATAATAATTGCTCCATTTATCATAAAGACATGTTCTATGCAAATGCCGAATTACTAGATGGTCTTTATGTTTTGAATCTTCAAAAATCCAACAATTCTTCTGTCTATAACATAACTACTAAGAAAGTTAAGTCCAATGACTTAAATTCAACCTATCTTTGGCATTGTCGCTTGGCCATATAAATGAGAAACGCATATCAAAACTCCATCAAGATGGACTTTTGAACTCATTTGATTTTGAATCATATGATACATGTGAATCTTGTCTATTGGGTAAGATGACAAAGGATCCCTTTACTGGACACAGTGAAAGGGCCAATGAATTATTGGGCCTAATACATACAGATGTATGTGGACCATTAAGTTCAGAAGCCATAGGAGGTTACAAGTACTTCATTACATTTACTGATGACTTCAGTAGATATGGTTATGTC
Source organism: Calamus simplicifolius (assembly GCA_900491605.1). Lineage (NCBI taxonomy): Eukaryota > Viridiplantae > Streptophyta > Magnoliopsida > Arecales > Arecaceae > Calamus > Calamus simplicifolius. Next base: position 139,066 of record UESW01002423.1, read on the forward strand.
TACTTGATGAGACACAAATCTGAATCATTTGAAATGTTTAAATCTTTTCAATATGAAGTACAAAACCAACTTGGCAAGACAATCAAGGCACTTCGATCTGATCGAGGTGGAGAATATTTGAGCCAAGATTTTTATGACCATCTTAGAAGTTGTGGAATCATTCCATAGCTAACTCCTCCTGGAACACCGCAATGGAATGGTGTGTCTGAAAGAAGGAATCGAACCTTATTAGATATGGTTCGATCTATGATGAGTCTAACAGATCTTCCACTTACCTTTGGGGTTATGCACTTGCCACAGCTGCGTTCACACTAAATCGAGTTCCAACCAAAGCGGTTGAAAAGACGCCATATGAGATGTGGAATGGTAAAAAGCCCAGTTTGTCTTTTCTTAAGATTTGGGGTTGTGAAGCTTATGTAAAACGTCAAGTTTCAAATAAGCTGGAACCCAAGTCTGATAAATGTTTTTTTGTGGGATATCCTAAAGAGACTAAAGGATACTACTTTTACAATCCCATTGAGAACAAAGTGTTTGTTGCTCGGAATGGTGTCTTTCTAGAAAGGAAATTTATTTCTAAAGGAACCAGTGGGAGCAAGGTACAAATCGAAGAGATTCGAGAACCACAAGATAACATTGAACCGCCTGTGGATGCTCAAAGTCAACAAACCACTGTTGACACACCACCTTAGCACAAAAGTTACGTAGATCTGATAGGATACGTCATGAGCCCGAGAGATATGGATTTCTTGTGACTGATAATCATGATGTATTGTTAGTGGATCAAAATGAACCTACTACCTATCAAGAGGCTATGTTAGATCCAGACTCTGAGAAATGGTTAGAGGCCATGAAGTCTGAAATCCAATCCATGTATGATAATCAGGTATGGACCTTGATTGAGCCACCTGAAGGTACAAAGACTATTGGGTGCAAATGGGTTTTCAAAAAGAAAACTGACATGGATGGTAAAGTGCATACTTACAAAGCAAGGCTAGTTGCAAAAGGTTTCAAACAAACTCATGGTATAGACTATGATGAAACTTTTTCACCTGTAGCCATGCTTAAGTCTATTAGAATTCTTATTGCCATTGCTGCATATTATGACTATGAGATTTGGCAAATGGATGTTAAAACAGCATTTCTTAATGGAAACTTACTTGAGGATGTGTACATGACACAACCTGAGGGTACAACCTGAGAATTCTAGTAAAGTATGCAAGCTTCAAAGATCCATTTATGGTTTGAAGCAGGCTTCTCGGAGTTGGAATCTTCGTTTTGATGAATCAGTCAAAGAGTTTGGATTTATCAAAAATGAAGATGAACCTTGTGTTTACAAGAAAGTTAGTGGGAGCGCCATTGTATTTCTGGTCCTATATGTTGATGACATTTTACTCATTGGGAATGATATCCCTACCTTGCAGAGTGTCAAGTCTTGGTTAGGGAAATGTTTCTCAATGAAAGACTTAGGTAAAGCTGCCTATATCCTAGGGATAAAGATCTATAGAGATAGATCTAAGAGGCTGATTGGTCTAAGTCAAAGTACTTACATAGACAAAGTACTGAAAAGGTTCAGTATGCAAGATTCCAAGAGAGGATACTTGCCTATGTCTCATGGTATTACACTTAGCAAATCTCAGTGTCCTAACACAAAAGATGAGCGAGAGCGCATGAGTAAGATTCCTTATGCTTCAGCAATAGGATCTATCATGTATGCTATGTTGTGCACTAGACCAGATGTCTCTTATGCTTTAAGCATAACGAGTAGATACCAGTCAGATCCCGGTGAGAGTCACTGGACGGCGTCAAGAACATTCTTAAGTATCTGAGAAGATCTAAAGATATGTTCTTGGTGTATGGCGGATTGGAAGATGATCTAGTTGTAAGTGGTTACACAGATGCAAGCTTTCAATCTGACAAAGATGATTTCGATCGCAGTCAGGATATGTGTTTTGTTTAAATGGTGGTGCTGTTAGCTGGAAGAGTTCGAAGCAAAGCACTGTTGCTGATTCTACAACTGAAGCTGAATACATAGCAGCATCTGATGCAGCAAAGGAAGCAGTTTGGATCAAGAAGTTCATTACTGACCTTGGAGTGGTTCCTAGCATCACAAATCCTGTTGATGTTTATTGTGACAATAATGGTGCTATCGCACAAGCAAAAGAACCTAGGTCACATCAGCGATCCAAACACATTCTTAGGCGTTATCATCTCATTCGAGAAATCATTGAGAGAGGTGACGTAAAAATATGCAGAGTTCCAACAGATGACAATGTTGCTGATCCATTGACTAAGCCTCTACCACAAGCAAAGCATGATCGTCATGCTAGGTTCATAGGTATTAGATACATTGATGAGTGGGCCTAGTGCAAGTGGGAGATTGTTAGTAATAGTGCCCTAGGCCTATTGTATGGACATGGTATTTTGAATATTTATGAACATTTACTATTATCATAATTTGCATGTTTATTATATAATAATGTCCTTGAATAATATTATGAATTATTCTAAATGTCCCTAATCGGTTATTGTTGTGGGAATAACAATAAATTAAGATTAGTATGAAATTTGATTGATATTCATGGGATGAATATGTGTATGAGATACAAATCAAATTTATATGTATTTGTTGAGAACAAATATTGGACAAGACCCGCCTTGAGATTAATACATGGATCAAAGTCATAAGTTAATCTCTAGTAGTTGTGTCATTAAATCCTTAGACCTGAGATTGCCATAGTTCTCAACATGAGGAATATTATGTTTTGACATAATCAAACGTTGTCTTTAACCGGATGATTATAAAGATTATGATTGAACATAATAAGAATCATGTAGTGAGATGTGAGTGATTAAGATGGAATTTGTCCCTCTTATTATAAGAGAGATATCTCTGGGCCCCTCGATGATTGAGACTGAGAAATGCATGGCCATGCTCAAATGAATTGATGGAGATCAATATCATTTGTTTAGTCAGTCTAATGGGTTTCGAGAAATTAAAGATAGAGAGATATAAGGTTGACTTTATCCATGCCTTATATTCTATCAAGATATCATGTGACAAAAGGATTATGTTAATAGCTACTTTAAGGTTGTCTCGGAACATGAGCTTTTCATTTAACTTGGGTAGTCATAATGTCTTGCTAGAGGCCGCTTATGACTTGTAGGTTCAAAATGTGATTTAGGCCTACTGCCAACGTTAATTGAACCTATAGGGTCGCACACTAAGAACGGACAATAATGGTTACGATTTGTTACTCTCTATATAATTTAAAATGATGAGATTATTTTAAATTACAAATAATAATTAGTTGTCATTTAGATTCGAGTTTAATTTTGAGAAAATTTAAATTCGTAATTTAAATTGTGACAAGTAATTAAATTGTTACATTTTCTTATTGGATAAGAAAATAATCCATAAAGTTTTTTTTGGTTAAAAATATATTCCTTATTTTGTAAGGAAAGGATTTAAATTGTTATTATTTAAAAGGAGTTTTAAATAAATATCAATTAAAATCATAGTTAACCAAAATTCCTAGCAGCTTGTATATATGTTCGATATATACATTTTAGAGTTTGTGGGGCATTTGAAAGGTAACGTCGATTGGGGCATTTGAAAGGTCACGTCGATTGGGGCTTTTGAAGCGTCATATCTTTTGCCTTAAAGATGGAAAAACAGAGAGTTGAAAATATGGGTTCATTTTTGTGAAAAATGGAATGGTTGAACTAGAATTCAAAACCATTTTGGTGTTCGTTCGTGTGGGGATACTTGCAAAGGGTGATCATCTTTCTGAAAGGCAGCACCTTTGAAGATCCAAGAAAACCCAACACAAGAACAGAAGGATTACATACTAATTAAAAAGATAATAACAAAAGGTATTTTTTGTTTATCCTTCTTTCGGTTTTTATGAAATGCATGTGATTCTTGGTGGGTTATAAATTTATTTTGTTTCCGCTGCAATTTTATTCCAATTAGATTGGGATTTTTCATTCCGTAACCCAACATTTTGAACCAAAGACCAAAGGTCCGCTGCACCATCCTGATCATTGGCAACAAAGGGTGAAAGCCCAGATTACTTTTCCAGCTAGATTGATCTCATTGTTGTTCATCAAGTACTAAACCCCCAACAATTGGTATCAGAGCCAGGTTCAGGAACAAAAATAAGTTGTTTGGAGATCTTCAAAGGGTTGAAACAATTTAAACAAGGTCCATCAAGGTACTTCTTAATTTCTAAAATTTATTTTTGTGCTATTTTTGTTTGGTTGAAATATTGCCATGGGTAGTAGCATAAAAATAGATTTTGAAAAGTTTGATAGGAAAGGAAGTTTCTCCATGTGGAAAGTCCGGGTAGAGGATCTTCTTGTGCAATGGGGTTTAGATTTGGCTTTAGAGAAAAGGCCAGATGGGATGACAAATAAACAGTGGATGTCGTTGGAGAAAAAGGCATGTTCAATGATCAGGGGATGTTTGGCGGATTTAGTCCTTTATTCAGTGCTGGAGGAGAAGACCTCAAAGGGACTCTGGTCGAAGTTGCAAGCCCTTTATATGGGGAAGAATATGTGCAACAAGTTGATGTTAAAGAAGCGCCTCTACAGCCTTCGGATGTCAGAAGGTGGAGATGTGCTGGGCCACATCCAGGTGTTCGACCAGGTGAGCAATGAATTGCTGAATATTGGGGTCAAGATGGAAAAGGAAGATAAGGCACTTTTGCTATTGTGTTCGTTGCCCACATCACATGACTTATTGGTCACAACGCTGCTCTATGGGAAGGAGACATTATTCTATGAAGATATTGTATCGGTGCTTCGGACAAATGAGCAGAGGGAGAGGATGGCCAAGGAAGCAGTTCCCTAGGAGGGTCTATCAGTTAGGAAAAGGTCAGGCAGAGGCAGGGACAGGAGCAGGCCTAGGGGACGGTTACGGTCCAAGAAGGCTAAGTGCTACAAATATGGTGAGGTAGGATATTTTAAAAGGGGCTATCCTATGTTGAAAAAGGGAGAAAAGGGAGGATCTAAATCTATGAGTACAGTTACAGGATAGGAGGTGGAGGATGATCTCTTGATGGTATCAGATAATCATAGACTTAGTATAGAGATGTGGACCTTGGATTCAGTCTGTTCTCATCATTACACTCCCAACCGATTATGGTTCAATTCTTACACAGAGGTTGATGAGGGGTGTGTGACTCTTGAAGATGATCACCCTTGTAAGGTGGCATGGATTGGCACGATGTTTGATGGCATGTGCGTACCCTTACCAGCATGAAGCATATTCCAGAACTCAAGAAAATCTAGTGTCACTGGGGTACCTGGAGCAGACAGGATACAGCTTCAACAGTCATGCCAGGAGTGGAGTTTTAAACATCTTCAATGGAGCTATGGTGGTGATGAGAGGGAGAAGGTTGGAGAACAACCTATACAGGTAGGAGGGCTCTGTGGTGACAAGAAAATCTGAGGCAGCAGCTATGGAACAGGATCCTTGGGATGTGTACAGGATGTGGCATTACCGCCTAGGCCACATGGGAGACAAGGGGATGAAAGAACTAAGCAAGAGAGGACTACTTCCGGACCTAAGTAGTGAAGTCATGGAGATCTGTGAGCCATGTTAGATGGGAAAGCAGAGAAGTGTGCAGTTCTTGATCAGCACAGCTAGGAGTGCAGAACCCTTGGAGTTAGTACACATAGATGTTTAAGGACCAGCCCCGATTTTTGTAAGGAATGGGGTCAGATACTTCTTTACCCTGATAGATGATTTTTCAGGAAAGCAGTGGATCTACTTCATGAAGGAGAAATTAGAGGTCTTCACCAAGTTCAAAATGTGAAAGGCTGAGGTGGAGAAGGAGCAGGGTAGGAGTGTGTAGTGTCTGAAGTCAAACAGTGGCGGAGAATATACCAGCAGAGAGTTCCATAGATTTTGTAAAGAGTGGGGCATCAAAAGGTACTTCTCGGTAATAGAAACTTCTCAATAGGAAGGGGTGGCTAAGAGAATGAACAGAATACTATTGGAAGCTGCAGGCAGGGCTTCCAAAGATGTTCTAGGTTGACGCAGTAGGTGCAGCTAGCTACTTGGTCAATCGGTCACCGCACATCAGGTTTGATAGAAGCATTCCTAGGGGTGTAATCGAGTCGAGTTGAGTCGATACAGTGCCAAGCTCGAGCTCGATAAAATACTCGATGTACTCGAGCTCGACTCGGCTCGAATTTCTGTATAAAAATTTAAAAATAATTTTTAAATTAAAATACAATATTTTTAACTAAAATTCAAAGGATATCTCACTGTTAGAGATAAGGCAAAGATTATCATTATTTTTATGAAGATAGGGCTTAATAGAGATAGGGCTTACCTGTTACCGCTTAAAGATGAGCTCTATCCTCTCGCTGTTCATAGGGATGAGAGTCACGTCGCAAAGGGAAGATGGGTTTTGGGGACACGGAGGGAGGACGAGGTCACGAGAGTTACGCCGCAGAGGGAAGATGGGTTTTGGGGACACGGAGGGAGAGACGAGAGTCATGCACTTACACCGCAGAGGGAAGATGGGTTTTGGGGAGAAGGCAATGAAGGGACGGTGGGCGACTGGGCGTCAGCCCACGGTCCTTTTTTACTCCGTACGCCGTGATTCTAGTAAATCTGGTGATTCAGATGTTCTTGCGGATTAATGTTAATATAGTGATCTCATCGATGACTCATCAAAGATGGAATAAATTAATAACTCTATGCGAGTTTTGATTGGGTTATTGTAGTAGGAGCAGGTTAGCAAAAGAGAATTTTGGAGGGCGAGGGACTCACGAGTGACTGTTCGTTTTCCTAATTTTCTCACTGAGACAAACGACGGTTTGTTTTCCACTTTTTCTAATCCTCAGCGAACGACGGTTTGTTTTCCACTTTTTCTAATTTCGTCTTAAAGCCCCACTGAACTGCTGATCATCTGATCTAATTAGATAAATTTTTTATTTTAAAAAAAGTTATGTAAGCCCGATCAAGCTCGCGAGCTTTTCGAGCTGAGTATTTTAATACTCGAATTCGGCTCGATAATTTACTCGAGTAGCTCGAGCTTGAGCTCGACTCGATAAGCAACGAGTCGAGTTTGAGTATTTTTCGAGTCGATCTTGAGTTACTCGCGAGTTGTCTCGAGTCAGTTACACCCCTAGGCATTTCAGAGGAGATATGGTCTGGAGGGAAGATAAGCCTGAACCATTTGAGGGTGTTTGGATGCACGACATATGTGCATGTTGGTGCTGGGAAGCGGAGTAAGTTGGATGCCAGGTCTAAGAAGATGGTGTTCCTGGGCTACCCACATGGAATCAAGGGGTATCGACTGTAGGACCCTTTGGAGAAGAAGGTTGTCATCAGCAGGGATGTGACCTTCAATGAGAGCTCGATCCTTCGGAATAGAGATGGTACATATGCACAACAGGGACTACAGAAGGTGGAACATGGTGATACTAGTCAGATGACCTCCTACACAGTCGTGCCATTTGCTAGTGGACCAGGAGGATTTGAGATTCAGAAGGAGAGGACTGACAAAGGGGTCAGAAGCCAGAAAGTTCAGCAGTTCAGCAGGATGCAGCTGAGCAGAGGACTCAGAAGGATGCAGCTGGGCAGGGGACTGATACTGGGATCGCACTGCACAAGCTCAGGAGAACGTGCGACCACCAGTTCGATACGGCTTCAAGGATTCTGTCATATGCCCTGGTGACAGCGAATGATGACCCTTACACCTATCAAGAGGCTATGGAGAGCCAGGATAGAGATAGGTGGGTTCAGGCTATGGCAGGAGATGCAGGCTATGGCAGAGGAGATATAGTCTCTTCACAGGACTGGCACGTTGTCACAATGAAAGCAACCCATTGATTGCAAATGGGTTTATCAGCGCAAGAAAGGGCCTTCAGAGTAAGGAGGTATCAGGTACAAGGCAAGACTAGTGGCCAGAGGATACTTTCGGAAGGAAGGCTTCGATTACAGAGAGCTGATGGAAGAAGGTGGAGTGGAGCTGATATACACACCAAGAAGAATCCAGCAATGCACACGGGACAGCTTTCATAGATTGCAGCTAATGGAGGAGGCCTTGAAAGCACCAAGGTGGAGATTGTTGGGCCGGGTGTGGTGCTATCAAGGCAGGGGGCTTTCATAGAGATAAAGCACCACGGTGGAGATTGTTGGGCCTAGTGTGGTGCTATCAAGGCTGGGGGCTAACTTGTATTGGGCTGGGTTTAAGTCCAAGGATTGAGATTAAATCAAGTCACAGGCTTGGGATTAGTTTGATCTCATTGGGTTAGTCCATGAGAGTTTTTATTGAGTATGGGCCATATATTTAAACTCTAGTGAATAGATTCTTTTCTCCCAATATCTCTAATCACAAGGCGGCAGCTCTATCTTCTCTTTCTTTCCCTCCCTCTTTCTCTCTCTTCTTCTTTGCCTTGCCGCATGAAGCCAGAACCGGGGCTTTGTGGGATATCTCCTAAGAAAGGTACGTGAAAACCATGAACAAAGCCGTGGGCTTCCGTGGAATTCCAAAATCAGCCACCGGCTTCCTGGAATTCACTACGTGAAGCCGTTCGTGTGAAGGGAGACGGTCGGTTGAGCTGAAAGGAAGAGGACACATCTTCACGAAAAGGAAGGAAGAGGTTTAGCGTGAAAGAATTTTGGAATAGAGAACTCACGGGAAGACGTGGAGGTGGGGAGGTTTTCAGCGGTGAAGGAATCTTACGGGAGGTGTTGATGCTGGATCACCAGATTCCTCTCTTATTATGAGATCTCTTTCAGGAAGAAGAAAAAGGTCCCCTTCTTCCTTCTCCTTCTTCCTTCTTATCCCCTAATTTGTTTATTTTATTTTTTTAATTTCCAAGGTCCACGTGTAGGATAAGTGTTCATCTTTTATTACTTTATTTTTTGCTACATGGTCATTCAGTGATAATGAATAATAAGGGTATTAAGAAACTTGCTCATGAAGATAAGAATTTTCATGATGACCTCGATCATCCCAAAGGAATGTCAGGGTTAGTGGGGATGTCAGAGTCAGAGAAAAGGCACCTGGCTCTAAAATAGAAGTTCAGTGTCTCCTTTTCTAGAAAAACGGCGGTGTTTTAGTGCTTCTCTTATTCGAACCATTTAAAGCGTTATGATGTTTAGTGGTTCTGACATGAACATTATTCTCGATTTGGGGGTCGCCCAGGACTGGGGGCCGCCCAGACTCTGGGGGCCGCCGAGGGCTGGGGGCCGCCCAGGACTGGGGGCCGCCCGGACTTTGGGGGCCGCCTAGGACTGGGGGCCGCCCAGACTCTAGGGGCCGCCTAGGACTGGGGGCCGCCCAGACTCTAGGGGCCGCCCAGACTCTGGGGACTGCCCAGGACTGGGGACCGTCCAGACTCTGGGGGCCGCCCAGGAATGGGGGCCGCCAGACTCTGGGGCCGCCCAGACTCTGGGGGCCGCCCAGGGCTGGGGGCCGCCCAGGACTGGGGGCCGCCCGAACTCTGGGGCCACCCAGGACTGGGGGCCGCCCAGATCCTGTGGATCGCCCAGGACTGGGGGCTTCCTAGACTCTGGGGGGGCCGCCCAGGGCTGGGGACCGCCCAGGAATGGGGGCCGCCCAGACTCTGGGGACCGCCCAGGACTGGGGGTCGCCCAGACTCTGGGGGCCGCCCAGGACTGGGGGTTTGCCCAGACCCTGGGGGCCGCCCAGGACTGGGGGCCACCCACTCTGGGGACTGCCCAGACTCTGGGGGCCGCCCAGGACTGGGGCCATCCAGACTCTGGGGGCTGCCTAGGACTAGGGACCGTCCAGACTCTGGGGACCGCCCAGGACTGGGGGCCGCCCAGACCCTGGGGACCGCCCAGGACTGGAAGCCGCCCAGACCTAGGGACCGCCCAGGACTGGGGACCGCCCAGACCCTGGGGGCCGCCCAGGACTGGGGGCCACCCAGACTCTGGGGACTGCCCGGGACTGGGGGCCACTCGGACTCTGGGGGCCGCCCAGGACTGGGGGTCGCCCGGACTCTGGGGCCGCCCAGGACTGGGGGCTGCCCAGACTCTGGGGGCCGCCCAGGATTGGGGGCCGCCTAGACTCTGGGGCCGCCCAGGGCTGGGGACCACCCAGGAATGGGGACCAACTTTTATTTTCTAACTATTTTATTTATTATCCATATCATATGCCCCCTCGCCCATCTTCCTTGTATTCATGTGTGTCATGCACGTGCAAGGGAGAAGGGCGGAAAAATTTGAATTTCAAACGCCCAGTACATGATAAGTGACATTTCGAAAAAGGGGAGAAAGGAGGGGAGGCGCCTATCTCTAAGAGGATAGCATCTTTTCGTTTGTCCGGCTCCACTAATGGACTACCACGTGTCCTTGCGGTGCTCGAGGCGTCGCGTCTGATATATATATATATATAAAAAGGGGGGAGCCATCCCTTTCCCTTAATCTTTGATTTCGTGTATCCTCCTGCGTTTTTTACCTCTTCAGACCCAGGTTAGTCGACTCCTTCATTTCCCCTTTCTTTCTTTATGGATTCCTCCGTAGATAAGAAAGGTAAGGGCCCCTTGGTTGAGCCCTCCCGAGAGGAGATTCTTCAAGCACGTCGGCAGGCTCTGGGAGGGGTAGCCATCCGTGGGGACCAACCCGTTGCTCGGTCCATACAGCCCGTGTCTAGGTTGTTATCTCAGTCCCCTAGGATTTCCTCTTCGTCTACCAGTCGTGAGGTAGGGCCTCCCGCGATTGTTTCTAAATTGGCTAGACCGGCGGACATTGCCTCTGTTATATCCTCTCAGGATCTCAGGAACCTTAGGGCCCAGTTCGGGATCCCTGATGACATTCGGCTCTCCGTTCCCCTTCCTGAGGATAGGGTCACTCTAGCGCGACCAGGTAAGGTCGCTTTATATGAAGAGTTTTTTAAGGGTGGTCTACGACTGCCTTTACATCCTTTTTTGTAAACTTATTGAACCGATATCGCCTTATCCCCGCACAGCTTACTCCTAATTCTATTCGTATTATATTTTCATTTCTAGTACTTTGTTCTTTTCATGGGGCTTCCGCTAGACTTTCTTTATTTAGAACACTATATAGGATTCGAAACCCAGTCAGGGATGGGTGGTGGAGTTTCGCATCGAGGCCCAAAAGGGTTCTTAGGCTTAATCTCCCTTCTAAGATCAAAGGGTGGAAATCTCGGTTTTTCTATGCACATCTGGAGGGGTTGGTGTAGGTTGGGGTATCCCGGATACCAGTTCTAACCAGAATGCTAGTGTTGACAAGAGAGACCGTGAGCTTTTCAACACTCTAATCTCTACCATCATTCCCCCCAGTAAAGAATTGCTATCGGAGGATAACTCCGGGAGGTTGCGTTCGTGCCGGTGTCGCTGGCTGCAGCGCCCGGTGAGCCTCGAAGAATTCATCTCTCTCTTTTCCTCTCTTGCATTCCTAGCTAACCTATTGGTGTCTTTTTTAGCTAACCCTATGTTTGCTATATCGCAGCAATGAAGTTTTCTCAAGACTTTTTGGTATCAAACCTTCGAAAGAGAGAGAGGAGCGAGCATGGCGCGGCAGGGAACGAACCTAAAAAGCCCCGTCAGTCAGGATCGGATTGCCAGGCCCAGCCTCCGGCGGCTATTCCCGAAGCGACCCTGATAGAAGATAGCGAAGGAGAGACGAGTCCTCCAACGGGGATCCGATAGGAGATCCTGTCGAGAGGGAGCTTCCGGAGGTCATTCCATCCCCCACTAAGGGCGCTGGGGGATCTGTAGGGAGTGCGGAAGCAGTCGAAATTGATTTGCCAGGTCCTTCGTCGTCAAAGAAGTGGGCGTTCCTGCCCCGCTCCCTCAGATGCTTTAGGAAATCTATCTCCACCTCCTCAACCGCCTAATCAGGGTGCTGGGTACAAAGTTGCTTGTCGGAGACAATTCTTAAACTTGCGATCCTGCCCAGGTTCCAAGATAAAATGAGGAAGGTAACACAAGAAGAGTCATTTGACACCATGTTCACAGCTGCGCTTCAGGTAAAGTTTCGACCTTTTCCTTTTGTGATTATCGAATTCGGGCATTCACTGAATGTATTTTGCAGATGTCTAATGGCCTTTTTGTACTGCGCGAAGACTTAAACAAGGCCAAGTCTCGAGTGTGAGCTTAGACAAAGAATTGGTGGAGACGAAGGCCCGAGAGTCAAAAGCACTACACGACCTTCGGGTTATTCGGGAGGATTATCGGACCTGGCGGAGAAAGGCGGAAATGGAGCTGCAGAGCTTAGATGCCCAACTATCTGAGGTTCGGGCGAAGTTGTTGCCAACGGAAGAGAGGTTAAAAGAAACTACTCTTAGGCTAGAACATACTGAAAATCGAGCAGATAACGCGGAAGCTACGGCTCGCGATGCTGTAGAAAAATTGGTTCTAGCCGAGAAAGATGCTAAGAACGCTCTCGACAGAGTTGCAACAGTGATGACGGAGGCCCGGGAAAAGATAGCTGCGGTCGAGGCCGAGGCCCGGGAGATAGCTGTGGCCGAGGCCAAAGCTCAAGAAAGGTGGCCATAGCCGAAGCCAAAGTCCGGGATGCTATCAAGGAGTACAAGGGCTCCCCGGATTTTGAATCGGAGTTCCAGGAGGCCGCCCTAGACGCCTTTGTTCAAGGCTTTGAGAAGTGTAAACGGATGTTAGCCCGACACTTCAACTTAAAGAACCTTGAACGTTTTCGACCTGTGGATGACGAAGAAATTCCTGATATGGAGGTCGAAGACGTGGCGGGTAGGGTGGCGGCGACCAAAGATTCTGCTGCAGAAATACCCCTCACTGAGGAGCCGGCTTCCGATCCCAATACAGAGAAGGAGCATTCAGAGAATTGATTGAGGATGCCTAAATTTATTTTGACTTTAGCTT
>UESW01002423.1:170375-223665 GCA_900491605.1 Calamus simplicifolius
TCTAATTATAAAGAGGTCCATGACCTCTCATGTGGTCTCTCTAGCTGTGTATATTGTTATTGAGGCTGAGGAGGCCCCCACGAACTTAGGAGGAGAAGAGATGGAAACCCTCCGAAACACCTGCAACGATCATGATAACTTGTTTTCTTTTCCTTTAAAAAAACAAAAAAAAAAAAAAAAAAAAAAGTCATGGCTGTGAGCATGTTTGAATGGTCCACCGTACAAGGCTACAAGCAAAGCACTGATGATGGCATTACCTCCACAAATTAATTAATTATAATTATACAGCGCATAATATCTGGCTGATATCGTCTCCAGTTGTTATAGGCCAACAATAACATGATGATAAGAATTCAAACCGTCCTCCGGGAAGGAACGCGGCCCCTCCTCATCTTAAGCTTTGTGTCGGCCAGACGCATTAAATTATTGCGGAGAATGATTACTGACCCCGGACCGTTTCCTTCGAGATGGCCCAACAAGGCCCGGCAGCCAATAGTCGTCCACCACGCGTTCTCGTCTGCCGTGGATACAACCTCTACGGGTGGACCCTTTTCCTTTCGGGTTGGTGAGTCTGGAATGATCCCACGTAGAGATGAAGACCCTTTGGCCGGGCAGGCGGGCAGGCAACGAGCAGCTCCAGGGCCACCCAGTAGCAGGAAAATCTGCCTCGGCGGACGTCGTCAGAGTCAAAAAAAGCTTTCCCATTTAGAATTAGATGGACTACGTACCAAAGTCAATTGGTTGAGACCCGGCATTAATATATATATATATATATATATATATATATCTATATACATTTAGAATTAGATGGACTACGAACCAAAGTAAATTGGTTGGAAGTAAAGTTATCAATTTCATTTTGTTTTGACCATTTTGATCGAAAAATCGGTAGCTTATTCATTCAAAATAAATACTACGTTTCTTTTCGAAAGGTTTTTCAGTCGTTTCGATGCGTTTCGACGTATTTCGTTTTCGATTGTTTCAATATGTTTCGACCGTAAAATTGAAGGTAGATCAATTTATGAATTATTAAACCTTCAAAACCATTTTAATATATATATATATATAATATCAAAAAGTTACCCTATCCTCATTTAAAATATATATATATAATAACAAAAAAAATTCTAGTTATCCTATTCCCACGATCGCATCTCTTAAAAACTCAAACTCTTTATTTTTATATTATTATTATTATTTATGAAGAATATGAATTATGAAAAAAATTTTTATATATATATATATCAAACTCTTAAAAACTTAAAATCTTTATTTTTATATTGTTATTATTATTTATAAAAAATATAAATTATGAATAAATTTTTTATTATATATATATTCGAAACGAAGCATCGAAACGGTTTGATACCAAAATATTTGATTTCATAAGCTAAATCAAACATATCCAAAACTGACGAAGGTTGAGACCCGGCATATATATATATATATATATAAGCAAGCAATAGAGGGATCAAAGATGCACTACGCACGTGGGACGGCACATCTTATAAACCTAGTACGTAGTTCATTGTGGTTAAAAATACCCGTTAATTAAGGTTGAAGGGGTTGAAGGGAAAGTTGGCGTTAGCCAGCTAATAAGTTTGCGTTGTTGTTGCGAGAGTGGATGAGATTCTTGAAGAATCTTTCTTTTGGTGTCTCAAACGGAGACTTTAATTTAGACGCCGACTCCCAAAAAAAAAAAAGATCGGTTTGGTTGTGAAGATTGGGGCCTACGCTCGCTAGCTCCATCGTTTTGTTGTTCATCCCTCGTTCAATGAACCAATGACAGGGAAATAGGATACGACCATTCTTCGCTAGCTCCATCGTTTTGTTGTTCAGCCCTTTTTTTTTTTTATACATATGAACGATCATACTAGTTTAGTGTAATCAGCCAGATACATCCAAATGCAAAATTTATAATAATACAGGGGACATGGATCACCCATCCTCCATATCCTATAGCCTACATGCTGAGCCACGGCCGCTACTGTCCAGTCAGCTATCGTATTGGTTTCACAGAATACATGATGAATCTGGACAGTATCCACCTTCTGAAGCATGATCAAATATCTCTGAGAATCAGATTGATGAAATCCCTCGTTCAATGAACCATGATGTTTGTTGTTCACCCTCGTTCAATGAACCATGATGGGGAAATAGGATATGACCATTCTTAAGAAAGCAATATTGTTTGGTAAAAATGTTGCCTAGTGAAGGAAGATGGTCATGTAGACTGTGTAATATATGAAGACACCGTCATGGAGATCAAAAGGAAAAGAAAAGGATATAAGATTTGAATACGTATGCTGCTTAGTTTAATTTTTAGTTAAGAATACAAAAGTAAAAATTTTTAATCATGTATGATACATACAAATCTCGATATGTTTTGGATTTGGTCGTTGGAAGTTTATTGAATTTCACCAAAAAATTTCAAATCCAATTATTCAAATTTATTAGAAAGGCATCTTCAAGAACTATAACCAATAGTTCACAACAATCAACTAAATCCCTTGCTTTTCAGGTCAAAAAGTTTGCATATAATTTATTAATGAACTTATGATCCAAACTTTGGAGTTATTAATTAGGAGCACTTCAATTAGATGCAGGAGCTAGAATTGCCCATGACCCATTATTATTGAAAGATTATTCATAAATTTACCGGTGGTTATATGATAGTTTGTGATTTATATGGACCATTAGGTTGTAGGTTTTTTTTATGATGGATTTTATGCATCTCCTCTACTCTTTTCTTTTCTCTCTTTATTTTCTTCTCCCTAAATTCTTCCTTTGAATTATTTGGTATCAAAAGGAAACAATTCTATAAAACAATGAACTCCAAATTGAAGAAACTGGTTGTTGACGCCAAGTCACCTTTCTCCAACGTCGAGGGATGAAGATCCTTCTCTTCGAAGAGCTCCTGCAAGAAAGTCCCCGAAGACCAATTGCACTGATGGGGACCCTCCGACGCTCAAGTAAGTAAATTGGGAACAGCTCGGAAAAGAACTATCAGAAAAGACAGCTAGAGAACTTGAGTTCAAATCCCCTCATCGTTGTGAGTGTGGGCTTTTATACCTGTTCGAGAGTCCCTTTTTCCGCTTTCAGAAGATGGTTGATTTCGAGGTGCCGTTGTCCGGTAGCGGACGGGTGGCCGGGTTGACAGTGATAGATCACAACCGACACTAAGCATGTCAGAGGTATCTTGCTCCGCCAGCCGCCTACTAGGTACAGCGCACCGATGGCAGGTGAGCCCAGCGTGCCAGGTGTGTCGCTACGGATTGTGGCCATGCGCTGTTGTAGACAAGTAGTGGGCCACGTGGCCGTCGCAGACGGTTGGTGGGCCATGTGAGCGTGTCAGATGACACAAGGTGGTGTGACATGAGATCTAAGGCCAAGGAGGCTAAGGTCAAGGCCGATGGGACGCCGAGTCCGATGCCGAGACCGAGGGGACGCCGGGCTCGGGGTCGAGGGGAAACCCGGAGGCCAAGGTGGGGGCTCCGTCAGTTACTCTTTGTTAACCCTAATGAGATTTGATCAGCCACATCACTAGTTAAGATGATGAATGCAGAGTTTCAAGTGCTTAAAGAAAAGTTTAAAAGGAATAAGAGGCTGAAATTTAGCTGCTAACTAAATTATAGGCATGCCACCTAAAATAAGAGGCAGAGATTATAGAAGAGATGGGTAGCTTTAAGAAATTAAGAAGCCTCTGATAAGTATAGTTGATTTTAAATTTGAAACGAATTAATAGATAGCCTTGAAGAGAATAAAGTTGTTAAAGGACCTCTTATTGAGAACTCTATGACCAAATAATATGGTATGCTGTACAAGCTTATTGATTCTAAGTCTTTCTAAAAATTAATTTGATACTTTTTTTTTCTTTTTTTTGACATTGCTAAAAATCATAAAAATTGATCAATAGTAGTTCAAATGTCAAATTATTTTTGATAGAAACTAAATATTTTTTCTTTCTTATTTATTTTCAGATCTCGTCTTTTCGTCCTTCAGATCAAAATATGAAAGTTAAAATATGAACGAATGAAAAGGAAAGAAGACGGTTACCTGTTGGTAGCTAAGGTTTTAAAGAAATAGATGGCAAGATGCCGCAACATTAATGACTCAGAATGCAGTCGCATAGGGGCAATATGAAAATGAAAGAAGAAAAAGAAAGAAAAAGAAAGAAAGCTCATTGAACGGGAGCATCTTGCGGACGTTACAAGACCAACCATTTTTCTTAATATCTTTTGTATTGGAACAGAAAATTTTTTTTTTTGTTACAGATTCAGGGTGAGTTAAATTTAATATATCAGAATATAAAATTTATGAAAGAACAGATAAACACAGATCTTCAGGCTTCAATTCCAAAAGCCAAAATGGTTGATCACTCTGGCAGCGATTCAGTTTGTCGTAGCGTTGGCTTTCCTGAAGATATGCCGAATCTAGATGCAATGAACGCCATGCATGGAAGAATGAATATCATAGATCGAGGGGTTGGTAGGCATCTGATTGCAATGATCATTGCGAAGCCAGCAAATCACTGCAATAGCATTTCTATCAATTATAAGACAACTAATGCAAAGGCTGCGAATGACAAAGGAGATACCAGCCCAAGCGGCATACAGCTCCACTAGAAACACCGAAGAGTCAATATGGCTGAAATCCCCAGCAGCCAGAATTGCACCATCGGACCCTCTAAACACAAAACCTGACCCAGCAGCTCTACCATGAACACTCTCATCAAAGTTAATTTTGATAGACCCTAGAGGTGGGAGCTTCCAAGAAATGTAGACCGTACGCCGGTGCGCTGCCAAGACAGCATGGAAATCCCATAAGCCAGGGCTATCCGTATCAAGAACAATCCGACAAAAAGTGTACTCAGCTGATAATTAAGGAGAAGGTTATCCTCACAATCCTATGTGAAGGAGCAGACTCATCAGTAAACACAAGCCGGTTCCGGAATAATCAGACTTGATAAGCAATGTAAGCCCTCGTCATAGCCTTATGAAGGATGTTCGTCCCCAAGTCCCGTTTGATCAAGCCGTGGAAGAAGAGAGAATAAGAAGCAGCCGATCGCCAGTAATCCGTTAGATCTGTCTAGCTCTGGAATAGGTGAAATAGCGTGGTCAACCATCTCCTCCTTAGTACCACATAGCGGATATGTAGGTGGGATGCTCAAGCCTCACCCAGAAAGGTAGGAAGATAATTTCGTGTAATCTTTCAAACAAAAAGATGAACCCTAGGATAAATAAAGAGGTGCCAGATCCAAACCCCATCCAACGCAGTTATAAAAAAAACCGAATTTTTAAAGCTAGATATGAACACCTTTATTAAAAATCTCATATCAAACCAACAAAGTTAACAAAGTTGTAAAAAGAATTGACAGTAAAAAAAAGCCACTAATTTTAGATTGGGCTACCCCCATCACAGCAGTCTATTTACCCATGTTCGTCCGCCGAGGAGGAGAGGAATATTTTTTTACTATTTTTTGAGCTATTTTTTAAATTGATACCAATTAAAATTAATGTTATTAATTTAATATAAAAATCAAATATTTTATATAAATAATATTAAAGTTAAAAATGTTTACGTATGTTTTTTTTTTTGATAAAGATGGGCGATCACACTAGTCTAGTATGAGTCAGCCCAGATACATCAGATTGTAAAATTTGTAATAACACAGGAGGACATGGCTCACCCATTGTCCATATCCTATATCCTACATGCTGAGCCACGGTCGTCGCTGTCCAGTCAGCAGCCGTGTTGGCTTCACGGAAGACATGACAAATCTGGGCAGTAGCCACCTCCTGAAGCATGGTCCAGATATCTCTTAAGATCGGATTGATGGATACATCAGGAGCACTCTCTTTCCGCATCCACTGTATGACAGTCATAGAGTCTCTCTCAATAACAAGCCTCTGAGCTCGAAGAGTCTTCACCGCATAAGAAATACCAGCCCATGCAGCGCAAAGCTCAGCCATGGGAACAGAGAAGTCCAGATATCCAAATCCACCGCCGCTATCATATTGCCTTGTGGACCGCGTATGATGAAGGCCGAACCAGCTAGTCTGCCGCAACACTCCCATCAAAGTTGATTTTGACAAACCCTGGAGGAGGGGGCTCCCAGGAAATAAATACCGTACGACGGTTCGCTACCGAAGCAGCAGGGGAATCCCAGCGGCCAGAGGTGTCAAAACCAACAGAATGAAGAGCACGGGCACAATCCGCGGACAATGATCTGATTTTCTTCATTAGCTGATGTGAAGAAATACAATCCTCCGAAAAGATAATCTGGTTCCTTGATAGCCAAATCTGGTATGCCGTGATCGCCCAAAGACCACGTATGTACTGAGGAGCCATCCGGAGATCCTGGAGAAAGATAGGACGAGGAGAACCGAAGACATCCACTCTGTACTCATAGCCCATCAAATGCCAAATCCATCTAGCTCTAGGGCATTTGAATATAGCATGATCGGTAGTCTCATCCTCCATACCGAACAAAGGACAGGTCGACTGGATAGGGAGACCCCTACGGAAGAGCATAGCACTCGTTGGTAGACAGTCCCAAAGAAGCTTCCAGATAAAAAGCTGAACCCTAGGAAGAGTGGGAAGCTTCCATATCCACGCAGCATCCTTTGTATTCTGAGGCCGAGGCCTAAATATCTTGACAAGATCCTTGAGAGGGGCCCTAGGGAGGGAGGATCTCTGCCAAAGCCTCACATCTGCGGAGGGACAAGAGGTAAGAGGGATTGATAGAATCCGCTGAGATAGATCCTCGCCAAATAGACTAGTCACCATGGGGGTATTCCAAGAGGGGGGATTGATGAAATCAAATCCTTAACCCTCATATCAGTAGGAATATCAATGCTAAAGAATGAGGGCCACCGAGACAGAGGAAGCTCTGAAATCCACGTATCCTGAATGGCATCTATAGAGTGACCATCACCAATCATCCAAGAGATATTTATCCGAATAGAGTCGCCAACCTGGCACACCTCCTTCCAAAAGGAGGAACTACCCCTGGGCGACGAAATGAGCTCTTCTGGCTTCCAATCACCATATCTTGCACGCATGACCGAGCTCCAGAGACAGTGCGGCTCCAGAAGGAAGCGAGAAGCATGTCTGGCCAGTAAAGCTTGGCGCCTAACCACCAAGGATTGGATCCCGAGACCACCTTCATGAATAGGCATACATATCTTGTCCCAGGAAAGAAGATGAATACCATGCCCGTCTTGCATAGAAGCCCATAAAAAATCTCTGAACCATCTCTCAAACCTCCTCAAACAAGTAGTCGGGATGGCCGTATTCGATAACATATAGAGCGGAAGGGAAGAGAGAACCGACCGAATAATGGTGATCCGAGCCATCATAGAAAGATCAGTGACATGCCAACCGTCGATACGCTGACGGACCCGTCTCTGAGATCCACAAAATCAGAGCATCGAGGACGTCTGCCAGTCATGGGGATCCCCAAATACATAAAACGATCAGTCTGAGTAGTGATACCCAACTGATCAATGATAGCTTCACTGGTAAGTCTGGAAGTCTTCAGACTGAAGCAGATAGAAGACTTCTAAAGATTGACCTTCTGGTCCGAAGCCTGACAATAGCACTGAATAATGGAATCAAAGGAAGCCGCATTTTCAGTAGAGGCCTGGCCCAGAAGAATACAGTCATCCACAAACAAAAGATGGGAGATGGAAAGACCTGCATCCCCCACGCTAAAAGGGACAATCCTCTGGTTGTACTAAGCCTGATGTAGAGCTCGAGAGAGATCATCCGCAGCCAAGATGAACAGAAGGGGAGATAAAGGGCATCCCTGACGTAATCCAACCGAAGACTGAAAAACTTAGTCGGGCTCCCATTGATGATCAATGAAAAGGAAGGCCTCTGGATGCAAGCCATAACCCATTCAGTAAAGCTCTCATCAAAACCAAAACCCTGAAGAGAACGATATAAGAAGTTCCAACTCAGTCTATCATAAGCCCTTTCCATATCAAGCTTAATGGCCATAAGACACCGTCTCACAGGGGCTCTATGAAGGTCGTGCATAAACTCCTGAGTGATAAGGACATTATCCGAGATAGAACGTCCTCTGATAAACGCCCCTTGTTCCTCAGAAATAATACGGGGGATCACAGAACGGAGATAAAAAGCTAGGAGACGGGCGCAAACCTTGTACATAGTAGTACATAGGCTAATCGGTCTGAAGTGCTGAGGTAGAGAAGCATCCGGACGTTTAGGCACAAGGGTAATAAGAGTGCGATTCCAATCCTCAGGAATATGCTTAGATTGGAAAACATTTTGGATAGCCTGAACCATTTCCTGCCCAATGATATCCCAATAATGACGGAAAAAGAAGGGTGGAAACCCATCCGGCCCAGGAGCCTTATCCGGACCAAGTTCCCAAAGAGCCTGACGAACCTCCTCCGCACAAATAGGCCTGACTAGTAGGGCGTTATCCGAAGAGGATACCTTCCGGGTATCAGAAACCCGAGTAACCGGAACCCCGTTGCCCAAACTTTCAGACCATCTTGATTGGAAGAAATGAAGAAGCTGAGAACGAATATGGTGAATATCCTCCTGATAATTCCCCTCAACATCCACTAACCGCCGGATTCTGTTGGCTGCCCACCGCTTCAGAGTAGCCTGATGGAAGAATCTGGTATTACGATCCCCTTCACGGATCCACTGAACTCTGGATCGCTGCCTCCAATATAACTCTTGCTGTCAAAGAAGGGAGTGATGACGAGCAAGATTCTCTCGCAACAGGGAGAGATCAGAGTCTAATAGAAATCCGTCGAGGTCCTCCTTCGACTGAATGGCACAAATAACAGATTCGGCCTTCTCCACTTGCCTAACCAGATCCCCAACCTCCAGTCTATTCCATCTGGAAAGTCTGCGGCTGGCCAAAATAAGACGACGGGAAATCTGATAGGCTGCATTACCCCTGATAGGAAGGTGCTAGATCTGGGAAATGATAGTCCGAGCAGTAGAGTGGACCATCCAGAACCGTTCAAATCTAAACTGTTTCCTCAGTTGAAGATTAGCCTCCAAGGAAATCAGAATAGGGCAGTGATCGAGGCAATCCTAGGAAGGTGAGTAACAGTAACAGCAGGGTATTTTTGGAGCCACTGAGGAGTAGCCAGAGCTCTGTCAATTCTCTCCCAGACGCAGCTGTCCCCTGTCGGTTATTACACCAAGTAAATTGAGGCTCCGAGTACCCCAAATCCATCAGCCCAGTAGAGCCAATGAATGATCTAAATTCATTAATATCAGCTGAATTGGTAACTGGCCTACCCCCTCTCTTCTCATTAGCTTCGGTAATACAGTTGAAATCACCAGCAATAATGGAAGGAATTCCATGAGCTAGGAGGAAGTCAAATCGGACCAAAGAGTACGACGCTCATGGTAATCCGTACTGGCGTAGACTGCCGATATGATCCAGGGATCAGAAGTCCCTTCTGAGACAAGATCTATTTGTTGACTACTTTGATGGAAAGCATCAATCGTGACGGCAGAGTCACGCCAAACAGCCAAAATACCTCCAGACTGCCCCACAGCCTCCACCGCATATGAAGACCAGGACCGAGCAATCTGCCTCTGAAACCGCACCAGACTTTCTCCTGACAGCCTAGTTTCTAAAAGGACACATATATCAAAGTTGTGTATCTGGATCAATCTGCCAAAAGAGGAATGGAAAGAAGGCTTATTAGCTCCTCTAACATTCCAAATTAAGATCTTCATAGATTAACTGGAAATAGCTAGGACCACCTCCTGGTCCTCTACCATCTCACTGTCAGCAGTCTGAAGAGAGCTGTCCTGCAGGACATCAGAATCTGCCTCATTGGGACATGAACCCAGGCCCATAAGGTTTACATCATTACCCTGACCCTCCTGGTCTGCAGGCCTATCAGGATTACTACGATGCAGCTCCTGATTTGGTTCCAAGAAGCAAAGAGGCTGGGGCAATTTTTGTAGGCACGGAATGATTTTCACTCTATATTTGGCCATATTTCCCTTGTCTTTCCCTTTTTTCTTATCCGATTTAGAAATAGATCTGGGGGGCAGACCTTCAACAGTTCGAGCCCGCTTAAGAGGCCCCGAACCCTTTACCCTATTTTCCACCTGGCCATCAACTAGAGGATCCAAAGCTAAGGAAGCAAAGGGATTAACTGATATTAGGGATTGGGAAGAAAAGATTCAGAGAGACCACTGTGATCCACCTTGATCTTTCCCTTAACTGACTCTATTGAAACGGCACGCTGAAGGGAAACCGGCACGGCCACCAGAGACTTAGGATTCTGCTTCCCTCCCTTAGCCAGCGTCTTCTTCCTCTGAATAATGACATTAGAAACATCATTCACCAGGGGAATCGGCACTGTCACTGAGGCTGAAGCAGGGCATTCCATCTTCCCTCCCGGCTTACTACAAACAGGAGCCAAATTCCCTGACCCGTGAAAACTTCTTCGTCCCACCTTCGACGGGGTCTTCCAGCCATCCTTCATACTCGTCTCCGAAGAACCAGGCAGAGGAGAAGAGTGGGGACCAGAGGCAGCATACTGTGACTGAAGCAGGGGATCATCAGCATGCCTCCGTTGATGGACTGCAGCCAACCACGGCCCGAAGACGAAGCTACTGACAGAGACCTCCGAATCAGCCTTGGCCTCAGGCGCACAGGGACCCTCCAGATGCAAAGACCCACACTTAGGGCAGAAGCCTTCCAAGGATTCGAAGACGAAAGGCTGCCAGAAGGGACCTCTCAACCCCTGAACCCTAGTCCTGGACGGAGGGGACGACACAGGTTAACACGCAACGCCACCCTAGCATACCCTCCCCTGTTCCTTGACGCCGTCGCAGCATCAACACAGCAGAAAGATCCAGCTCGCTCCGAGATGGACCTGAGGAATTCCTCCTTCCAGAACTCCATAGGGAGGCTAGGCAACCTCATCCAGACCAACGCAGAGGAGATGGATTGCTCGGTCGGAAGAAATCCGGGCGCCATGCTTCAGTACCAATAATCTAGCCATTTATCACCCACGACCGATTAAGAACTAAATCAACAGCCTTTGGATCTTCAAACCGGAATAGCTGACAGCGAAACGCCAAGGAGACCGGGACGATGCCACCTGAGATCCCAGCTCGCCTGAATTCCCGGATATACGCTTCAGCCGGCACCCATCGAGAGAAAGAACGGGCCATTACTGCAAAATGCTTCCATCCCGCCGCCCCCTCTTCCAACAGAGGAACCGGGATCTGAACAACTTCCGAAAAAATGGACTCCAGCATCACCACCTCCGACGGAGAGGGAGAAGAAGATACCCATTTGAAGCCGAAAACCAGAACAGATCTCCGGGGAAAACGAACCTCCTCAGCCGAATCAGGAGCCATGGGAAGGAGGAGAAAGGCAAAACGACAGATGGAGGAGAGGCTCGCACCCAGACGACGAAGATCACGGAGATCGAGGAAGAAGAAAGCCGGAGCACGAATCTAAAAGCAGCGCTAGCGAATGAACCAGGGAACCTCATGCACGATTCTTAAAGCATTCATAATACAGGTCTCTAGTTTACGTATGTTACTTGAGTGAATGTAAAGAACCGATGCCAATTGAAACCGATTTTACAGATTTTAATATAAAAATTAAATATTTTATATAAATAATATTAAAACAAAAAATATTTTATATAATATTATATATGTAAATATAAAACATCATTTAAAAGTACTCTTTGAAGGAGTGCTTTTAAGAATCATTATTTAAAAAGATACTTCTAAAAGCGTTATTTTAAATTATATTTTTTAATAACATAAATTTTAAAAATATTATTTTAAATAATATTTTAATTTGAATATTATTTATATAAAACAATTGATTTTCGTATTAAACCCGTAAAAACAGTGTCAACTGACACCTGTATGGAAAAGAGCTCCTTTTGTCAGTCAAGTGCCTTCCGAGTGAGGTAAGTGAACGCAGTAGTCGCTGGTACCTTCGCGTGTGGACACGAATTCTCCTGGCGAGCTACATGCCGTGCACCACCACCGTGTGGACGTGGCTGCCGCGGGGCACGCACCATTCGTGGAGCATCAGATGGTGGCTTGATGGGACGTGGAAGTGACACTGGCAAGCGGGTACCCTCTCTCGAAGGAAGGCTTTGGACCGCACGGCCGAGAGAGCTCGGCCTTCAGTCGTGAGGGCCCGGGATTGGACTGTTGCTTGCGGGACAACATCAGACAAATGGATGGGCCATTCACGTCAAACCCGTCAGAACTTCTCACATTGAGGGGGAGAACAAAGCCAGTCCACTGCACGACAAACCGAATGCTCCAGTCCGAAGGAGATATATGGATGCAAGTCGGTAAATGAGTCGGATCGATATCGCCGATAAAATTGTAAATGAGTGGGTCATCCGTCTCATCCGATTTTAATCTGATTAGTAATTAAGGATTAATTTTAAAATTTTAATTTAATTTAAATTTAAAATTATGAATTAAAAAAATAATTTATTCTACTTCATAAATTTTAATTATATAAATCTTATTTTTTTTTTAATTATTCATAATTTTATGAAATAGATTTTAGTTTAAATTAATTCTTCTTTTTATTTTAACAATTAAATATTCTTTTATATTTTTCATTAATTATATCTAAATTTTATATTTTATTATTTATTTTGATGAATTATTTTTTTTAATATTTTAAAGTATATTAATAAATATTTTAAATATTATAATTTATAAACTTAAGAATAATCATTTACTTTGATAGAATTAAGAACTTTTGAATACTAATTTAAATTTAAATTGATTTTTTAGTCTTATTTAATGGATTTATATTTGATTATTAATTGCTAGATTTTAATAATAAAATAATAGTTAAATGCTTGAGTCAAATATAATATTTTGGGTTCCATATGAATCGACCCAAATGACCTATTGGGTCTAAATTTTTTTTTTGTGAATCTAGTTCGTCCTAACTCAATCAGTGATTGAAAAATTTAGAGTATCACACTCTAATTTGTGACTAATAATCCACATTAATAAGGCTTATTCAAATGCTTTTAACTAAGCAATTTAGATATATATTAATTTTAATTCATTTTCAAGCATTACACACAAAGATAGAAGACATGTGACCTTTAGAGACAATAACAAAGGGAAGATAATCATATAGGTAACATTAGTAATGAATCTTCCCATATTATTGAAATGTCTTATTAAGTATTTAAAACATAATTTGCTTAGTATTAGTCAATTATGTAATTAAGGTAATAGAGTTATATATATGAACCTACCTATTATTTGGTAGATATTATAGAAGATAAAAAACTTTATTCATAGGGTCAAGATATAAAATGTTTATGTGCTTAATTTAATTAAATATTTTTTTTTTCAATCTTATATCTTTCTACTATACATGAAGATAGTTAATTGTAGTATAGAAAAATAGGACATGCTGGTATAAACTTACTTTCTAAATTATTTAAGGAAAAGCAAATTGTTGGCTTATCAAAACTTAAATTTGAGAAAGATTTATTTTGTGTTGCTTATCGAAAGGGTAGCCAAGCTAAGTCCTCTTTTTATCTAAAATTTTGTGCCTACTTTTAAATCTCTTCATCTATTACACATGAATTTATTTGGACCTACCAGAACAGCTAGTTTAGGAGGAAAATATTATGCACTAGTAATTATTGATGACTTTTCTAGGTTCATTTGGACTTTATTTAACGATGATGCTTTCTTGCCTTTGCTAAGTTAGGTAAAAAGACTAAAAATAATAAAGATGTTAAAATTACGTGCATAGATAAGGAGGAGGGTTTGATAATCAGTCTTTTGAGTTATATTGTGATAAAAATGAGATTGATTATCAATTCTCTACTCTTAAGACCTCTCAATAAAATGGAGTTGTTGAAATTAAAAAGGATATTAGAAAAAATGACAAGGATAATGTCTAATAACAACTATTTGCCTAAGTAATTTTAGGTAAAAGTAGTTAACACTATTTGCTATATCATAAACTATATTCTCATTAGGCCTATCCTAAAATAAACACCATACAAATTATGGATGAATAAAAAGCCCAATATCAGTTATTATCATGCTTTTGGTTGCAGATGTTTCATATTAAACAATAACAAAGATAATTAAATAAATAAATCTAAATCAGATAAAGGCATTTTTCGTAGATATTTTTTAACTAGTAAAGCTTTTAGAGTGTTCAACAACAAAACTCTAGTAGTTAAAGAGTTTATTCATGTAGTTATGAAGAAATCAACTCCTCCGAGACGTCTACATCTTCTAGTAATATTCATGATATTAATAAGAGTTTAGAAGACTTCTTCCTCTATAGAAATCCAAAAGAACCTGAACAAGAGAAATCTCAAATTACGAAAAATCTTAAAATTTCTCAAGGACTTCCTAAAGAATAAAGGTATGCTCATAACCATCCCAAGGAACAAATTAGAGGAGATCCTTTTTATGGCATTAAAGCTAGGGCATCTATTACAAACTTGTGTAATCATCTAACCTTTCTCTCATAAGTTAAGTTAAAAATTTGTAAAGAGGCTTTGCATAAAAACATTGGGTTCTAACTATGCAGGAAGAACTAGTCCAATTTGAGAGGAATAAGGTTCGGATATTAGTTTTTAGGCCTAGCGATCATCTCGTGATTGGAACTAAATAAGTTTTCAGAAATAAGCTTTATTATTTCAAGATAGTCATTAAAAATAAGGTTATATTAGTAGCAAAAAGTTATAATAAAAAAGAATGACTAGATTTTGATGAGACCTTTGCACTAGTAGTTAGATTAGAAGCTATTAGAATTTTACTTGTATTTATTTCTCATATGAATTTTAAACTTTTTCAAATGGATTTTAAGAGTGCTTTTTTAAATGATTTCATTTCTTAAGAAGTTTATCTAGAATAACCTTTTGGTTTTGGAAATTATTACTACCTAGACCATATTTTTAAACTTTTAAAAGCTTTATATGGTTGAGAATGAGCACTTAGGATATGGGATGAAAGTTCGAGTAATATCTTAATTGAAAAATGTTTCTGTATAGAAAAGTTGACACCACCTTATTTATAAATATCTTTCACATAGACATTATTTTAGTCCAAATTTATATTAATGATATTATATTTGGTTCTACTGATGATGCTATATACCAAGAATTTGCTAAGATTGTATAGGAGAAGTTTGAAATAAGCATGATAGAAGAGCTAAATTTTCTTCTTAGACTTCAAATTAAGCAAATAAATAAGCATATCTTCATTAATCAAGTCAAGTATATTAGAGAGATCCTCAAAAGGTTTGGAATGAAGACTCAGAAATCAGTTGGTATACTATCACAAGCATGATCACTTTTTTGGATAAGGATGAACATGAGGTAAGGTTAACAAGAAGTGATATAGAGGTATAATAGATAGTTTACTTTATCTTGCTATTAGTAGGTCACATATAATATTTGGTGCATGCATATGTGCTAAATTCTAAGCTAACTCCAAAGAATTACACTCGCATACTCTTGCCCAGATGTAGCAACCCAAAAAGGGGTGAATTGTGTTATTAAAAAATTAATTACTATGCATATATGTGCTTTAACCCTAATTTAATTTGTAGCGGTGAAGTGGGGTGCACAGAATAATAACAATAGAGAATCAAACAACCACAAACACACAGAAGTTTATAGTGGTTCGGTGCCAAACTCAGCACCTACATCCACTCAACAATATGCAGTAAAAACTCTTTTCTTGGATTTCTTCCATTTGAAAATCTCTTTTTCAAAATCATCATAGTGTGATTCTAATCCCAGCTATTTATAATAATCCAACAAAAAGATATCCATTAGATACATTAGGAACAAATGAAAATAAAAACGGAAAGAAAATATCGTTGTAAAA
This sequence comes from Calamus simplicifolius, assembly GCA_900491605.1. Taxonomy (NCBI): domain Eukaryota; kingdom Viridiplantae; phylum Streptophyta; class Magnoliopsida; order Arecales; family Arecaceae; genus Calamus; species Calamus simplicifolius. The sequence goes on from UESW01002423.1 coordinate 186,267, forward strand.
TATTTTCTTTAAGCATTAAATGCAGGTCTCCATTTGAGGAAGAAAGAACCCTGAAACAATTCAAAAAATCAAAAGTTAAATGTAGTTGAAAATAGAAATAGAGAGAGAGAGTAAGAGAGAAAGAGCACGCTCAAGAACTCAGGCGGCAGTTGACTAGAATTAACTCCAGGTAGCTGAAGACTTGAATGTATTCGGCCAAGAGGTAACCAGGAAATCCCAGCTAGCTAGTCGCTAGCTCACAAGAGATGCCACGGTAAAGAAAAGGCGTTCAGAAGCAGCTCCTTAGGCAACTAAAACAATTGCTAGTTAGCTTCCCAGCTAACTAACAACAAAAGAAATGGCCAGAACAAAAAGTGCAGAGTACTCAGTTAGCTCAGCAGCTAACTAAGCAAAGATAGTTAGCTCTTCGCTAACTAACGAGCAAATCAAACGTCGGGAAAGATGAATGTCCTTTTCTTCGGACCCCTGCAAGAAAAGTCCCCAGAGATCGGATGCTCCGGTGGGGACCCTCCGACACTCAAGTTAGTCACTTGAGATCAGATGAGAACTGCTTAGCAGGAGGGAGCTGAAACAGTTAGGATTTTAGCTAGTAGGAAGAAAACTAGAAAACCAAAGTTCCAGGATCCTCACTTACAGCGTGGGCGCGTGCTTTTATACCCGTTCGAATATCCCCCTTCTATTCCCCAAGATTGCTGATGTTCAGGAGTCTAGTTCAATAACGGATAAAATACGAGACTGACAATGACAGGTTGTACCATCACCGTACACGCTCGATGCACCATGAATTACCTGTCAGCACGGCCCCATAGGTGTCTTGCCCCTAGGGTTGTGCCTGGTGCGCGCCACCACCGGATATGACCGTGCATAGTAACGGGCAGGTGGTGGTCCATATACCGTAACGGGGTATGGCCATGCACAGTGATGGGCATACAACGGACCATACACCATTATGAGGCATGGCCACTGTTGGGAATTGTATCCTAAAGCCAATCATTTGATGATTGTACTGATGTAAATTGTATATAAATTGATATATTAATAAAAGTTATTTGGCAGTTTATTCATTACAAGAACATCTTCTTAATACTCCTGAAAGTAATGAAGCCCTTAGGATCTTCCTCACGATAAAGGAGGATTTATCTTAGAAGGTCCTTAAAAGAGTTCGCGACCAAATGATATACTATGACAGGGCCATAGTACTATCAATTATAGGACGTTGTATATCATATTTGTTGGTTATCCTCTTAACCAAGGAGTGTAGAGACACTGGTATGACATACAGGTGAAAGTGTAGGAGTACATTTCACCGAACGTGACTCATTTCCGGATACTCTGCTGTCAAGAGTTAATCCGAGAAGATATAGGTATAAGTATCCTTCAGACCTGAAGATCACAACCAGTGGCTTACAAGCAACTCATTGTACTTAGGTGCCGGACCACCTGGATTTCTAATCCAGCTACGAAAGGTTACTGGGTGCAGTCAAGTACTTGTGGTAGTCAGTTGTGGATCAAGATGGAATTTGACCTATCCCATTAAAAGGAGAAATGCTTGTGTTTCAATTTAGCAAGACCTTGGCCAAGGCACTTCATGTGAAAGTCACATGATCACTAAAGTTGAAATCACTTTATGGATTTGCTATTTAGAGTTGACAGGCTCTTAAGCCATCCTTAGCATTTGTGGTCAAGAGGATGAATTATACGGTAACTGTTTCTTAGGGTTCTTGGAGTTTGCTCGGCAACTCTTCGACCTATCCGGACGTCGGGTTCCATTGCTAGATGGGCACATCGATTAGTATAGAAAGTTGTTTCTATGCTACCGGCTTAGGTTCGAACCTAGAGAGTCACACGCATAGAAGTTTCCTAGGATGATCTATTTGCTGATCAACGATTGAGAATCGTATATGATTTAATTAATCAATTTGATTGATTGAATTATCTCAATTGGGTTAAGTACAATTGAATAAGATTCAATTTGGTTTAAGTCTATTAGAAGGACAAGTCAATTTCAAATATTGATTTGAAATTAGACTTGATTTGAATTTAAATAGATTCAGGACTAGCCAAATTTGATTTGGGCTTGGACCATGATCTATGTGGGTTAAGTCAAATAAATTCAGATCAGAACCCAAACCTCTCGAATATGGATCTCATATGATGAGATGGCTAAAATCTCATCTCATGAGATAGAATTTAATGCATGACATTTATTTACCGAACGTCGGATTTATCCCTCGTCTCTTTGGTTTTCTCCGAACGACGGAACTAAACCAAACGCCGCGACTCCTTGGTTTTCTCCGAACGTCGGAATTAAACCAAGCGCCGCGCCTTCGGCGTCTCTTCGCTTTTGCCAAACGACGGATTCTTAAATGTCAGAATTAAATGTCAAGGCTAAATCGAGACTATAAATAGAGGGCATTCCCTCACCAGAGAACACAGAACAAAAATAGAACAACAATACACGATTTGTCGTGGATTGTAATTCTAAATTGTCGTGGATTGTAATTCTAAAATGTTAGAATAGAAAATCCTGGTGATTCTGGTGTTAGCGGAAGCCTGGTGGATCTTGGAGGAAGATTCAAGTGAGAGGATTCAAGATCAGCAAAGCTATTTTTCGCGAGCTAGCACTCCCGAAATCTGATCATTCGGGGCTTCGCGTGGACGATACTAGAGGCCGGACGATTGAACGGCTGCAGAGCAATAAGGATTTACCTACTGTTCTTAAGGTAAGTGATTTGATCCCTAGATCTTAAGGCAGGCTTCAAGATAATAGTGTGACTAGTCATCTTGAAGATCAAGATATGATCTTGATGTTTTTATATGCATATTTTAGATCAAACGACCCTGAATATATAGGCAAAGATATGATCTTGATGCATATTAGATAGATTAATATGTAATCTTTTAATTTCGCAATGATAATAGTTATCAATTTTTAAAAATATGCATGCCTCGGAGACTATTTCTCCCTACAAATGGTATCAGAGCCATGGTTTCGTTAATGATCTAATTTATTGCATGTAAATTAATATTCTCATTAATTATGTAATTATGGCTAAAACTTATCACAAGGCCATATGGTCACAGGTGGATTGAAAATCCGAATTACCCATTCAATGAGGTATTCTGTGACATATTGCCGTGCGATTGTTTTATCGTTGATGCTTTGTTTAAAGAAAATTTAAATTGTGCTTTGGCATCAAAACATAGATTACACACACTCTCAAAAGATATTTTATATTTGATACATATTGATGTTGTATAAAACCATAATATTTGCATGTTTAGTATAAAAACATAGATATGATATATGATGGCATGATGTCTATGTTATAAAACATACAAATATTTATGAGAGTTTTATTTGAATGTCAAATATTAGTTCATAATTTTTTTTAGATATGATCTAAATATAGGAATTATGAGTAGTAACATTATGCTTGATTGAAATATATGACATGTTAACATGAAATATATTTAATCATTTGGGTTAGCTAAATCGGGTCCATAAAGGGTTAGACTCTAAGGTTTAAATCAACTGGACTAAAAGAGTATTGTTCAAATCTAATTAGATTAGGTTAAGAATGCTCTAAATCAAACAATAGTTGTAGTTGATCAAGTCCTTCTCTTTGATTAAACCAAATGGAAGTAGATTAGGCTCCGTGGTTGAGCATGAATCTATTAGATGGTCAAATCAGAATTGGTTAACCATATGATGTCAAGGTGGGATGGCAAGTTGCTCTAGGATCAACGATCGAATGGTTTTTAATTGGGAGCTACTCGTATTGATGCGTCTTTAACGAGTTAATGGCATATCCCTCCCATCGATCTCTCTCACCTGGTCATTGTGGTGAACCATTTATGATTCAGATCATTTACCTGATTCGGGTTGACCCATGCCTGTAAGGATATCAGTATGACTGATTTAGGTGCCACTTAACCTGACTTAATCTTGTTTCATTCTACCGATTTCATAGATTCAGTGGGAGAACTTGATTAGTCAATTTATCTTCATATTATTAAAATCCTCTAAAATTATTAGGTCCTTAAAATGAAATAGTTATATGATAACTAGATCATAGCCTCCCATTAAGGTGGGTGATAATGAGTCCGATGTCTTGATAATCATTGGAGGCACTCCATGCCTGGTGCTTGTCAACCATCGGAATTATCATTCATTATATGATAAGTCAGCGTAACTATTAAATAAACAGTCAGGTGAGCCGAGCTTCACTCGGGCTTGGTTGTCTATTGATAGGTTACACTGATTATATCATTTAATGGTTGGACCTAACCAGAACTTTCAGTGGAGGCACTTCATGCCTGCTGAAGAGGTACATGGGGCAAAACTGAACACTAAGAATTGTTTGGGAAACAATTGGTTTTGAACCTACTCTTAGATGCATATGGGTTAGCCAAGCTTCACTTGGGCCTGTATGTAGTTTATGTAGATCTTAGTGCCCGCTAAAGAATTAAGAATAATTCTTCGAATTGGGGTGTAGAGGCTGCCAATTTGAACAAAATAGTGGAGAATCTTTAGACTAAAGTCCAAGTCTTTAGACTGAATCAATTTATATACTAATAAACTTTAGTTTTTCCTTATGCAGAACATGGCCACTAATTTATCATTAAGGTCCCTATTGGATAGTGACAAATTGAATGGTTCCAATTTCAATAGCTGGTTCAGAAAACTTAAGATCGTCCTTGAGCATGAGAGGATTCTATATATTCTGAATAATCCTGCACCAAAGATACCTGATGCAAACACCCAAAGTTCTGAGAGAGACACTTATCAGAAGTGGCTCAATGATAGAACTAGCGTGCGTTGTATCATGTTAGCAGCAATGAACGATGAATTCGGTCGCCGGTTCGAGAATGCTCAGCCAGAAGAAATCATTCAAGCGTTGAATGAATCTTTCGGCACACCCGACGATGTTGAAAGGCACAAGACTAGTTGTGCTATTTTCAATGCTCGAATGAGAGATGGATCTCCTGTCACTGATCATGTATTGTACATGATCGAGAAGATAGAACTCCTAAGCAAGCTCGGCTTTCCTTACATGAGCAGTTGGGAAAAGATGCGATCCTGAATTCCTTGCCTCCATCCTTCCGACCTTTCCTTACTCATTTTTGAATGACAAAGCCTGCAGTCAACTACCATGGTTTGTTGGGGTTGTTACAGAACTTTGAGAAGGATAACCAGCTCTCTAAGGGTTTGGTTAATGTGGTTGAAGGATCTAAGGTAGGGCGTAAACCCTTTGGGAAAGGAAGAAGAAAAAGAATAATAAAAGGGTGCAACATGCTAGGACATCTATAAGGGGTCAGATGCAGAAGAAGAAAGTTGATAAAAGTCAAGCTGAATGCTTTCACTGCAAGATGCAAGGGCACTGGAAGAGGAACTGTCCTCTTTACATTGCCACACTTGATCCAAACAGGCCAAAGAAGAAAAAGGAGCAAGATGTTGCTCAACAAGGTATTTATATGATAACACCTTGTAATTTTTATATATATGATAATTAGACCTGGGTATTGGATACCGGGAGTCCTTTTAACATTTGCAATTTATTGCAGGGACTACAGGTCACCAGAAGATTTGAGGACAATGAAAGATTTCTAAATGTCGGCGATGGAAGATTAGTTCCAGTACTGGCATTAGGAGTTCTTGAAATAGTTTTCAATAGAAATATCATTATACTAAATGATTGTCATTTTTGCCCAACGTTCTTATTGAACGTAATTTCTGTAGGCCTTCTGGCCAAAAATAATTATGAAATTTCAATAAAGGATGTTACTTTGAATATCATTATGAATGGAGTCACTGTAATGACTGGGCATTTATCTAATGGCATTTATCACAGCCTGTGAATGTAGTGTACCAATCAAGTAAGCACCCTAAACGACTGATGTCACAGATATTTATCTTTGGCACCATCGGCTGGGTCATATCAACAAGAACAGATTAAACAGGTTAACTCAGGAGGGCATCCTTCGAGTTGATGATTGTGAATCATTAACTACCTATGAATCATGTCTTCTTGGTAAAATGACCAAGTCATCTTTTACTGGAAAAGGTGAAAGAGCCAAAGAGCTATTGGGTCTAGTACATACTGATGTATGTGGACCAATGAGCACTTGTGCCAAAGGTGGATACTACTACTTCATTACTTTTACAGACGACCTTTCTAGGTTCGGTTATGTCTATCTTATGCGACATAAATCTGAATCATTTGAAATGTTCAAACTATATCATAAAGAAGTAGAAAAACAAATAGAAAATGTATTAAGACCCTTCGATCAGATCGAGGAGGCGAATACCTTTCCAATGAATTTGTGACATATTTAAAGAAGAATGGGATTCTCTCCCAATGGACTTCTCCTGAAACACCGCAACATAACGGTGTGTCGGAAAGAAGGAATCGAACTCTGTTAGACATGGTTCGGTCCATGATGGGTTTTGTAAGCTTGCCAATATCATTTTGGGGATACGCATTAGAATCAGCTTGTCATATTCTTAATAAGGTTCCAAGTAAGTCTGTTTCTAAAACTCCACATGAGATGTGGTATGGACATAAACCGGTTATTACCTATCTGAGAATCTGGGGGTGTCCAGCTTATGTGAAACGTGCAAAATCAGACAAACTTGAACTCAAATCTGATAAATATTTTTTCATTGGCTATCCGAAAGAAACAAAAGGATATTACTTCTATAATACTGAAGAACAAAAGTTGTTCATTAGTAATAGAACAGTTTTTCTTAAAAAGGAGTTCCTTAGTGAAGGAACAAATAGCTCTAATGTTGAACTTGAGGAAGTTCATCAAGTAGAAGGAACAACACAAACCAGTGAACCCCTAGAATCTGAGTTGATTAGATCAAACTCAAAACCCATTTTAGATGCACCATTAAGGCGATCTGGTAGAGTACCACATCAACCGGACAGATACTTGGGTTTCTTGGTCCAGAACGATGATCCTGTTGAACTCGATGAGAACAACGAGGATCCGATCACCTATATGAATGCTATGCAAAGGACTGACTCTAATAAATGGCTTGATGCCATGAAATCCGAACTTGATTCTATGAAGGACAATAATGTATGGACATTAGTTGACCCATCCAAAGGGATAAAACCCATAGGGTGTAAATGGGTTTTCAAGAGGAAAAGAGGCACAGACGGAAAGGTAGAGACCTATAAAGCACGTCTGGTTGCCAAGGGGTATTGTCAACGTTATGGTATTGACTATGACGAAATATTTTCTCCTGTGGCAATGCTGAAATCCATTCGGATTATGCTAGCTATAGCAGCACACTTTGATTATGAAATTTGGCATATGGATGTTAAAACCGCTTTTCTAAATGATGATTTAGAAGAACAGGTGTATATGATACAGCCTGAAGGTTTTATATCTGAAGACGAGTCTAAAGTATGCAGGCTACAGAAGTCTATTTATGGACTTAAGCAAGCATCAAGGAGTTGGAACATACGATTTGATAAAGTGATCAAATCTTATGGCTTTATTAAGAATAAAGAAGAACCTTGCATTTATAAATGGGCTAACGATTTGTTATTGTATTTCTTGTATTATATGTGAATGATATTCTCTTAATCGGGAATGATATCCCTGCATTACAAGGAATAAAGACATGGTTATCATCACAATTCTCCATGAAAGATCTGGGAGAAGCATCATACATCCTAGGGATGAAGATCTATAGAGATAGTTCTAAGAGGATGCTAGGTTTATCCCAATCTACGTACATTGACATAGTGCTAAAGAGGTTTAGCATGGAGAATTCTAAGAAAGGCTATCTTCCGATAGGCCATGGAATTCATCTTTCTAAGAAGGATTATCCGACAACTCCTAATGAAAGAGAACGTATGAGTCGAATTCCATATGCTTCGACAGTAGGATCGATTATATACACCATGACATGTACAAGACCAGATGTGGCATACTCACTAGGAGTAGTGAGTATATACCAATCTGATCCAGGAGAAAAACACTAGCAAGTTGTTAAGACAATCCTTAAGTATTTGAGAAATACTAAGGACCAGTGGTTAGTCTATGGAGAGTCTGATTTGAAACTTGTTGGATATACTGATTTCAGTTTTCAATCAGATCATGATGATAGCAAAAGTGTATCGGGTTTCGTGTTTATCCTAAATGGTGGAGCTATTTGCTGAAAAAGTTCCAAGCAACATACAGTGGCAGATTTGGTGTGCGAGGCAGAGTACATCGCTGCATCAGATGCTGCGAAAGAAGCTGTGTGGCTGTGAAAGTTCATCTCTGAGCTTGGAGTGACACCTCCCATAGATGAACCAGTCCTGTTATACAGTGACAGCACTGGTGCCATAGCTCAAGCAAAGGAACCATGAGCACATCAGCGCACCAAGCACATACTGCGCCGATTTCATCTTATTCGAGAGATAATAGACCGAGGTGATATAAATCTTTAGAAGATTGATGGAAAGGAAAACCTAGGTGACCCATTTACTAAAGCACTCAGCATCAAGGAGTTTGACAACTACAAGTTGAAGATGTGTATTAGATACTGTAATGAGTGGCTTTAGGCTAAGTGGGAGTTTGTTGGGAATTGTATCCTAAAGCCAATCATTTGATGATTGTGCTGATGTAAATTGTATATAAATTGATATATTAATAAAAGTTATTTGGCAGTTTATTCATTACAAGAACATCTTCTTAATACTCCTGAAAGTAATGAAGCCCTTAGGATCTTCCTCACGATAAAGGAGGATTTATCTTAGAAGGTCCTTAAAAGAGTTCGCGATCAAATGATACACTATGACAGGGCCATAGTACTATCAATTATAGGACATTGTATATCATATTTGTTGGTTATCCTCTTAACCAAGGAGTGTAGAGACACTGGTATGACATACAGGTGAAAGTGTATGAGTATATTTCACCGAACGTGACTCATTTCTGGATACTCTACTGTCAAGAGTTAATCCAAGAAGATATAGGTATAAGTATCCTTCAGACCTGAAGATCACAACCAGTGACTTATAAGCAACTCATTGTACTTAGGTGCCGGACCACCTGGATTTCTAATCCAGCTACGAAAGGTTACTGGGTGTAGTCAAGTACTTGTAGTAGTCAGTTGTAGATCAAGATGGAATTTGACCTATCCCATTAAAAGGAGAAATGCTTGTGTTTCAATTTAGCAAGACCTTGGCCAAGGCACTTCATGTGAAAGTCACAGGATCACTAAAGTTGAAATCACTTTATGGATTAGCTATTTAGAGTTGACAGGCTCTTAAGCCATCCTTAGCATTTGTGGTCAAGAGGATGAATTATACGGTAACTGTTTCTTAGGGTTCTTGGAGTTTGCTCGGCAACTCTTTGACCGATCCGGATGTCGGGTTCCATTGCTAAATGGGCACATCGATTAGTATAGAAAGTTGTTTCTATGCTACCAGCTTAGGTTCGAACCTAGAGAGTCACACGCATAGAAGTTTCCTAGGATGATCTATTTGCTGATCAACGATTGAGAATCGTATATGATTTAATTAATCAATTTGATTGATTGAATTATCTCAATTGGGTTAAGAACAATTGAATAAGATTCAATTTGGTTTAAGTCTATTAGAAGGACAAGTCAATTTCAAATATTGATTTGAAATTAGACTTGATTTGAATTTAAATAGATTCAGGACTAGCCAAATTTGATTTGAGCTTGGACCATGATCTATGTGGGTTAAGTCAAATAAATTCAGATCAGAACCCAAACCTCTCGAATATGGATCTCATATGATGAGATGGCTAAAATCTCATCTCATGAGATAGAATTTAATGCATGACATTTATTTACCGAACGTCGGATTTATCCCTCATCTCTTTGGTTTTCTCCGAACGACAGAACTAAACCAAACGCCGCGACTCCTTGGTTTTCTCTGAACGTCGGAATTAAACCAAGCACCGCGCCTTCGGCGTCTCTTCACTTTTTTCAAATGATGGATTCTTAAATGTCAGAATTAAATGTCAAGGCTAAATCGAGACTATAAATAGAGGGCATTCCCTCACCAGAGAACACAGAACAAAAATAGAACAACAATACACGATTTGTCGTGGATTGTAATTCTAAATTGTCATGGATTGTAATTCTAAAATGTTAGAATAGAAAATCCTGGTGATTCTGGTGTTAGCGGAAGCCTAGTGGATCTTGGAGGAAGATTCAAGTGAGAGGATTCAAGATCAGCAAAGCTATTTTTCATGAGCTAGCACTCCCAGAAATCTGATCATTCGGGGCTTCGCGTGGACGATACTAGAGGCCGGACGATTGAACGGCTGCAGAGCAATAAGGATTTACCTACTGTTCTTAAGGTAAGTGATTTGATCCCTAGATCTTAAGGCAGGCTTCAAGATAATAGTGTGATTAGTCATCTTGAAGATCAATATATGATCTTGATGTTTTTATATGCATATTTTAGATCAAACGACCCTGAATATATAGGCAAAGATATGATCTTGATGCATATTAGATAGATTAATATGTAATCTTTTAATTTCCGCAATAATAATAGTTATCAATTTTTAAAAATATGCATGCCTCAGAGACTATTTCTCCCTACAACCACCCCTTGCCAGGGATGTGCGGCGGATTATATGGGCACACCAGGTGGTCCAAAGCGGGCCTGATCACATGCCGAATGATCGAGATACCGTCTATGTGCCCCGAGACCGAGAGGGAGGTCTCGGGGGTTGATTTACTGTTCATGGGCCCCGAGACCGAGAGGAAGGTCTCGAGGGTTAAGGTACTATTCATGCGCCCTGAGACCGAGAGGGAGGTCTCGGGGGTTAAGGTACTGTTCATGCACCCCGATACCGAGAGGGAGGTCTCGGGGGTTGAGGTACTGTTCATGGGCCCCGAGACCGAGAGGGAGGTCTCGGGGGTTGAGGTACTGTTCATGGGCCCCGAGATCGAGAGGGAGGTCTCGGGGTTTGAGGTACTGTTCATCGGCCCCGAGACCGAGAGGGAGGTCTCGGGGGTTGAGGTACTGTTCATGCGCTCCGAGACCGAGAGGGAGGTCTCGGGGGATGAGGTACTGTTCATGTGCCCCGAGACCGAGAGGGAGGTCTTGGGGGTTAAGGTACTGTTCATGGGCCCTGAGATCGAAAGGGAGGTCTCGGGGGTTGAGGTACTGTTCATGGGCCTCGAGACCGAGAGGGAGGTCTCGGGGGTTGAGGTACTATTCATGGGCCCCGAGACCGAGAGAGAGATCTCGGGGGTTGAGGTACTGTTCATGGGCCCCGAGACCGAGAGGAAGGTCTTGGGGGTTAAGGTACTGTTCATGCGCCCCGATACCGAGAGGAAGGTCTCGGGGGTTGAGGTACTGTTCATTCGCCCCGAGACCGAGAGGGAGGTCTCGGGGGTTCAGGTACTGTTCATGGGCCCCAAGACCGAGAGGGAGGTATCGGGGGTTGAGGTACTGTTCATGGGCCCCGAGACCGAGAGGGAGGTCTCGGGGGTTGAGGTACTGTTCATGGGCCCCGAGACCGAGAGGAAGGTCTCGGGGGTTAAGGTACTGTTCATGGGCCCCAAGACCGAGAGGGAGGTCTCGGGGGTTAAGGTACTGTTCATGCACCCCGAGACCGAGAGGGAGGTCTCAGGGGTTGAGGTACTGTTCATGGGGCCCGAGACCGAGAGGGAGGTCTCGGGGGTTGAGGTAGCTCCCGTTAGCCGCCGCTATCTTTGCCATCCATCTTAATGGCGCAGGATCAGCCATATCAGATGCCCTCTCACCCCTGAGATGGAGTGGGCCGGTCCCATTTAAGTGAAAGGGGTGTCACCTCTCAAATGGCTGATCCCCACCTTTTGCGAACCGCCTCCAGACACGTGTCTATGGGCACCGTGACGATTTCATGTGGGCGGTATGGAGATGTGAAAGGGCGGCCAATGCTGTCCACACGATTTGTGACGATCGTCCTCGAAGCAGGGTTTATCCATCGAAGTCTATGAGGAAAGTCGCGCCATCATTGTCCATCATGACGGCGACGTCATTGGCGTCCCTTCATTGGCCAGAAGCGAATCGTATCTCACGCTCGGCAATTACCTAGGCGACCCGGCCTATTGTGGGAGCCCACGTGGTGGACAAGATGCGGCGGGACAATTTGAAACTGAATAAAACTTGGGCGAAGGGTTGAAAGCAGCCATTCTGTTCCTGCCATCGTCGTCTTCTCCCTCTGCTTTCTGATTTTCTGCCTCCTGGTTCCCCCTACAGCCCGAGAGCCTACGCTCGTCACTTTCCTCCCCAGGTTAGCTCTTTGTTCCTTCTAGGCTTCTTCATTCTCTTTTCTCGCAATGAGTTCCAAGTCTTGGTCCACGGAGGACGATTCGGAGAATCGTTCTTCATCTGAGAGGCCTCAAGCTTCTCCTTCTCCTCCTCCTCTTTCTCCCTCTCCTCCTCTTGAGTGGTCCTCTGATCCGGAGGACCGCATCCCCCTAGCCCAGCGGCGGATCGTCGGGGAGGCCTCCGCAGGGAGGCATGCAGCGGCGGCTGGCTAGGCTCCGCCGAGAGGTCGCCGGGCGAGGGCCGGCACCTCTTAAAGTGTGGGGGCGGAGTCTCCGGAAGGGGCCGTCTCTACAGTAATGGGCAAGGACTTGGCAGACATTCGGACCCGTTACCAAATTCCTCGGGACATTGAGCTCTATCTCCTGACCCCTGACGACAGGGTGATCTCATCCCGTCCAGGCCGGGTGGCAATCTATGAGATTTCCTTGAGGGTGGGCCTCTGCTTACCCTTTCATCCTTTCTTCGTTAATCTCCTTGACTATTATTCCTTAACTCCTTCCATGTTGGTCCCAAATTCCTTACGTGTCATTTGTACCTTCGTTATCCTTTGCCATCACCTCCACATCACCCCGCGAGTCTCTCTCTTCCGTTCCTTTTATATCCTCCGGTCTCAGAAAGGTTGGTGGCTGTTCTAGCCCAGGCCCAACCGCGTCCTTAAACTCCTTCTCCCTTCTTCCATTAAAGGTTGGAAATCCTGATTTTTCTTCGCCAACATTGCCCAAGTTAAGGCCCGGTGGGGGGACCCTGACCTCCGGGGCAATACAAATTCCACCATCCACCCCGGAGACAAAGAGGCGTTAGGGCAGCTGTTGTCCACCAAGATCCCTTGGTACACCCTGCTCCTAACGAAGGAAAACCTCCGATCAGCGGGTCTCATCTCCTAATACGGTAAGTCTCCATGTACTTAACCAAAATCTCACTCTTGCTCTCGCCCATCATTTTTTTTTTAGCTAACCCTGGTCGATACTGTGCAGCCATGAAAATCCCGACACACCGACTCATGAAGGCTGCCGCAAAGAGGAAGGCCCAAGAGGGGCTGAGTGAGGGGCGACAGGCACTGGCCCCAAAATGCTTGGCAGTGCAGATGCCCGAGTCATCCACACCGCAAGAGCCTTCGGCCGCCCCGGAGATTTACTTGATGGCCGACACCCCACCTGAAAGGGCTGTAGCCGAGGGAGCAGCAACAGGGGTGCCGGCCACGGAGGAGCTTGCGATGAGGGAGGAGCCGGCTGTGGGGGCGGAGCCGGCCATGGAGGAGCCGGCCGGGGAGGAGCCAACTACGGCGGGGGAGCCTTCCGCCCCCTGCGAACCAGCCCCTACTGAAGCTACAAGGGACTGGGGTGAAGGACCGTCACAGACAGCAGGCCCACCCCCGGAGCAGACGCCAATGAGCAGCCCTCCATGTGCCGAATCCGAGGCCGTCGGAGCTGCCAGAGGGAGTGGGGCTAGGCGAGGGCTATCTTGGGACTCTATCCTAGACGATGGGCGTTGGGTGGAGCGGCTTATCTCATCAATCTTCGTGACTGAGGTTCAGGAGGAGCTTAGCCGTTTGAAGGCGACTACGTTCTTCCATGAATCCTACGTGGCCTTAGTCAAGGTAAATAGACTATCTGCTCTCTGCCTTCAAATTTCTTGTTGCTCCTCCTTTTCCCTTTTTTTTGACATAGGGTTCGCATGCATGTTGCGAACTCCCTGGCTATCGCTAGGGAAGTTATTCATGGGGGAAAGGCCATCGTGCGGGATACCCAGAAAGAGGCCGAGGACGCTCACGCTCGAGCAGAAACGGCCGAGAAGGCCTTAGAATTGGCTAGGACTGCCCGGGCCGATGAAATAAAAGCGGCTGAGAACCGGGCAGAGATTGAATCCAACCGCCTGTGGGCAGCCCTCAGCCAGCTTATGGAGACCGAGAGCGCCGTCGCGGCCAAGGACCTACATATCTCTGAATTGGCCGCAACCATCCAGGCGCCGAGAGTTGGGCGATTGAGGCCGAAGAAAAGGTCAGGGCGGCGGAGGAGAAAGTAAGGGAGGTCGAGGAAAGGGCGAAGAGAGCAGAGGAGGAAAGGAATCTCGTCCTGGAGGCCGAGAGGGTAGCAGTGGCAGCTCTGACCGCTGAGAGGGGAGCTTTAGCGGCTAAGGTGGAGGCAGTTGTCGAAACCAGGACCGCCAGAGTCATCAAGGAATTTCGGGCATCCGAGTGTTTCATGGCTGAGCTGACCGAAGCTTCGACGGGAGCATACCTTCAAGGGTTCCAGCGTGGAAAGGAAAAGGTTGCTCGAGACCTAGATTTTCCTCGGGCCCTTGAAGTGGAGCCGGATCGCCTCTCCGAGATGGGCTCTTCTGATGACGAGGATGCACCTGCTGACCCGTGAGCCCTATATTGTATTATAATTTTGTTTTTGTAAGTCCGACTCGGTTGGTATTTTGTAAGCACTTTCAAACTAATGAAATACACCCCTACTTTCAATGAGATTGTCTTCACTTGATTGCAACTTTTACTTCAAACCCTTTGACCGCCGACGTGGGACCTTTAGGGGCTTCATCGGTACTAAGCAATCTGTAACTTATTTTTGGATAGCCTCGACTTGGCCTCGTAGGACCAAATCCTAAGGTCAGGAGATATGCACTTCCAGTGATCGATAAAGCGTACGACTCAAAGGTCAAGATAAAACCGAGCCTTCCGGGCTTCCTGCACGTCGCTTTGCCAGTGGTACACCGGGGTTTGTGCCTAGTTGACCTAGGGCTTTCGTGCCGACCGGGGTTGGGCTTAATTTGCTAAGAGCCGGCAGCGTGCCGCTCTGTCAGTGGTACACTGTGCTTTATGCCTGGTTGACCCAGGGCTTTCGTGTTGACCGGGGTTAGGCTTAAGTTGCTGAGAGCCGGTAGCATGCCGCTCTGCCAGTGGTACACTGGGCTTTGTGCCCGGCTGGCCCAAGGCTTTTGTGCCGACCGGGGTCGGGCTTAAGTTGCTAAGAGGCGGCAGCGTGCCGCTCTGCCAGTGGTACACTGGGCTTTGTGCCTAGCTGGCCCAGGGCTTTTGTGCCGACCGGGGTCGGGCTTAAGTTGCTGAGAGCCGGGAGCATGCTGCTCTGCCAGTGGTACACTGGGCTTTGTGCCTAGCTGGCCCAGGGCTTTTGTGGCGACCGGGGTCGGGCTTAAGTTGCTGAGAGCCGGTAGCGTGCCGCTCTGCCAGTGGTACACTGGGCTTTGTGCCTGGCTGGCCCAGGGCTTTTGTGCCGACCGGGGTCGGGCTTAAGTTGCTGAGAGCCGGCAGTGTGCCGCTCTGCCAGTGGTACACTGAGTTTTGTGCCTGGCTGGCCCAGAGCTTTTGTGTCGATCGGGGTCAAGCTTAAGTTGCAACACTGAGATACTAGAACCCAAATTTATTAATACAAAATGATGGGTGAAGACCCGGAAGAATACAAGCAAGATATTTAATGTAAGAAAGGAATGTACTACTGATAGTACCGACAGAGGTTGTCAGTGTTCCACGTTCGAGGGAGTGACTTCCCATCCAGCTCCTCAATCTTGTATGCTCCATGGCGGAGCGCCTCGGTGATCCGATAAGGCCCTTCCCAGTTCAAAGCCAGCTTACCCCCTTCTATCGACCACGAGACTTCAGCTTATCGAAGGATCAGGTCTTCCAGCAGAAAAGTCCGGGGACGCACACAGGCGTTGTAATATTTGGCGGCCCATTGCCGGTAGGCCGCCATCCGAAGTCACGCTCGGTCTCGCACTTCCTCCACCAGGTCGAGGCTGGCTCGCAGTCGATTTGGGTTGTCTTCCTCGCTGTACGACTCCACCTGAGGGCTCGGGGATCCTATCTCCACCGGGATGACAGCTTCGGACCCAAAGACCAAGCTGAATGGGGTCTCATCGGTGGGGGCTCGTGGCGTTGTGTGGTAGGCCCATAGCACATTGTGGAGCTCCTCCACCCACCATCCTTTGCAATCATCCAGCCGTGTTCTCAGTCCTTGGAGAATGATGCGATTAGTTACCTTAGCCGCCCCGTTGGTCTGAGGGTGCCCAACGGAAGTGAATCTCTGGCGGATGCCAAGCTCGGAGCAGAATTTCCGGAAGGGCGCGTTGTCAAACTGCCGGCCATTGTCGGTAACCAGGGTGTGTGGCAGTCCGAACCGGCATATAATGGACTTCGAAAAGAAGGATCTCACCTTGCTTTCAGTGATCTTAGCGAGGGCCTCGGCTTCAATCCACTTGGTGAAGTGATCAACGGCCACTAGGAGGAACTTGCACTGTCCGAAGGCTGAAGGGAATGGTCCCAGGATATCCATACCCCACTGGGCAAAGGGCCAGGGTGCCACCAAGGGGGTTAGCTGAGACGTCGGCTGTCGCTGATATTGGCATGGCGTTGGCAGCCATCACATCTCTTAACAAGCTCGGCCACGTCCTCCTTCATGGTCAGCCAATAGTACCCCTATCGTAGGGCCTTGTAAGCTAGGGCTCTGCCCCCCAAGTGACTTCCGCAGATGCCTTCATGGATCTCCCGCAGGATGTAATCCGATTCTGCTGGCCCTACGCACTTGAGGACTGGATATGAAATGATATTCGATAAAGCTTCCCATCCATCATCAAGAACCTTGGGGAACTCCGCCTGAGTAGTCTAGCCTCAGCGGGGTCTCTGGGAGAGTGCCGTCAGTCAAATATCGGACGTAGCCGTCCATCCATGAGGGCCCTTGCTCAACCGGTAGCGCTTCATCCGCAACTTCAATGCTTGGGGCCTAGAGGTGCTCCACATATGTTCTTCCCAGCATCCCATCGGCCGAAGTGGCCAGACGGGATAGCGCATTGGCCCTAGCATTCTCCGCTCGGGGAATGTAGCTAACACAGAAGTAAGAGAACCGAGAGGCTTGGAATTGCACCTTGCTCAGGTAACGGGACATGGTCGGGTCCCTAGCTTCGTACTCCCCAGTGACCTGCCCAGAAATAAGCTGAGAGTCCATGAAGGCCCTTAAACGTCCTGCACCTAGCTCCTCAGCCAACCTCATTCCCGCTAACAGGGCTTCATACTCTGCCTGGTTGTTAGTCGCCAGGAACTGGAATCGAAGAGCATACTCCACCACCTCCCCCTCAGGGCTCGCAAGAATGAGTCCGGCTCCGCTTCCCTGAGAATTTGCTGCTCCATCTACATGCAAAATTCAGTCCTCCTTTTCTGCTTCCTCAGTTGAGGGAGGGTCCACACACTCCTCGGGCGTATCTCCTCCAAACCCTTCTCGGTCTAGGAACACTCAACCAAGAAATTAGCTATCACCTGAGACTTCATGGCCAACCTTGGTCGGATGGATAGGTCAAATTCACTCAGTTTGATGGCCCATTTGGCTAGCCGACCGGAGGTGTCAAGACGAGACAAGATGGTCCGAAGGGGTTGGTCCGTGAGCACCATGATGGGATGAGCTTGAAAGTAGGGTCGAAAGCGTTGGGCAGAGACCACCAGAGCAAAAATGATCTTCTCGGTTCTAGAGTATCTGGTCTCGGCATCATGAAGTACCTTGCTGGTGTAGTAGATCGGCCTCTGTACTCCATCAACATCATGCGCACGAGCACAGAACTAATAGCTTCTGGGGAGGCTGTGAGGTACAGGAAGAGCTCCTCCCCACTCTTTGGCTTGGACAACAACGGGGGAGTGGATAGAAATTGCTTTAACTCTTCGAAGGCATCTTGACACTCCTTTGTCCACTCGAAGCCATTGACCTTGCGCAGCGCCTTAAAGAAGGGCAGGCACCTTTCTGCCGATCTTGACATGAAACGACTCAAAGCCACCACCCTTCCAGTTAGGCATTGCACCTCATTCTTATTAGCTGGGGGCCTCATATCTAAGATAGCCCTGATCTTATCAGAGTTGGCTTCAATCCCGTGTTGGGTTACCATAATGCCCAGAAACTTGCCTACCGCCACTCCGAAGGCACACTTGTGGGGGTTAAGCCTCATCCGGTACCAACGTAGGTTGTTGAAGGTCTCTCGAGGTCGGCAACATGATCAACAGCACTGGTGCTCTTGGTCAGCATATCATCCATGTACACCTTCATGTTACGCCCGATCTGGTCCTCAAAGACCTTATTCATCAACCTTTGATAGGTGGCTCCGGCATTCTTCAGCCCAAACGACATTACCTTGTAGCAGTAAATCCCTTTTTCTGTAACAAAAGAGGTGGCTTCTTCGTCTACCGGGTTCATCCTGATCTGATTGTACCCCGAGAATGCATCCATGAAGCTAAGAGTCTCGTGCCCGGACGTGGCGTCCCCTAGCTGGTCGATCAGAGGTAACGGAAAGCTGTCCTTGGGGCATGCCTTGTTAAGGTCGGTGAAGTCTACGCACATCCTCCAGCTTCCACTGGCCTTGCGAACCATCATGACATTCGCCAGCCAGTTGGGTAGTGCACCTCGCGGATATGACCGGCCGCCAGTAGCTTCCGTACCTCCTCATCCATAGCCTTCTATCGGTCGGGGGCGAAACTCCTTTTCTTTTACTGGATAGGTCGGCACTCCGGCTTAATGTTGAGTTGGTGGGTAATCACCTCTCCTGGGATACCTGGCATGTCGGACACCGACCAGGCGAAGACATCCACATTGGTTCGCAAAAAGGTGAGGAGTCGGTCATGGGCTTCTTCTGGAAGTAGGGCTCCAATCTGGATTGTCTTTGTTGGGTCCTCCTCGAGAGGGAAAGTAAGCAGGCACTCGGCCGGCTCCCCTCTTCTCTCCAGGTCCCGGGGATCCAGCATCTCAGGTACTGGCATGGGTGCCACCCCCTGCGGACTGGGGGCCATGCGGTAGCAAAGTGAGGGCGGATTCTGCTCTCCCGCATCTCTCCGACTCCCTCGCTAGTAGGAAACCTCACGAGGAGCCTCTTAGTGGATATGATAGCATCCAAAAGATTGAGCCCGGGTCTCCCAAGAATTGCGTTATAAGCGAGGGGCACTCGGACCACCAAGAAGTTCATGAAGACCATGCTTTGATGCGAGGTCGCGCCAGCCGTAACAGGGAGAGTGACCTCCCCCTCGACTTTTATAGAATCTCCAGTGAACCCCATCAGGGGCATGGCGACGGGCCGGAGCAGATCAGGCGACAGGTTCATGCGAACAAAAGCATCATAGTTCAAGACATCCACAGAGCTCCCACTATCAACTAGAATTCTCTTTACAGGATGTTTAGCGATCGTCATGGACACGACGACTGTCATCATTTTTGTTTATCACCCCCTCTAAGTCCTTTTTAAAGAAAGAAATTACAGAATCTAACTCCTCCTCCCTCTTGGCCTCTTTGGCGGGCCTCCTGCCCCCCAGGAAATCATAGCCACCGTCTTCTCTGTTGGAGCATTGTCGATTATTGGCGGCGGGGGCTGACGGGCCAGGAACTCTCAGGTTGTTCCTCTGGATGAACTTTCCCAGGTGGCCTCGTTGGATAAGGTCTTCTGTAGCCTTCTTCAACTGGCGACAATCGTTAGTGTCATGGCCGTGATCCCGGTGATAACGACAGTAGAGGTTCTTGTTGCGAGGGATCTTCAGGTTTATTGGAGGAGGGCGCTGAAGATAAGGCTCCCCTTCAATCTCGAGCAAGATCTGCGATATCGGGGCGAGCAGTGGGGTGTAGGGTCCATCTCTTGGTGCAGGGGCTTGGGGACGGTTGTTGGCTGGCGAGGAGGCTCAGGTCTTTTGGGGCAAGCTTCGACAAGTTTCGATTGGGCCGATTTCTTGGAGATGCTCCCACTAGCCTCGCGCCGGGAGGAGTCGGCCTCGTCAGCTCGAATGTATTTCTGGGCCCGGGTCAAGAGCTCGGTGTAGGAGCTGGGTGGCTTTTTGTCAAGGGAGTATGCAAAGCGAGACGGGCGAAAGCCCTCGCTTCAAGGCTAAAGTGGCCACTGAGTCTTCAAGATTGTAGACCTCCAGGGCCGCTTCCTTAAACCGAGCGACGTAATCCCATAAGGACTCGCTGTTCTTCTGCTAGACGGCGAAAGGCTATCTGCTACCCTTGGAATCTTCCGGCAGGCATCAAAATGGGCCAAGAAAGCTCTTTCCAACTGGCGTAAGGAATCAATACTCCGTGGTGGCAGACGGGAGTACCAAGCTCGGGCGGCCATCTTCAGGGTGGCTGGGAAGGCGATGCACATAAGCGAATCGGTGGCCCCCTGGACTTGCATGAGAACTTTATAACTTTCCAAGTGGTCCAAGGGGTCTGTGGTCCCGTCATAAGGATCTAGCTGGGGAAGGCAGAACCGGGTGGAGATGGGCTCTTCCATGATGCGGCGAGACAACGGAGGCCGGCTGTCATAATCCGTCTGTGGCAGGTGGGTGATCTGGCAGCTAAGTTCCTCCAACCTCTGGTTATACTCGTCGAGTCGACGCTCGGCTCGACGGGCCATCCGACCATCAAAAGACCCCTCCCCCGAAGATTCAGAGGATGGAGAACGGGGACGGCGATGTCGGCGGGGGCTCCGCCTCCTTCCCATGTTGCCGTCTTAGGAGAGACACTGGCGTAGTGAGAAGGCGACCGATGTCTCTTAGAGGCTTCCCAGTGGTGAGGCTTGGGTGGAGCTTGATGGTGGGGAACCCCCGGCATCGGTGATCTCCTTGGGAGGAATGTTGGCTGGGTTGCACCACCCCTGGAACTGATGGATTTGGCTCCGGCTGCTGCGGGGCCGCCTGTTGGTTCTGCAGGCCCTGAACCTGCTGCCAGGGATTGGACTTGCGTGGCTAGGGCGGCAAATCGATCTTCCTAGAACTGTTGCAGAGGAGGCGCAAGGACATCGACCGGAGGAGCAGAAGGTCCAGCCTCCTGGGGATGCAACGATGCCAAAACGCTGACCGGGAGAGCTGAGGGGGCATCCGCGAGTGGATCGGCTCCTCGGCGCTGCCCCCCAGCGCAACTGGCAGAGACTCCCTTCGCACGGGTTGTCACCATGGCTTCAAGAGCCCAAGGAGAGAGATTGCAGATTGCTGGTTCGATATTTTTCTCTTTCCTTTGCCCCTACTTGGCGCGCCAATCTAATGACGCCAAGTCACCTTCTTCAAGCATCGGGGAAGATGGACGCCCTTCTCTCCGGACCCCTGCAAGAAAAGTCCCCGGAGACCGGATGCTCCGGTGGGGACCCTCCGACGCTCAAGTTAGTCACTTGGGATCATGAGAACTGCTCAGTAGGAGGGAGCTGAAACAGTTAGGGTTTTAGTTAGTAGGAAGAAAACTAGAAAACCAAAGTTCCAGGATCCTCACTTACAGCGTGGGCGCATGCTTTTATACCTGTTCGAATATCCTCCTTCTATTCCCCAAGATTGCTGATGTTCAGGAGTACAGTTCAATAACGGACAAAATAGGGGACTGATAATGACAGGTTGTACCATCACCGTATACGCTGGATGCACCATGAATTACCTATCAGCACGGTCCCACAGGTGTCTTGCCCCTAGGGTTGTGCCTGGTGCGCGCCACCACTGGATATGACGTTGCACAGTAACAGGCAGGTGGTGGTCCGTATACCGTAACGGGGTATGGTCAAGCACAGTGATGGGCATACAACAGACCATACGTCATTATGAGGTATGACCACCCCTTGCCAGGGATGTACGGCGGATTATGTGGGCACGCCAGGTGGCCCAAAGCGGGCTTGATCACATGCCGGATGATCGAGATACCGTCCATGTGCCCCGAGACCGAGAGGGAGGTCTCGGGGGTTGATTTACTGTTCATGGGCCCCGAGACCAAGAGGAAGGTCTCGGGGGTTAAGGTACTGTTCATGTGCCCTAAGACCGAGAGGGAGGTCTCGGGGGTTGAGGTAATGTTCATGTGCCCCGAGACCAAGAGGGAAGTCTGGAGGTTAAGGTACTGTTCATGGGCCCCGAGACCGAGAGGGAGGTCTCGGGGGTTGAGGTACTGTTCATGGGCCCCGAGACCGAGAGGGAGGTCTCGGGGGTTAAGGTACTGTTCATGGGCTCCGAGACCGAGAGGGAGGTCTCGGGGTTGAGGTACTGTTCATGGGCCCCGAGACCGAGAGGGAGGTCTCGAGGGTTGAGGTACTGTTCATGCGCCCGAGACCGAGAGGAGGTTCGGGGGTTAAGATACTGTTCATGTGCCCCAAGACCGAGAGGGAGGTCTCGGGGGTTGAGGTATTGTTCATGCGCCCCGAGACCGAGAGGGAGGTCTCGGGGGTTAAGGTATTGTTCATGGGCCCTGAGACCGAGAGGGAGGTCTCGGGGGTTGAGGTACTGTTCATGGGCCCCGAGACCGAGAGGGAGGTCTCGGGGGTTAAGGTACTGTTCATGCGCCCGAGACCGAGAGGGAGGTCTCGGGGGTTGAGGTAGCTCCCGTTAGCCGCCGCTATCTTTGCCGTCCATCTTAACTCTGTAGGATCAGCCATATCAGGCATGCCACCTAAAATAAGAGGCAGAGATTATAGAAGAGATGAGTAGCTTTAAGAAATTAAGAAGTCTCTAATAAGTATAGTTGATTTTAAATTTGAAACGAATTGATAGATAGCCCTGAAGAGAATAAAGTTGTTAAAGGACCTCTTATTGAGAACTCTATGACCAAATAATATGGTATGCTGTACAACCTTATTGATTCTAAGTCTTTCTAAAAATTAATTTGATACTTTTTTTCTTTTTTCTTTTGACATTGCTAAAAATCATAAAAATTGATCAATAGTAGTTCAAAGGTCAAATTATTTTTGATAGAAACTAAATATTTTTTTCTTTCTTATTTATTTTCAGATCTCATCTTTTCGTCCTTCAGATCAAAATATGAAAGTTAAAACATGAACGAATGAAAAGGAAAGAAGACGGTTACCTGTTGGTGGCTAAGGTTTTAAAGAAAGAGATGGCAAGATGCCGCAACATTAATGACTCAGAATGCAGTCGCATAGGGGCAATATGAAAATGAAAGAAGAAAAAGAAAGAAAGCTCGTTGAACGGGAGCGTCTTGCGGACGTTACAAGACCAACCATTTTTCTTAATATCTTTTCTATTGGAACAGAAATTTTTTTTTTTGTTACAGGTGAGCGATCACACCGATTTAGGGTGAGTTAAATTTAATATATCAAAATATAAAATTTATGAAAGAATATATAACATGGATCTTCAGGCTTTCAATTCCAAAAGCTAAAATGGTTGGCCACTCTGGCAGCGATTCAGTTTGTCGTAGCGTTGGCTTTCCTGAAGATATGCCGAATCTAGATGCAATGAACGCCATGCATGGAAGAATGAATATCATAGATCGAGAGGTTGGTAGGCATCTGATTGCAATGATCGTTGCAAAGCCAGCGAATCACTGCAATAGCATTTCTATCAATTATAAGACAACTAATGCAAAGGCTGCGAATGACAAAGGAGATACCAGCCCAAGCGGCATATAGCTCTACTAGAAACACCGAAGAGTCAATATGGCTGAAATCCCCAGCAGCCAGGATTGCACCATCGGATCCTCTAAACACAAAACCTGACCTAGCAGCTCTATCACGAACACTCTCATCAAAGTTGATTTTGATAGACCATAGAGGTGGGAGCTTCCAAGAAATGTAGACCGTACGCCGGTGCGCTGCCAAGGCAGTATGGGAATCCCATAAGCCAGGGCTATCCGTATCAAGAACAGTCCGACAAAAAGTGTACTCAGCTGATAATTAAGGAGAAGGTTGTCCTCACAATCCTATGTGAAGGAGCAGACTCATCAGTAAACACAAACCGGTTCCGGAATAACCAGACTTGATAAGCAATGTAAGCCCTCGTCATAGCCTTATGAAGGATGTTCGTCCCAAGTCCCGTTTGATCAAGCCGTGGAAGAAGAGAGAATAAGAAGCAACCGATCGCCAGTAATCCGTTAGATCTGTCTAGCTCTGGAACAGGTGGTCAACCATCTCCTCCTTAGTACCACATAGCGACATGTAGGTGAGATGCTCAAGCCTCATCCGGAAAGGTAGGAAGATAATTCTGTGCAATCTTTCAAACAAAAAGATGAACCATAGGATAAATGGAGATGTGCTAGATCCAAACCCCATCCAACGCGGTTTAAAAAAAACTGAATTTTTAAAGCTAGATATGAACACCTTTATTAAAAATCTCATATCAAACCAATAAAGTTAACAAAGTTGTAAAAAGAATTGACAGTAAAAAAAAAAGCCACTAATTTTAGATTGGGCTACCCCCATGGCAGCAGTCTATTTACCCCTGTTCGTCCGCCGAGGAGGAGAGGAATATTTTTTTTAACTATTTTTTGAGCTATTTTTTAAATGATACCAATTAAAATTAATTTTATTAATTTAATATAAAAATCAAATATTTATATAAATAATATAAAGTTAAAAATGTTTACGTATGTTACTTGAGTGAATGTAAAGAACCGATGCCAATTGAAACCGATTTTACAGATTTAATATAAAAATTAAATATTTTATATAAATAATATAAAACAAAAAAATATTTTATAATATTATATATGTAAATATAAAACATCATTTAAAATGAGGTTTTTAAAAAGCATCTAAATGATACTTCTTAAAAGTACTCTTTGAAGGAGTGCTTTAAGAATCATTATTTAAAAAGATACTTCTAAAAGCGTTATTTTAATTATATTTTTTAATAACATAAATTTTAAAAATATTATTTTAAATAATATTTTTAATTTTAATATTATTTATATAAATAATTGATTTTTGTATTAAACCCATAAAATAGGAGTCGTTTTTATAACCGGTGCATTTTGCACCGATTTGACAATCAAGGGGTGGGTTCCAAATATATTGCAGGGAAGGTGTTAAGGGGAAAATGCCATTTGAAATGGCGTTTTCCAGGTGCCATTTCATCTCCTGGAGCTCGGCCAAGTCAGCCAAGGAGCTGACATGAAAGCCATGAAATCGCCACATGGTGTGGCGATTTCACAATAACTGAAATCGCCACACGGTGTGGCGATTTCACTATTCTGAAATCGCAACACCATGTGGTGATTTCACTTATTATGAAATTACCACACCATGTGGTGTTTTTCTCAGGGTTTTTAACCCCAGCTGCCCGATTCTCTTCTCTTCTTCTTCTTCTTCCTCCTTCTTCCAGGCGTCCGTCTGTTTCCATCTCCTGCTCGGTGGCAACCATTCCTCCTCTTTCCCGGCAAGCTCCACTTCTTCCTCCTCTTACCTCTCATCGCCCTTGCCTTCCCGGTCGTCAACTACAGTGAGTATTTAAAATATTTTTGATAACCATAAATACCATGCCCTAAATATCTTTGCATCATATTCATTTATTCGTTTAATGTGCTAGGCTATTAAAGTAAATGCAACTAGTTATTCAGATGCTGATTTTATTGATCATATAGATGATTAAATAATAATATTTGGGCATTTAAAGTTTTCCTTTTGATGGCACCGTCATATCTTGGTTTGGCAAGAAAATAGATTACATTTATAAGCGTATACACAAGAGGCTTGATAAATTTATTATCACCCTTTTTTTCAGATGGAAACTGTACGTGTTCTGCTATATTATGATGAATCAATTGAACATGGCGGCCAAGAAGGGATACATTATAATCAACCTCCACGTAAATGTTTGAAATTGAGCACGGGAACATGCTTTGCTGAGTTAGTTGATCAAGTACATACAGTTCTAATAATTCCAGTACAGAGATATATCATCAGATTGATGTGGAGATCTCTGACATTGAATCAAAAATATATGCTTCTTCCAATTGAGGACGATGACGATGTGGAGCACATGTTGACATTTCCCTCAAAGTATCCTGAATATCGGTGTATTGAAGTCTATGTTTTAAGGGATGATGTTCCAGAGCCATATAGTGTTGGTCATATAGAGAATGTTTATAACAGTTCTCCTATAGCCCAGCAGCAGGAATAGGTTAGGACTCCTGTGGATTTTTCAATGATTAGGAATTTATGCCAGCAGTGCAGAGTAATGATGTGGTAAATAATCAGTGTAATATTGATAGTCGGGGAATGGAGTCAGACGAGAGTGCAGATGATGACTATTGGCCTGAACATGATAACTCAGATGAAGAGTCAAATGAAGATGA
Source organism: Calamus simplicifolius (assembly GCA_900491605.1). NCBI lineage: Eukaryota > Viridiplantae > Streptophyta > Magnoliopsida > Arecales > Arecaceae > Calamus > Calamus simplicifolius. The sequence continues at coordinate 212,593 of UESW01002423.1, forward strand.
AGAGTCATATGGAGATGATATAGTTCATGAGACTGGCTTTAGTTCCATTCCTACATATAGTCATCCAGAATATATTCCAACTCAGGTACATGATCACCAAGCCTTTGCAGATGAACAAGTTCCAGAATTTTATGATGAGTTGAATTTGCATGATGGTGGATGTGTTAGTACTCCGAGAGAGTTACCCTTCAACTCTCAATTTTGGGATCCATCAATTACTGAGTTTGCTAAAGGATTATTATTTAATACTAAAGATGAACTAAAGAAAGCATGTGACATGTATCACATCAAGAAGCATAGCATATAATGTGGTGGAGTCGAAAAAACTATTCTGGTCTGTGAGATGTGCCTCTTCAAGTACTACCCAACGGTGTCCGTGGAGGTTGCGTGCTACCAAGTTGAAGAAGCATGGATTTTTTGAGATCACAAGGTATGAAGGGCCGCACTCTTGTTTATTCAATAATTTAACTCGGGATAACAAACATATTACTTCTCGAGTTATTAGCTATGCTGTTCGACACATTGTGGAGAAAGATCCAAGTGTGAATATTGAAGCTATTATAGCAACCATTGCAGAACAATTTCACTACACAGTGTCATATTCGAAAGCATGGCGTGGAAAGCAGAGGGCATTGATTGATATATTTGGTGAATGGGAACCATCATTTGCAAAGCTTCCTAGATACATGCTTGCACTGCAGAATGCTAACCCTGGAACAGTTGTATGTTGGGATTTCTACAGTGAAGCAAGTTCTTCTGAACGTGTCCTGAATTATGTATTCTGGGCATTTCAACCATCTGTTGAGGGGTTTCGGTATTGTCGCCCGGTGATTTCTATTGATGGAACACATCTTTATGGAAAGTACCGGGGGAAGATGCTGATTGCGACAGGCACTGATGCTGATAATAGGATATTTCCACTGGCCTATGTAATTGTTGATGAAGAGTGTACAGCTAGCTGGAGCTGGTTTTTGTTGAGGCTTAGGAGGCATGTTGTGAAAGATAGAAATGACATTTGTCTTATATCTGACCGACATCCAGGTATACTGAGTGCCATAGCTGATAATCTAATTGGATGGGCTCCACCAAGAGCTTATCATCGATATTGTTTGAGACATGTTTGCAGTAATTTTAACTCGAGATTCTCAAATGTTCAGTTGAAAAGAGCAGTCTGGAAAGCAGGGAGCGAACATCAGCTTCGGAAGTTTAACTTTCTAATGGAAAGGATTAAAACAATCAATGCAGAAGCTTGGTATTGGCTATCGGAGTTAAAGCCGGAGAAGTGGACATTGGTACATGATGGGGGCTTTCGCTACGGAACATTGACAACCAATCTCTCAGAGGTTTTTAATTGCGTGTTGAGGGGAGCTAGAAATGTGCCAATTACTGCGTGTGTACAGATGACATTTCGTCATCTCGTTAAATACTTCAACACCAGACGCGCAGAAGCCTTAAGGTATGTACAAGAGAACCCTAACAACCTTTTCACTCCTCAGATTTTGATTAAGGTTGCTGAAGGTCAGGCCAAAGCTAATGAGCATAGAGTAACTAGATACAACATGCAAAGAGCTACTTATGAGGTCGTGACTAGGAGGTTCAGTGAAGTTCTCAGGGGTGGAGGCAACGTTCAGACTGTTTCTCTTAGTGACCATAATTGTTCATGTGGAAAGTGGACAATATATAAATACCCTAGCATGACAGTGAAGATCCACGGCCGGCACCCTAGCATGACCGTCATGGGCCATTTGCATGGATCAAGGCAAAACAGATCGGGGCCATTTGGATCATTCGTGCCACACAGATTATACAAAAAAAAAAAAAAAAACTTGTAATCTACCGGGAGGCGATGGTAGCGAGAGAGAAGAGGAGGAAGAAGGGGGATGATGCAATAAAGCTCCGCTTGCCGCCGACCAGGCTTCGGACGATCGATTGGAACGCCGGGGAAACAATGCTTGGGAACGCCCGATATAATGAACTCGATTGGAACGGGTTCAAAGCGTGGAGAGGATGAAAATTCTTTCGTTGAGCACTGGCACCGATCGGCCTCTGCTTTGTAGTTAGAGGCTGAGAAAAACGCCACATGGTGTGGCGATTTCTCAGCTGAAATAGTCACACCATGTGGCGATTTCACTTGATATGAAATCGCCACATGGTGTGGCAATTTCAGAATAGTGAAATCGCCATACCATATGACGATTTCAGTTATTGTAAAATTGCCACACCATGTGATAATTTTATGTCTTTCTATGTCAGCTCCATGACTAACTTGGCCGAGCTTCAAAAAATAAAATGGCATCAAAAAAACATCATTTCAAATAATTTTTTTTTTAACATTTTTTCTATAATATTTTTAAAATCCATCGCTTAACTGTTACCGGAGCAAAAATACACCAATTATAAAAACGACTCTAAAAACAGTGTCAATTGACACCTGAATGGAAAAGAGCTCTCCTTTTGCCAGTCAAGTGCCTTCCGAGTGAAGTAAGTGAACGCAGTAGTCGCTGGTACCGGAGAAGCTTCGCGTGTGGACACGAATTCCTGGCGAGCTACATGCCGTGCACCACCACCGTGTGGACGTGGCTGCCGCGGGGCACGCACCATTCGTGGAGCATCAGATGGTGGCTTGATGGGACGTGGAAGTGACACTGGCAAGCGGGTACCCTCTCTCGAAGGAAGGCTTTGGACCGCACGGCCGAGAGAGCTCGGCCTTCAGTCGTGAGGGCCCGGGATTGGACTGTTGCTTGCGGGACAACATCAGACAAATGGATGGGCCATTCACGTCAAACCCGTCAGAACTTCTCACATTGAGGGGGGAGAACAAAGCCAGTCCACTGCACGAACAAACCGAATGCTCCAGTCCGAAGGAGATATATGGATAGCAAGTCGGTAAATGAGTCGGATCGATATCGCCGATAAAATTGTAAATGAGTGGGTCATCCGTCTCATCCGATTTTAATCTGATTAGTTAATTAAGGATTAATTTTAAAATTTTAATTTAATTTAAATTTAAAATTATGAATTAAAAAAATTTATTCTACTTCATAAATTTTAATTATATAAATATTTTTTTTTTATTTTAATTATTTTCATAATTTTATGAAATAGATTTTAGTTTAAATTAATTCTTCTTTTTATTTTAACAATTAAATATTCTTTTATTTTTTCATTAATTATATCTAAATTTTATATTTTATTATTTATTTGATGAATTATTTTTTTATAATTTTAAAGTATATTAATAAATATTTAAATACTATAATTTATAAACTTAAGAATAATCATTTACTTTGATAGAATTAAGAACTTTTGACACTACAAGAAAAATAAAATATTGCGACGCCCAAATGCGTCGCAATTGCATCGCTAAACATACTATTGCGACGCAATAGCGACGCAATGACGGCATCGCTCAGATGTCCGTCGCAATACCCATTTATCGCAATTGCGTCGCAATATTACGACGCAACATTGTGTCGCAATTTTGCGACGCATCCAAATGCATCGATAAATTTAAAATTAATTTTTAATATTAAAAATTATTATTTAATATTGCGACGCACTAAATTGCGTCGCAATATTGCGACGCATCTTGTTGCGTCGCAATATTTAATAATAATATTTTTGGTATAATAGCGACGCAATTTGAGTCGCTAATGCATCGCAAAATAAATTTTTTTTAAAATATTACGATGCAAGGTCATTGCGTCGCAATATTTATTAAAAATATTTTAGATATAATAGCGACGCAATTTTAGTCGCTAATGCATCGCTATTAAATTTATTTTTAAATTATTGCGATACCAGGTCATTGCGTCACAATATTTAATAATAATATTTTAAAAATATTAGCGATGCAATTTCAATCGCTAATGCATCAAATTAAATTTTTAAAAAAATATAAAAATTAAAAATTAAAACGGTTAATACAATTTCATTAAATCTAAATATTGATAGAAACATTTTTCACTCAATCCAAACAATAATAAATTTTTAAAAATAATTCATATATTAAAATTTTGAAGTTTTTACAACATAAAAAAAAAAAGAAAAATACATCAAGAATCTGGGCGATCACATGGAGGCTGTGGAGGCTGAAGACTCCGCGACAAGTGGCTAACCATATCCCGCAAATAATGCATCTCATCTCGCATGTCTGCAATCCTCCTGATCCCGGCCTCACATACGATCCTCAAAATCCTGCTCGACCTCCTGGCGAACCTCCTCTGCAATAGATCTGCGAAGCTCGTCTAAACGCTCGGAGGAAGATCACCAGGAACTCGCGAGCTGGAGGCCTGATGGGGAAAAAATGTAGAAGCTCTAGTGCCCATACCATAGACCCTGCGGTCTCGTGGCTGGGCACCAACAGCCTCCAAAAACACACGTCGACTCTCCTCTGCTGAGAGTTCGACGGGCGTCTCCCCATCAGTAGAGTCGACCTGTGATGCCTGGGAGCGAAGCTCCTCGACTCGTGTCTTGAAATTATGAAATCAACAATAAATGAGTTAATAAATTTCTAGAAATAAAATTTTAGAAATTAAACAGATACTACATAAATCTAATTTCTTACCGCAACCTCCCGTGATCGCGTATCGACCCAGGAGCCGTCCCTCCTGGTGTGTGTCGCCCTGAATAGACGAAACTCACCAGGATCTCCGCCCTCCTGCTCAGTCTATAACAAAAAAAAAGATATTAATAAAATATTTGTAAATAACTAAAATAGTAATTAAAATATTTATGTTTTCTTACCATACGCCGTCTGTGCTCCTGAATCGAAATGGAGCCCGAAGTATGACGAGAGAGACCCGTGCCAGGACCGCCCTTCTCAGATCGGCGGTTCGTGCTGGCTGATGCGGACCTCCTGCGCCAGCCATCGGACTCCCAGGCCTGCTGCCACTCGTGCCAAATACCCTCTGGCACGTGCGCAGGACGCTGACCCGACGACCTCCAACGATGAAGCATGTCGGAGTATCGGCGTCGCGTCAGAGCCTCCCATGCTGCCCTAATGGCATCATGGCTGGCAGGATCCCACGTAAACTTTTTCTGCATTAAAATAAACAGTTAGTTTCTGAATTTATTAACTTTAAGAAATTATATATCACTGATAAATTGTATTTAATAAGTTTACCTGAAACTCAGAAAAATAAAACTCCCTCGTGGCTGGCGATACGTGGCGCCAATCGTAGCCACTGGGATCTGCACGCCTCTGAAAATGGCGCTGATGTGGCTGGATACATGATGCTGCTCAATGAATCTGTTAAAAAAATGCATGTTTATAAGTAATTGACTTAAAAACATAAACATATATTTTAATTAGTATATACTTACATCCCCTGAGCATCAAGTCGAAGTACAAGTGCGGCCGATGGTGGAAGAACTCTCGGAGGTCTGTGCCGATCGGCTGGATGGTAATACTGCTGCAGAGATCGAAGGCTGCGCCTCTGCTGGAGATCCAAACTCTCCATCTCCGACGCTCATGTGATCTGATGTCGCAGGGCTACGTCTCTGCTCACTCCGTCTGTCGTCGGTAGATCTACCTCTGCCCGTCATACTGAAAATACTAAAGATTCACACAATTAAATTACGATTAATGATTGACTATGTAAGAATTTAACACTTATAAAAAAATTAAATTTTAAAAAACCTTTATGTTTAATCGGTGTCATTTGTTTCGTGAAATGTTGGTTCAACATCCGATGCCGTATCGGATTGCGAATCAGTTTCATTATCATCGGAAGGAAACCGAACATTTGCATCCGCAATTTCTTGGACATCACCACTTGGATCTCTAAGTGATGTTTCAGGAGCCCTTGTGTCGTCCTCAATTGCATGCATTTCCATCTCATCCTCTTGAAATGCAGGGCACTCGGCTGATTGACTTGATGAACTCTCCTCTAATACGATTGTTGAACGTGGGACGATTTTAGAAACGGCCCACCAATCTCGCTTGTCGTTGCGCAAACTTGGATATCCGCAGTAAAAGACTTGCTGAGCTTGGGATGCAAGGATGAATGGGTCATATTTCTGCAATCTTCGTCGATGGTTCACTTCAACCAAATTATAGTCGTTATGAACCCTTTTGCCCACAGGAACTATCGGATCGAACCAATCACAACGAAACAATACGGTTCGTTTCATAGGCCAACCGGGATATTCAACTTCAACCACCTCTACTAACTTTCCATAATAATCCTGCATATTTGCTCCAACACTTTCTCCTTTTACACACACGCCCCAGTTCTGAGTGCCTCTTGAAGCTGCTAATCGTTCAATCTGAAATTTGTACCCATTTACAAAATAGCCAGTAGAGGTTGTTACGGTCTTCAATGGCCATTGCGATAGACATTTAATGAAAATATTGTCGGTTGTCGACCATGGACCGTTGACCTATAAATTAATAAGCTATTGACATCCAATTCAAAAAATAATAGCCATTATCGAAATTGATTGAGTGATACTACTCACAAATTCATAAAACCAGTAAGCAACTCCGTTTCTAATTTCTGCCCAATTGCAACTTGACTGATGTCGGGATTCATCTGTCGTTGTCTATCACAAAACATCCTTATGGGATGAAAAGGATGAAAACTACTGTTAGAAATTAAATATTATGGTATATTATAATATAAATTTAAATTTTCAATTTAGCATTGAAGTATACACTTACTCAATATATGGATCGACTTCTCGACAGTTCATTAGGATGTAATAATGTGCTGCATTATACTCCATATCGCTAAGATTTCTTGACTTCTGCCCACCAAATGAACGGCCGATAGCTTTAAAAATTGATATTCTACCGTCATTAGCTTCTGCTTCGTCCACACATACGTCATCGTTACGACCATGATTTCGGCTCCTCGTGTGGACGTGACCCTCAAAGTAATGCGAGGCAAAAGCTGAAACTTCTTCGACCAAGTGTGCATTGCATATAGAACCTTCAACCCTTGCCTTATTACGCACATTATTTTTTAACTTCTTAAGATACCTATATGTAAAGTTGCAACAAAAAATTAACGAATTTTTCAAGCAATGAAATAATATTTGAAATGTCAACATATCTTAATGATGTATATATTTACCTCTCGAAAGGATACATCCAGCGATACTGCAGGGACCAGCTATGCTCGCTTCGTATGGCAAGTGAACCGGTAAATGCTCCATTGAGTCAAAAAAACTGGGAGGAAATATTCGCTCAAGCTTGCATAAAATAATTGGAATTTCCTCCTCAAGCCTTGCCATGGATGCAGAAGTAATGACTGCGGCAGATAACTCCTTGAAGAATAAGCTGAGCTCCGTAATTGCCTTCCAGACATGTTGCGGAAGCAACTCACGAAAAGCTATAGGTAATAATCGTTGCATGAAAACATGGCAGTCATGGCTCTTCATGCCGAACAACTTGAGCTTATGCATGTCCACACACCTACCGATATTTGAGGCATAACCATCTGGAAATTTTAACCCTCTAAGCCAGTTACATAAAACTTCTCGTGAATTTCTGTCAAGAGTGTAACATGCTTTAGGATAGGTCCCATCGGCACTCCTTCTCAAATCACCTCTTCTGCAGTACTGATTAAGTTCTTCTCTTGACTTTGCAGTATCTTTTGTTTTTCCCGGGATGTTTAGCACCGTGTTAAATATGTTATCAAAGAAATTTTTCTCGATATGCATAACATCCAAGTTGTGCCGGATGAGATTTGTGCTCCAATAAGGCAAATCCCAAAATATACTTCGCTTCTTCCAGTTATGTTCTTTACATATACGGCTATTTATTCTATCTGCATCTGGTTCCCATGCATACATCAACCCCAAATGCTCTATAGAATCAAATAGATCCGTGCCGGACCTAACCGGTTCGGCAAATTTTGTGACTGCTTTGTTCTTCCGGAAGGCGATCAAGTTACGCCTGTAAGGATGATTTGGGGGCAAGAACTTCCTATGGTTATCAAACCATGACTGCTTACCACTCTTCTGCAATGTAAATGCATCCGAATCATACATGCAATGAGGGCATGCCAGACGTCCAGCAGTGCTCCAACCAGACAACATTGCATATGCCGGAAAATCACTTATTGTCCACATCAAAGCAGCTCTCATTAAGAAATTTGTTTCATAGAAATGTCGTAGGCTACCACTCCTGTTTCCCACAACATTTTCAATTCGGCCACCAACGGTTGCAGAAAGACATCAATCTTTTCCTTTGGATTTGATGGTCCTGGAACCAAAACGGTTAAAAACATTGCAGTATCTTTCATGCACTTCCACGGAGGAAGGTTATATACAGTCAGTATCACAGGCCAACATGAATACTGTTGCCCCGCTTGACCAAATGGTTGGAAGCCATCGGTACAAAGACCTAATCTCACATTCCTTATATCTTCAGCGAAATCAGGATGATTTTCATTGAAATGCTTCCAAGCCTTTGAATCTGATGGATGCCGCATTTCATCCTCTTTAGATTCATGTTCGGCATGCCATCTCATATCAGCAGCTGTTGCCTCAGATCTGTATAATCTCTGCAGGCGTGGGGTAAGAGGAAAGTAATGCATCCTCTTGTAAGGCACACTTTTCCTCCTACTTGTACCGGCTCCTCCTTCGGTGTTTTTGACCTCGATTGCCCACAAATCTTACACCATCTCAGCTCTGAGTCTTCACCCCAAAATATCATACAATTGTTCAAGCAACAATCGATCTTATTAACTGGGAGCCCAAGCCCACGCAACAACTTCTTTGTTGCGTAAAAACTGTCTGCGGCAACATTATCATTTGGCAGAATTTCTTTGATTAACTCAGCTACAGAATTGAACGCCTTTTCTGATAATCGATGTTCTGCCTTAATATTCAACATTCGAGCAGCTGTAGAGAACTGGGAATGACCCTCACACCCAGGATACAATTCTTGATTTGCAGCACGCAACATATCGTAAAATTGTTGTGCTTCTGGATTTGGTTCTTCCATAAATGTATTCTGATTGAAGTCATTACCCGATGCATTCATCACCATTTGTTCATATGTGTTTAAATTCACAAATGGTTCATCTACGGGAATTGACTCTTGTTGGCCTATAACAGCTGCTGGAATATCCTCTGGTTCACCATGACAGTACCAAACATAGTAATCAGGAACAAACCCCTTCTTACACAAATGCACCTTAACAGTTTCCACATCTCTGTAGGCTTTATTCTGACACCTGTGGAAGTTGCATGGGCACCTAATCCTAGGCCCATCCATCCATTCAGGTTGGCTACATGCAAATGCGATAAATTCTTCCAATCCATTCAGAAAATCTGGATTCAGCAAGCCATCTTTTATCCTTGCATACATCCATGAGCGAGTCCCGCTCATTTTTGACCGACTTATACAAAGTCTGGTAAACATTAAAGAAACCAAAAATAAAACTATATTAGTATTAATAAATATATAACTAAATTATTTCTTGGGCACAACTAAGGTTAATAACAACCATTTAAATCATTTATAAGTAAACCAATTTTTTTTAGGCAACTAAGGTCCCTACCATGCAAGGGCGAGCCACGGCTACGATCCTTGGCGTGCTAGCAAGGACCGATGCACAGGTTCATGGCTAATGAGAGGGCTTGAGTTTGTGTCGGGCCGCAAGGCGGTGCGTTTAATCATTAGACTTCACAAGAATTCAAGTGTCTTAAATAATTCTACCTTCACTCCATGTCTACAAGGTAAGGCCCTATCCCATTCAAGAATATTTTTTGTGATATGTTATTCTGCTATTAATTATCATCGATCGGTTACATTGAAATTTCGGCAGCATTTCCCCATATGTTCTCCTAAATGTGTGGTATATAAGCCACACTAGGAGAACGTATGAGCAAATGCAAACCGAAATCTCACCCAACGATGATTACTAGCAGACTAACATGTCACAAGAAATATTCCCAAACTGTCCACCAGGACAATTTGAGAATTTGCAAGACTAAGGCTTACAAATTCTCAAACGGGTCTAAAGGTTATAGTGCTGTGATTATGGAAGTCCGAAGACAATCGAACTTATGCTTGTTATTCTTAACTTCTTGTGAATTATACATGTAATCACTAACTTTTTAAGATTATTGTGTCAAATACAAATGTTTGTGAATACTAAAATGTAAATCATTGAAACTACTAATTTGTTGCTGAAAATTAAATAATATTACAACAAACATTTTATTTAGCATTTCAAATGTAATGCATCATTCAGTTTGCAGCAGAATATAAATAATCAAGACATAACAAATGTAAATAAGTACAAATGCACAAATACTATTGCATAAACATTCTGCTTAAATTAATTATTGCATAAATATTATAAATTAAATAATAATTTATCTAGCATTACAAATATTATTGATAATCAAGACGTCTATCCCAAAAATTTTTTTTTTTTTTGGCCACAGAAGACAAAGGGGGGGGGGGGTTTCCCCCCCCAAAAATTTTTTTTTTTTACAGTGGCCTGGCCACCGTGGCCAGGCCACTGCCGGCCACGGCAGCGGCCGTGGCCGGCCAAAAGAAAGGGGGGGGGGGGGGGGGGGTCCCCCCCCCTGTTAAATTTTTTTTTTTTTTACAGTGGCCTGGCCACCGTGGCCAGGCCACTGCCGGCCACGGCAGCGGCCGTGGCCGGAAGAAAAAAAGGGGGGGGGGGGGGGGTTTCCCCCCCCCCCCTGTTAAAAATTTTTTTTTTTTACAGTGGCCTGGCCACCGTGGCCAGGCCACTGCCGGCCACGGCAGCGGCCGTGGCCGGACGTGGCCGGACAAGAAAAAAAGGGGGGGGGGGGGGTTTCCCCCCCCCCCCTGTTAAAAATTTTTTTTTTTTTACAGTGGCCTGGCCACCGTGGCCAGGCCACTGCCGGCCACGGCAGCGGCCGTGGCCGGAGAAGACGGCCACGTGGCCGCGGCCACGGCCGTGGCCGGACAAGAAAAAAAGGGGGGGGGGGGGGGGGTTTCCCCCCCCCCCCCCCCTGTTAAAAAATTTTTTTTTTTTACAGTGGCCTGGCCACCGTGGCCAGGCCACTGCCGGCCACGGCAGCGGCCGTGGCCGGCCGGCCGCGGCCACGGCCGTGGCC
>UESW01002424.1:0-27397 GCA_900491605.1 Calamus simplicifolius
ATGAAATTTTTTTTGCCACGAGTGATAATTATATATATATATTTAAATTATTGAAATGAAACAAGAATAGATGATGGGAAATTTACCTCACTAAAATATAAATGTTTAGTAGAAAAAGAGATTTCATCATGAAATTTATGAATTGTTAGTGACCATAAAATTTTTCATGGTATAGTAAATATCATAAAAAAAGCTCTCAAAAGGCATGAATTGGCTCCATATTTTTGGTGATGAAATTTCTAAAAAATGATTTTCATTATTAAAAAAATTCTCTAGAGTTATTTTGGGAGAAAAACTTATTTTTGTTGCCAAAATTTTAATCAATGATGATGCTATTATCTTGCCATCTATTGTTGTTGTAGCCAAATCGCCCTCTATAACATCCGCGAGTATTCGGTCGCCTTCTTCAGCGAGCTCGGGATCTTTCGGCGAGCTTCTCTCGTTCAGAAGCTTGCAAAAAGTCCCTAGGACCAAAGATTCCAGCAGGGACCCTCCGATGCTCAAGTCAGTGCTCTGAGCAACAATCGTAAGCTTAAGAAAGCTCGAAAGAGAAAGAGAGAGATTTAGAGAAGTGCTCTTGTGAGCATATGAGCGTTTAGGAGTTGTTGTGAGTTGCCTAATCGGGGGTTCCTCTTATCTTTTTTATTGATGCATGGAGTATGCCAATCTTGGGGTACGATCACTTGTCAGAGCATTTATGGTGATGGCAATAATAATAAGGCTTGCTTCTTAGTGGCATGTCAGAGCTGCAAGTTGTGTCCTATCAAAGGTGGTGGCTGCATAGTTGGTGGGTCAAGTCCCGTCAAAGTGGGTGGCCACTGATTCAGATGGCAATTGCAGGCTTGTAGGGCATGGGTGGTCATTACAGTGTTTGCCAGATTTCCCCTGTGTCACACGTTTGTTGTCTTGTGCGGACAATGGTGGAGCCAGGCACGTGGGCCTTACAATGTGGCCGCTGAGGCTGCTTAGGTGGTTCCGAGACCGACTTGGAGCCACGGAGGGTAGTTGGGGGCACAACCCGAGTGGTGCACACCATGAGAAGTCCATGGTCCCGTTGAAGCCTGTAGTGAGTCTGGACTCGGGACCATCCGCGGAGTCGGGACGAAGCCGAGAGCAGCTAGGAGCAGAGAATCCGAGGCCGTCCGTGGAATGACAAGACGACCGAGTCAAAGATGGGGAAGGAGATCCGGGAGGCTGGAGAAGCTGGGGAGCCAAAGTCGGGAAACCAAAGACGTCGGGACAGCTGGGGGCATATAGGATGGAGTCGTGACAACCAGGGGTGTTTGGGATGGAGTCGGGACAGTCGGGGGTATCCGAGACGAAGGCAAGAGCCGGGAGTTTTCGTCCAGACTCAAGATAATCCTGAAGTTGGCTGGGATGCTTGGTCCACAGCTGGACTGAGGCCAGGAGCAAAAGGTCTAGATCTCTGCGTTAGAGCACAGTCAGGATCCCAGGAAGCAGGGAGCCAGGGCCGACGACATGGAGTCGGCCGAGATAGGGGACAGTGGAGTCGGGGCTGTCCGTGGCCAAGGTCAGAGATCAGGGCGACCGGGAAAGGGAGCTGGGGCTGGTGAGGATGGATTGATGAGGATGGGCCAACTTGCCAAGGCCGACGAGAACGGGCCGACGAAAATCGAGGCCGATTAGAACTGAGGCCGACAAGCCGAGAGCGGGACGATAGGTATGGGCTGATGAGAACTGAGGCAAACAAGCTGAAGGCGGGCCGACAAGAACCAAAGCCGACAAGCCAAGGGGGGTAGACATGAACCGAGGCGACGAGGATGAGCCAACGAGAACCGAGGCCAACAAGGATAGGCCAACGAGAACCAAGGCTGACAAGCCGAGGGCCGGCCGACGAGAACCAAGTTGACAAGCCGAGGGCAAGCAGACAAGAACCAAGGACGAGAACCGAGGCCGATGAGAGCCGAGGGCGGTCCGATGAGAACCATGGCCGATAAGGATGGGTCGAGTAGAAAAGGCCGACTCCGAGGAGGCCGAGTAGAGATGTGGGGCCAATTGGCCCCATCAATTGTAATTATAAGACTTGTCTTATAGGAAATGAAGCAAAAATAGATGAGAAGAGATTTGTGTTGCAGAAAGCATGAATATTTATTGGCATAAAAGATTTATCATGAAATTTATAAATTATTAGCAATGATGTATCAATGTAGGATAAAAGCATATCAAAAATATTTCGTCAATGTGCCGACAATTGATGTCATAATTTTTAGTAACGGATTTTTTTACAAAAAATTCACTAAAAGATTGTACATTTGGTAATGGTTTTTTTTTTCCGTTCACTTGCTCGCGCATGAAAATAAACTCCTTTAAAATTGATAGTGTCATTAAAAAAAATGGATTGACCATTAAATCCCTGACCGCCGAATCTTTCGGAGCTCCCAAGCCGATGGAAACCTATATTAATTGATCAAACGACAGAAGAAAGTGAAACTAACTAACATCGTCAAAACAAAATATAAACAATTGCAGACGTAAGCACAAAAATTGGACACGTTGGCGAAGGCGGGAACAGAACAGATAATATTAAGATTAAAGCATTCAAAGTCTAAACTAGCTATAATAAACACAAAGATAAGACACATCTCCATTTTCAGTTCACTATGACTTCTGGCGGTCAACATGCAGACTCAACGAACGCAAACGACTAGCAAGAAATCTATCATCACAACCTCTAGTATATATATATATATATATATGAAAGTTATTAAAGTCGAGTCAATAAAGAACTCCAAGGAAAACCATGTCCGCAAGCAGCCACGTCACAAAGTCAATCGAGATAACAGCACTGAGTTCTCTTATTAGGATCTTACGTCAGAAGCAGGACTCCCTGAAGGTAGCGATGGCCTCCTGGCTTATCCTCGGGCAGCTGACCAGGTTGACACTCTCCAGGGTCAGCCACAGAGACTCCAATTCTTCCAAGCTCTTGTCCGTTATCGCGGCGCAGCCATTGAGCGACAGCGTCTGCAGCCAGCACGGCTCCTCTTTGGCCAGCCACTCCACCCCCTGGTCGCTAATCCTGCACCTGCTCAGGTCCAGCTCCTTCAACTCCTGACACTGCCGCGCGATCGCCGGGAGGCTCCGGTCGGTCACGGACCGGCATCCATTCAGGTCCAATTTGGTGATGTTATTGTTGCTCCCAAGTTTATCCAGAAAGCCCAGGATGCCGCGGTCTGTGATCGAGTCCATGCGCACCAGACCCACCTCTTCCACTTGCTTGAACGCCCATCCCATCACCACCAGGAAACCATCTCCGATTCCATGGCATTGATTCAGCATCACGGTTCTCAGCACAGGAAAATTCGGAGGAAGAGGATGGGCGGCGTCGCTCTGTTGCTGTCCTCCAGCTCCCATGAGATGACACTTGAGCAGAGATAATTTCCTCAGCGTCCGACTGCAGTGCGACAAGGCCGCGACGAGGCCTCTGGAAGTGATCCCGTCGAGCTTTTCTAGAGTCAGGGAGTTCAGAGATGTAGCCGATTTTGTCAGCTCGACCAAGTCCCCGTCTGTCAACGTGCGGCAGTTCTTGATGGCAAGCTTCTTGAGGCCCACAAAGACGTTTTTGTCGGCTGTTCTCTGCCTTAAAATTTTGCCCGACAGACCTCTGCAACAATTCAGCGAAAGCGACTGGAGATTTCCGTTTTCTCCGATCCAGCAGTAGCCTTCCTCCGTGATGCCCCGGACCTTCTCCAGGTGCAACGTCCTGAGCTGCTTATGCCTCCCAATGGCCTCGAGGACGGCATCTCCGACCTCCATGGACCCAATCTTCAGCATCCTCAGCTCTCGCAGATTGGTGAGGATGGAGACGATGGCAGAATCCTCGACGAGAGGGCACTTCTCCAGCATGAATAACTTGAGCTTTGTGGACTGCTCGGCAAAGGCCTCCAGCGATAGGTTGCCGATAGATGGGCACGAGTCCAGGATCAGTGATGATAAATTCGGACATCCCTTCGCTATAAGTGGAAGGCCATCGTCAGTGATCAACGGGGAGTTGGACAGATTGAACTTTTCCAGCGAAGCGCAGCAATCCGCCACGGACGCAATGCCCTTGTCTCCGATCTTGGTGCAGTTCCAGAGCCTGAGCGATTTGAGATCGGGGCAGGCTTTGCTTATGACGATGAGGCCGTAATCGGTGATCCCCTCGCCGCGGGAAGAGAAAGCAAGAGAGGGGAGGCATTCCCTGATGGATAGTTCGGTGAGGACGCCCTGGTAGCGGATCCCGATCGCCATCGCGGCGAGCCTTCTGTCGTTGGCCTCCTCCATGTCGAGGCAGCGGGAGATCTCTTTGGTGGGCAGAGAATCCCCGCCCTGCTGCGGCCTCAACTCGGAGTGCTTCATGTGCGCTTGCACGCGAAGCCATTTCTTTGAGACCACCGCGCACGAGCACCGGTCGCGGGGCGAAGGGAGGAAGCCGAAGATGAGGGTGAGACACTCTTCGGGCAGTTGGTTTATCAGGTCCGGGCCTCCGGCTTTCGTCTCCTTCTCTACTGTTGCACTACCACGTCTCCCTCTCTTCGCCCGGTCGCCGCGAGCCATTCCGCTAGCTCGATCTTCTCTCTCGCTCCACCTGCCGCACGACTCGATGGCAGGATCCGAAGAAAAGAAAGGTAGTTTCGAGAATATTAAAAAGGTGAAGAAGGGAAGGCGCTGCAAAAGATGGCAAGAACATCGATCGATCGGATGGGAAAATGACCCAAGTTCCCTTCACCTGCCGCCCACGTCCATCCATATCAACTCGCCCCCCGGTTTCTATCCATTTATCGGTCGCCACTTGACCAGGCGCTTTTAAACCGTTCAACGTACCTAAACCCATGGATATCATGATGATGTCAGCACTCAGCGATTCCTTGCACCCCTACCTCATTCTCTGTTGGCCGTGATATAGCCGGTGGTGGAGACGCGCGTGTGAATCGAGGGGCTTCATCGGTACGTGAAATATATATCCTCTTGCCGTCACGCGGGTCGCGAGGGGCGCCCTGACCACGTACGTGGTGTTATTTTTAATGCAATAATGCAATGCAATGAAAGGCAATGACTCTTATCCTGAGCACTTCATGGTATATATGGAAGGTCATAAATTCTGATTTAATTTCGCCCAAATGATATGCCAACCCGATTCATGTCTGCATGCATGCATGTACGTAATGCTAACATTAGTCCAGGATCAAAGCATGTAATTATTCATATTTTAAAAGGGTGACCATATCCAAACAAGCAGCTGAAATTAGGCCGTTTCCAACTTCATGTTAACTCGGCTAGAGGAATTTGACCCCAGACCTCACGTGTTGGTGGTGGGTCTAAAGGTTTCAATTTTCAAAAGAGAGAACATATTTAAATATTATCACTAACCAGTAATACAAGCAAAACTTTGCTTCCTGTCAGAGAGCGTGTCCGTAGTGTAACCAAGGGATGGCAACATCGGTCTTTGTTATATCCTACAATGAAAAAGAGCCATATAAATGAAAGTTCCATCCTTAATAAATGAAAGGATAAACTTGCCAAAAGAAAAAAAAATGAATGAGAAGGCCAGTCAAAGACCATTGCATAAATATAAATCACTATTTTTGTTATTACTATTGGAAAAATTAAGCAGGTCGGTGAACATCTTTTGAACGGCTGGCCCCCACTTGCTCCAAATAAATGCACTGAACTTTCGATCTCTCCCAACCCATTTATGCATTTTTGCTTAGCTTTCCTATGAATGTCTTTTTCTATAATTTTTAAAAACATAAGCTTCAATTCCATTCGTTTAAAGCCTCGTTCAAATGTCTTTAGCCTTTATGCTATTCTTTATATATTTAATTTTTTTTATTTATAGCATCATCAATATATAGCTAAAAGTATGATAAAATTTATCATTTTTATAGCTTATGACATTTCATTTACCATAATCAATCAACCTTTTATTAGGTATTATATTATTTTGAGATTATTGGTATTTAAACCATTGAAAAAAATATTTTAGAGATGACCTAACTAAATACCAATAAACTTCAATGGCACAATACGTGAAGAACAACTAGAGGCAATAATATTTGCAAGAATAAAAGGCAACATGTATTGATATGTTAGCATGAGTATCAATGCATAACCGATAGGATTGGTGCATATCAATTCAACAAGAATATTTACTAATATTTTGCTTTTATAATGAAATAGTCTGACATATATAGTGGTCTCGGCAATATTTAAATTGTTGCTTCGTTCGTTACCAGTGACTAATCATGTGCCTAATAATTATAAAACTTTATTTATCATGTTACCTGATTTATTACAGAAATTTTTTAGATATCAATGGTTAGAATCATCAGCTGCCTTGGATAATTAGAAGGTTGAAAGAAACTATCAATTGTACCATAAAATATCTCAGTACCATTATTTTGAACAAATATATGGACAATAACAAGTAAACTTTAAAGGAAAAAAAAGCATTGAACAATATACCAAATGTTGAAGTATTGCACTATAAAATATGTCTAAAAATATAAAGCGACATTAGATCATTAGCACCTTCGACGCTACCAATACAAACTAGTGATTTGGTTATCTCTGAAAACCTTTGATATCATCCTTTGGTTCAAAAGAAAAAAAAGAAAAAAATTGTCAGTTCAAAAGAAAAAGAAAAAAAAAATTGTCAATCATCTTATTTATAGAATGGAAAGAGGTAAAAATTAAAGGTACAATAAAGTAAATGATATTTTGAGACCAACTGCAACGTATCTCCTAACTATAGAGAAAATTTTTAAAAGATAAGAAAAACATTTTTTTCTCAAAATATAGAGTAAAAACACAACTAAAATAGATGAAACATTTTGTTAAAAATAGAATCAATTACTTTTAAATTCATTTGAAAGAACATATTCTATAGGGAAGTAGCAGTTGCTTTGTAATATGATACATTCATCAAGTCTTTATGGCTTATCGATGCTTGGTTTAAAGATAATATGCTACTTCACTCAACTCAACTCATCTAAGCTTTTTTTCAGCTACATGGGATTGGCTACATGATCTGCTTTCTTCACTCTGCTCTATTCAGAACTAAGTCGACACTCAAATTAGATTCATATTTTAAAAAATCTGACAGAGTTTATATTGGCTATCAAGTACCTAACGCAACCTTTCTCCTTTACCCAAGCTTGGAACCAGCCTTGACAGAGTTGATATGCTACTTCACTATAGATGTTATTTTATTATTTAAATAATTATGTTCTATGCTTGCGTCTTTAGATGAATATACCACCACACAAAGAAACAATAATAAAACCAAGCCAAAAAAATGAATCAATACGTAAAAGAATGAAAAAAGATGACTTAAGCAAGTGCAACGAATAGAAGAATAAAACCTAATGAGACCCATGCTCCTTTATATAGTGGTAATTTTTTCAAAATAAGAAATTTCACCATGTCTTCCCTATATTCATAAAAAATTTTTATAGCAATACAAGAGATTTTTCACATTAATGTTGCTACTATTTACTAAAGATTCCAAGTTGTCGTTATCTTTTCTTTTGGGGCAATGTTTAATGTTCTAGAGATAATCAAAGTGTAAAGGGTGGTTGTATCTAAGAGGACGATTATTATTTTACTTCTACCAAAAAAAGATAATTATTATATTACTTTATTCAAAAAATATAATTATTATTGTTTTGCTAAAAAGGAAAATTGTTATACTATTTTTTTAGGAGTGATGTTAATGCAATATGTGTAATTCAATCCTCTACAAACTGCACTATAAGAAAATCTTGTTGCATGAGAGCAAGGTGGATGTATACTTTAAACTCATTTAAAACACGCTTGGCTGTCATCCGAAAGAATCATGGTTTTCTTTAATCATAGAAATGGAAGAGTTAGCGTTGAGAACAACACTACAAAAAAATCAACTATGACTTTGATAAAATTATAGGCAAAGAGTAGAACTTTCGCCTATTTGACTTTTTTTCGTAGGTAAAGTTTATTTTTTATAGGGAAAGAGTGATCAGAATTTAAAAATTAAATTTAAAATTTGATAACTTTTGCCTACCAAAATAAAAGGTTGTAGGAAAAAGAAAAAAGTAATTTTTTAATAATTTTTTTCCTACGAAAAGTAGAAAACTCATAGAAAAAAGTTACCTAATAATATTTTTTAATGATTTCTTTCCCTACGAGAAATGCCAAAATTATAGGAAAAAATAAAGATTTTTTTTAATCCACATCTTTCCCTATAACAGTGCTTAAAATCATAGAAAAAAATTATTTTTTTCATCATATAAGAAAAATCAGCATATAGCATATAATCATGTGTTTTCCTCACATGATGATTTTTTATTATTATTTTTTATTTTTCAGAGAGAAACACACTCGATGCATGTCGAAGCCGGAAGAAACAAAAATGAGCAATCTTTGCCAACAAATTACGAAAAGTCGGGGATTAACGATGCTTAAAAGCATTGGGTTGCAGGGGATCTCTTCCTAGAAACCCTAGAACAAGAAGATTTAGCCCTGCCTCCAGCTCCTTCGTCGATTTAGCCTCCCCTCCCTTGCCCCCTTGCTACTCGAACCCCCACCCTTCTCCACCTCCTCCTCCTGCGTCTCCTCCCTCCAGACAGCCGGCACCCCTGCCATCGCCATTGCGGTTCACCCCCCTTCTCTCCTCCTCTACTCCGCCTACGCTATCGAGATCTTCGTCTATGACCTCATCTCCCCGACTCCTTTCCCGCCCGCCTCGGCACTAGCTGTGTCAAGTTCGTCACCTTCTCCCCCGATGGCTACGCCTTCACCGCTCACCAAGATGGTCGGATCTGTGCTAGGAGGTTGCCGAGTGAGTTCGGAATCAATTCGAATTGCCTAAGTTGTTGTCGAGCCAAAGGATTCGGAGGGAGGAGGGCAAGCCAAGGGAAGGAGGAATTAGACCAGTTTTCCTGCCTCGGTGACTGACACAAAGAAACTAATTTGGAGCATCTTAGAAGCAGAATGGCAAAACATAAGGTTATCACTGCTTTCCCCTTGATGCAAATTTGCATTCTTTTTGAAATTTTACTTAGAGTTCTAGTTCTTTTTTTTTGCTGTCAGTTGCAGGGAAAGTCACTTATTGAAGTTAATCAATCTTTCCTTGAGAAGCACAAAGGTTTTGTTCTTGCTCTGTAGGTGCTTTCTTATATTGTAATCCCTCAGTGAGAAATAGATAATAATCCTATAGTGATGTTTATTCAATTTGTATGGACAAAACAGATTATTGACGCATAGAGCTGCAATTGCAGAAATGCTACTTGTTTTGTGGTCACGGACACCTGATCGTCCGTCTCTTTCCAACAAGGAACACGACGTTTTCATGCCCACTTTCTCTGCATTGTCTTTGATTCTTGATTTGTAGAGGAGTTACGCTGCATGGCCACAAGGGTTCACCTCCGATGCTGGCTTGGCCCTCGGTCGCTCTCTACTACAACCCGCCTCACACCCAAAACAGAGGAAGCTAGCTTCTCCAACCATGGGCACCTTCTTTCTTGCATCCAGCATGGCTGCTTCTCCTCACAACGGCCTAGCCTGTCTGCCATCTTCTTCTAGCAATGCCTGGGGCTAAGCCATGGTGAACATAGAAGTGAGGCACCTCCTCCTTCCAAATGATTGTCGAGCTTTGTCGGACTGGGATGCCGAGCAGCCTTACGTCAGACAGGACTTCCCTTTATCGCTCAACAAATCAGATCCACAATGCCTCCGGTTCTGCCTCACTAGACCCAAATCGTGTCTCCCACCGAAATTGTCGTGCTTGAGGCAATTAAGCTATTGAAGATTCGTCCATAGGCATATATTCAACATACATTCTGCAAATTTGGGGAAAAAAAAAAAGAGGGTTTTGGCTTCATTAGGCGATCTCCTCTGTTGATTGAGGGTGGCTTTATCAGCCACATTAAGGACCATGAAAGTTTGCATATTACATAGAAAAAGAAAGTTTATGTTTTCCAATTTTGTGGAGGTCGTAGTTGGTAAGTCAAGATTTATAACTCAATACTTTCATGTTCATTTTGTTTAATTAAGGGGAGAATGGAAATATGCTCTCACAAGCATGTCACCCTTTGGTTCCCTTAAATGCCACGTCTAACTAAGTATCGGCCACTAAAATCTAAATGCCAGTACACTTGTTCTATAGAATTCAAATTCCATTATACAAATCTTAACCACATTTTTGATCAGGAAAAAACATAAAGGAAAACAAAGAGTCAAACTTACACAGTAAAGGAATATGAAGAACCAAAAAGAGCTTGATCCACTATTAAAATTACATGGCATTACTTGACATGGCTAGACATCCCTCTAAACCCTGAATCTTAGTGCAAAATTCTAATAGGTTCCCTTCATAATCAAGTTATCTTAGCCTATTTGATGCTTAACTTGCTACCTGACTCTTGGTAGGCTTGCTTTTAGATCCTTTATTGAGGTGGAGCACTCTTTCATACAAGAGTAGAGGAGGACGTCCAAAGGCATGCGTCATGCCCACAGAACTCTCAAGAAGCAAGCTAATCTTCACAGCGGCATACAAGAAAACTGACTAAAAAGAAAAATGAATTCCAATAGTGAATTCAATTTATTATGAATTTAATTATAATTACTTTTTTTAATTATAATAATAAATATATAATAGTCCATATGCAAATAAGACATGCACTACAAGAAAAATAAAATATTGCGACGCCCAAATACGTCGCAATTGCATCGCTAAACATGCTATTGCGACGCAATAGCGACGCAATGACGGCGTCGCTCAGATGTCCGTCGCAATACCCATTTGTCGCAATTGCGTCGCAATATTACGACGCTCTGCGACGTAATATTGCGTCGCAATATTGCGACGCATCCAAATGCGTCGCTAAATTTAAAATTAATTTTTAATATTTAAAATTATTATTAAATATTGCAACGCACTAAATTGCGTCGCAATATTGCGACGCATCTAGATGCGTCGTAATATTTAATAATAATATTTTTGGTATAATAGCGACACAATTTGAGTCGCTAATGCGTCGCAAATAAATTTTTTTTTAAAATATTGCGACGCAAGGTCATTGCATCACAATATTTATTAAAAATATTTTAGATATAATAGCGATGCAATTTTAGTCGCTAATGCGTCGCTATTAAATTTACTTTTAAATTATTGCGATGCCAGGTCATTGCGTCGTAATATTTAATAATAATATTTTAAAAATATTAGCGATGCAATTTCAGTCGCTAATGCGTCGCAAATTAAATTTTTAAAAAATATAAAAGATTAAAAATTAAAACGGTTAATACAATTTCGTTAAATCTAAATATTGATAGAAACATTTTTCACTCAATCCAAACAATAATAAATTTCCGAAAATAATTCATATATTAAAATTTTGAAGTTTTTACAACATAAAAAAGAAAAGAAAAATACATCAAGAATCTGGGCGATCACGTGGAGGCTGTGGAGGCTGAAGACTCTGCGACAAGCGGCTAACCATATCCCACAAATAATGCATCATCTCGCATGTCTGCAATCTCCTGATTCCGGCCTCGCATACGATCCTCGAAATCCTGCTCGACCTCATGGCGAACCTCCTCTGCAATAGATCTGCGAAGGTCGTGTAAACGCTCGAGAGGAAGATCACCAGAAACTCGCGAGCTGGAGGCCTGATGGGGAAAATATGTAGAAGCTCTGTGCCCAGACCATAGACCCTGCGGTCTCATGGCTGGGCACCAACAGCCTCCAAAAATACACGCTGACTCTCCTCTGCTGAGAGTTCGACGGGCGTCTCCCCATCAGTAGAGTCGACCTGCGATGCCTGGGAGCGAAGCTCCTCGACTATGTCTTGAAATTATGAAATCAACAATAAATGAGTTAATAAATTTATCAAAATAAAATTTTAGAAATTAAACAGATACTACATAAATCTAATTTCTTACTGCAACCTCCCGTGATCGTGTGTCGACCCAGGAACCGTCCCTCCTGGTGTGTGTCGCCCTGAATAGACGAAACTCACCAGGATCTCCGCCCTCCTGCTCAGACTATAACAAAAAAAAAAGATATTAATACAAATATTTGTAAATAACTAAAATAATAATTAAAATATTTATGTTTTCTTATCATATGCCGTCTGTGCTCCTGAATCGAAATGGAGCCCGAAGTATGGCGGGAGAGACCCGTACCAGGACCGCCCTTCTCAGATCGGTGGTTCGTTCTGGCTGATGCGAACCTCCTGCGCCAGCCATCGGACTGCCAGGCCTACTGCCACTCGTTCCAAATACCCTCTGAAACATGCACAGGACGCTGACCCGATGACCTCCAATGATGAAGCATGTCGGAGTATCGGCATCCCGTCAGAGCCTCCCATGCTGCCCTAATGGCATCATGGCTGGCAGGATCCCACGTAAACTTTTTCTGCATTAAAATAAATAGTTAGTTTCTGAATTTATTAAGTTTAAGAAATTTTATATCACTGATAAATTGTATTTAATAAGTTTACCTGAAACTCAGAAAAATAAAACTCCCTCGTGGCTGGAGATACGTGGCGCCAATCGTAGCCACTGGGATCTGCACGCCTCTGAAATACGGCGCTGATGTCGCTGGATACATGATGCTGCTCAATGAATCTGTTAAAAAAATGCATGTTTATAAGTAATTGACTTAAAAACATAAACATATATTTTAATTAGTATATACTTACATCCCCTGAGCATCAAGTCGAAGTACAGTGCGGCCGATGGTGGAAGAACTCTTGGAGGTATGTGCCGATCGGCTGGATGGTAATACTGCTGGAGAGATCGAAGGCTGTGCCACTGCTTGTCGTTGTGCAAACTTGGATATCCGCAGTAACCCACCAATCTAACCACGGAGGAAGGTTATATATAGTCAGTATCACAGGCCAACATGAATACTGTTGCCCCGCTTGACCAAATGGTTGGAAACCATCGGTACAAAGATCTAATCTCATATTCCTATATCTTCAGCGAAATCAGGATGATGTTCATTGAAATGCTTCCAAGCCTTTGAATCTGATGGATGCCGCATTTCATCCTCTTTAGATTCATGTTCGGCATGCCATCTCATATCAGCAGCTGTTGCCTCAGATCTATATAATCTCTGCAGGCGTGGGGTAAGAGGAAAGTAATGCATCCTCTTGTAAGGCACACTTTTCCTCCTACTTGTACCGGCTCCTCCTTCGATGTTTTTGTACCTCGATTGCCCACAAATCTTACACCATCTCAGCTCTGAGTCTTCACCCCAAAATACATACAATTGTTCAAGCAACAATCGATCTTATTTACTGGGAGCCCAAGCCCACGCAACAACTTCTTTGTTGCGTAAAAACTATCTGCCGCAACATTATCATTTGGCAAAATTTCTTTGATTAACCCAGCTACAGAATTGAACGCCTTTTCTGATAATCGATGTTCTGCCTTAATATTCAACATTCGAGCAGCTGTAGACAACTGAGAATGACCCTCACAACCAGGATACAATTCTTGATTTGCAGCACACAACATATCATAAAATTGTTGTGCATCTGGATTTGGTTCTTCCATAAATGTATTCTGATTGAATTCATTACCCGATGCATTTATCACCATTTGTTCATATGTGTTTAAATTCACAAATGGTTCATCTACGGGAATTGACTCTTGTTGGCCTATAACAGCTGCTGGAATATCCTCTGGTTCACCATGACAGTACCAAACATAGTAATCAGGAACAAATCCCTTCTTACACAAATGCACCTTAACAGTTTCCACATCTCTGTAGGCTTTATTCTGACACCTGTGGAAGTTGCATGGGCACCTAATCCTAGGGCCATCCATCCAGTCAGGTTGGCTACATGCAAATGCGATAAATTCTTCCAATCCATTCAGAAAATCTAGATTAAGCAAGCCATCTTTTATCCTTGCATACATCCACGAGCAAGCCCCGCTCATTTTTGACCGACTTATACAAAGTCTGGTAAATCATTAAATGAAACCACAAAATAAAACTATATTAGTATTACTAAATATATAACTAAATTATTTCTTGGTCACAACTAAGGTTAATAACAACCATTTAAATCATTTATAAGTAAACCAATTTTTTTTAGGCAACTAAGGTCCCTACCATGCAAGGGCGAGCCACGACTACGATCCTTGGCGTGCTAGCAAGGACCGATGCACAGGTTCATGGCTAATGGGAGGGCTTGAGTTTGGGTCGGGCCGCAAGGCGGTGCGTTTAATCATGAGACTTCACAAGCATTCAAGTGTCTTAAATTAATTCTACCTTCACTCCATGTCTATAAGGTAAGGCCCTATCCCATTCAAGAATATTTTTTTGTGATATGTTATTTTGCTATTAATTATCATCGATCGATTACATTGAAATTTCGGCAGCATTTCCCCATATGTTCTCCTAAATGTGTGGTATATAAGCCACATTAGGAGAACGTATGAGCAAATACAAACCGAAATCTCACCCAACGATGATTAATAGTAGACTAACATATCACAAGAAATATTCCCAAACTGTCCATCAGGATAATTTAAGAATTTGCAAGACTAAGGCTTACAAATTCTCAAACGGGTCTAAAGGTTATAGTGCTGTGATTATGGAAGTCCGAAGACAATCGAACTTATGATTGTTATTCTTAAGTTTTTGTGAATTATACATGTAATCACTAACTTTTTAAGATTATTGTATCGAATACAAATGTTTGTGAAGACTAAAATGTAAATCATTGAAACTACTAATTTGTTGCTGAAAATTAAATAATATTACAATAAGACTTTTTATTTAGCATTACATAATTTAATGCATCATTCAGTTTGCAGCATAATATAAATAATCAAGACATAACAATTGTAAATAAGTACAAATGCACAAATATTATTGCATAAACATTCTGCTTAAATTAATTATTGCATAAACATTATGCAAATTAAATAATAATACAACAAGACTTTCTATCTAGCATTACAAATATTATTGCATAATCAAGACATAACAATCAGTCTATCCAAAGAGCTCCGTGGCCCCCCCTAACTTTTTTTTTTTTGGACTGCGACCTGGCCACCGTGGCCATGGCCGGAGAAGACAAAAGGGGGGGCCCTGTTACCAAATTTTTTTTTAAATTTTTGACAGGGTGGCCAGGCCACAGGCGACTACGGCAGCGGCCGTGGCCGGAGAAGATAAAATGGGGGGGGGGTTTCCCCACCCCCCCCCCTGTTACAATTTTTTTTTTTTGTTTTTTTTATGACAGTGGCCTGGCCACCATGGCCGTGGCCAGGCCATTGCCGGCCACGGCAGTGGCCGTGGCCGCCTTGTCCGGCCGCGGCCACGGCCGTGGCCGGAGAAGACAAAATGGGGGGGGGGGGGGGTTTCCCCACCCCCTGTTACAAAAAATGTTTTTTTTTTTGACAGTGGCCTGGCCGCGTGGCCGGAGAAGACGGCCACGGCAGCGGCCGTGGCCACCTTGTCCGGCCGCGGCCACGGCCGTGGCCAGAGAAGAGAAAAAGTGGGGGGGGGGGGGGGGGGGGGGTTCCCCCCTGTTACGAAATGTTTTTTTTTTGTGACAGTGGCCTGGCCACCATGGCCAGGCCACTGCCGGCCACGGCAGTGGCCGTGGCCGGAGAAGACGGCCACGGCAGCGGCCGTGGCTGCCTTGTCTGGCCGCGGCCACTGCCGTGGCCGGAGAAGACAAAATGGGGTGGGGAAGGTTTCCCCACCCCCCTGTAAAAATTTTTTTTTTTTGTGCCAGTGGCCTGGCCACCGTGGCCAGGCCACTGCCGGCCACGGCAGCGACCGTGGCCGGAGAAGACGGCCACGGCAGCGGCCGTGGCCGCCTTGTCCAGCCGCGGCCACGGCCGTGGCCGGAGAAGAAAAAGGGGGGGGGGGTTCCCCCCCCTGTTACCAAATGTTTTTTTTTATTTTACAGTGGCCTTGCCACCGTGGCCAGGCCACTGCCGGCCACGGCAGCGGCCGTGGCCGGAGAAGACGGCCACGGTCTTGGCCGTGGCCGGAGGGAAATTATAAAAAATTTTTTTTTTTTAGAGAGTGTGGGGGCTTACCTTGGTCGAGAGAAGACGCCGGAGTCAGAGGAGAACGCCGGGGAGCCGGAGCACTAGAAGGGGGGAGCCGGAGCAGCGAGGTGGGAGCCAGAATTTTTTAGGGGACGGCGGCGGCTAGGTCAAGACGGGGAAGAAGAAGAAGAGAAGGCCGTCTTATATATAAGTAATTAGCGACGCAATTTATTGCGTCGCTAAATGGTCGCAATATTTTTTTTAAAATTTAT
Source organism: Calamus simplicifolius (assembly GCA_900491605.1). NCBI lineage: Eukaryota > Viridiplantae > Streptophyta > Magnoliopsida > Arecales > Arecaceae > Calamus > Calamus simplicifolius. Next base: position 16,269 of record UESW01002424.1, read on the forward strand.
TATGTATTAGCGAGGCATTAATGCGTCACTAATCCATCGTTAATTTGGTTTTATTATAATTTTATGAAAAAATAGCGACTCAAATAATTGCGTCGCTAATGCGTCGCTAACTTGGCGCCAATGTCCGGTGGAAAAATTATTTTTATTTTCTAGGAATTGCGTCGCTAAGGCGTCGCAATATTTTTTAAATATTTTTAATTGATTAAAATAATAACTTATTACAATAATTGCGACGCAAGCAGTGCGTCACAATAATTTTTAAATATTTATAAATGATAATATTTATAATTTATGATAATAATTACGATGCAAAATTGCATCGCAATAATTTTTTAATATTTTTAATTAGATATATTTATTTAAAAAACATTACGATGCAAATTATGCATCGCAATATATATTTCTTTTATTTATTAATAGAGATAAAAATCATATTTACTAAAATAATTGCGATGCATACATTGCGTCGCAATATTTGTTTATTTTTCTTCTAAAATGCATCGCTACGGCATCGCAATAATTTTTAATATTTATAAATGATAATATTTATAATTAATGTTAATAATTGCGACACAAAATTGCGTCGCAATATATTTTATAAACTTTTTAATTACATATATTTATTTAAAAAACATTGCGACGCAACTTGTGCATCGCAATATTATATTTCTTTTATTTATTAATACTGAAAAAATTTATATTTACTAAAAATAATTATGATGCATACATTGCGTCGCAATATTTATTTATTTTTTTCCTAAAATGCATCGCTACGGCGTCGCAAATTTTTTTAAATATTTATTAATGATAATATTATAATTTATGATAATAATTGCGACGCCTATTGCATCGCAATAATTTTTTAATATTTTAATTAGATATATTTATTTAAAAAATATTGCAATGCAAATTATGCGTTGCAATATGATATTTCTTTTATTTATTAATACTGATAAAAATTATATTTACTAAATTAATTGCGACGCATACATTGCGTCGCAATATTTGTTTATTTTTTCTTCTAAAATGCGTCGTTACAGCGTCGCAATAATTGTTTAATATTTTTTAAACTTTTTCATAACTTTTTTTTTGAGTAATTATAAATGATCCGACGGTTGCGATCGATCCAAGCCATGATCGATCCCGGTCGGCGTCGACCTATCTCGGATCATCGCGATCGATCGGATCGTCGACGATCCGACGGTTGCGATCGATCCAAGCCATGATCGATCCCGGTCGGCGATAATCCGATGGTTGCGATCAATCCAAGCCATGATCGATCCCGTTCGGCGATGATCCAACGGTTTCGATCGATCCAAGCCATGATCGATCCCAGTCGGCAACGATCCGATGGTTGCGATCGATCCAAGCCACGATCGATCCCGGTCGGCGATGATCCGACGATTGCGATCGATCCACACCATGATCGATCCCGATCGGCGATGATCCGACGGTTACGATCGATCCAAGCCATGATCGATCCCGGTCGGCGATGACCTATCTCGTACCGTGGCGATCGATCGGATCGGCGACGATCCGATAGTTGCGATTGATCCAAGCCATGATCGATCCCGGTTGGCGTCGACCTATCTCGGACCGTCGCGATCGATCGGATCGGCGATGATCCGACGGTTGCGATCGATCCAAGCCATGATCGATTCCGGTCGGCGATAATCCGACGGTTGCGATCGATCCAAGCCATAATCGATCCTATTCAGCGACGATCCGACGGTTGCGATCGATCCAAGCCATGATCGATCTCGATCGGCGATAATCCGACGGTTGCGATCGATCCAAGCCATGATCGATCCCGGTCGGCGATAATCCGACGGTTGCGATCGATCCAAGCCATAATCAATCCCGTTCGGCGACGATCCGATGGTTGCGATCGATCCAAGCCATGATCGATCCCGATCGGCGATAATCCGACGGTTGCGATCGATCCCGTTCGGCGATGATCCGACGGTTGCAATCGATCCAAGCCATGATCAATCCCGGTCAGCGATGATCCAACGGTTGCGATCGATCCAAGCCATGATCGATCCCGGTCGGCAATGATCCGACGGTTTGCGATCGATCCACGCCATGATCGATTCCGATCGGCGATGATTCGACGGTTGCGATCGATCCAAGCCATGATCGATCCCGATCGGTGATGACCTATCTCGTACCGTGGCGATTGATCGGATCGGCGATGATCCGATGGTTGTGATCGATCCAAGCCATGATCGATCCCGGTCGGCGTTGACCTATCTCGGACCGTCGCGCTCGATCGGATCGGTGACGATCCGACGGTTGCGATCGATCCAAGCCATGATCGATCCCGATCGGCGATAATCTGACGGTTGCGATCGATCCAAGCCATGATTGATCCCGTTCGGCGACGATCCGACGGTTGCGATCGATCCAAGCCATGATCAATCCCGGTCAGCGACGATCCGACGGTTGTGATCGATCCAAGCCATGATCAATCCCGATCGGCGATAATCCGATGGTTGCGATCGATCCAAGCCATAATCGATCCCGTTCGGTGACGATCCGACGGTTGCGATCGATCCAAGCCATGATCTATCCTGGTCGGCGACGACCTATCTCGGACCGTGGCGATCGATCGGATCGGCGACGATCCGACGGTTGCGATCGATCCAAGCCATGATCGATCCCGGTCGGCGAGTATGCGATGGTTGCGATCGATCCAAGCCATGATGATCCCGATCGGCGACGATCCGATGGTTGCGATTGATCCAAGCCGTGATCCCGATCAGCCGACCTATCTGGACCGTTGCAATCCGTCCGAGATCGGCGACGATCCGACGGTTGCGATCGATCGAAGCCATGATCCCGATCGGCCAAGACCGATCTCGGACCGTGGCGATCGGTCCAATCAGCAACGATCCGATGGTTGCGATCGATCCAAGCCCTGATCCCAATCGGCCATGACCGATCCCGGACCGTTGCGATCGGTCCAAGATCCTGGCGATCCGACGATTGCAATCGATCCAAGCCCTGATCCCGATCGGCCACGACCGATCCCGGACCGTTGCGATCGGTCCAAGATCACTGGCGATCCGACGGTTGCGATCGATCCAAGCACTGATCCCGATCGTCCACGACCGATCTAGGACCGTGGCGATCAGACCGATCGGCGTCGATCCGATGGTTGCCATCGCTCCAAGCCCTGATCCTGATCCGCCACGACCGATCTCGGACCACGGCGATCAATCCGATCGATGACGATCCGACGGTTGCAATCGATCCAAGCCCTGATCCCGATCGGCCACGATCGATCCCGGACCGTTGTGATCAGTCTGAGATCACTGACGAATCGATGGTTGCGTTCGAACCAAGCCCTGATCCTGATCGGCCACGACTGATCTTGGACCGTGGCGATCGGTCCGATCGGCGATGATCCGACGGTTGCGATCGATCCAAGCCCTGATCCCGATCGTCCATGACCGATCTTGGACCGTGGCGATGGCACCGATCGGCATCGATCCGACGGTTGCCATCGATCGAAGCCCTGATCAATTTTGGTCGGCGACAATCCGACGGTTGCGATCGATCCAAGCCGTGATCCCGATCGGCCACGATCGATCTCGGACCGTAGCGATCGGTCCGATCGGCGACGATCCGACGGTTGCGATCGATCCAAGCCGTGATCCCGATCGGCCACGATCGATCTCGGACCGTAGCGATCGGTCCGATCGGCGACGATCCAACGGTTGCGATCGATCCAAGCCCTCATCCCGATCGGCCATGACCGATCCCAGACCGATGCGATCGGTCCGAGATCGCTGACGATCCGACGGTTGCGATCGATCCAAGCTCTGATCCCGATCGGCCACGACCGATCTCGAACCATAGCGATCGGTCCGATCGACGATGATCCGAGGGTTGCGATCGATCCAAGCCCTTATTCCGATCGGTCACGATCGATTTTGGACCGATCACTATTTAACATAATTAATTTTTTTAAATACATTGCGACGCAAAGGGTTGCATCATAATTTTTTAATATGATAATTATATTATATAAAAATTAATTTTATTTATAATAATTATGATGCAACAAGTGCATCGCTAAATTAAAACATAATATTCCTAATTAATTTTTTTGTTTATTGCATCGCTAATGCGTCGCTATTTAACATAATTAATTTTTTAAAAACATTGCAACGCACTGTGTTACGTCGCAATTATTTTTTCTCATATTTATACTTTATAATTTAATTTTATTTAAAATAATTGTGACGCAGTTATTGCATCGCTAAATTAAAAAATAATTTTTCTAATTTTCTGGTTTATTGCGTCGCTATTTAATATATTTAATTTTTTTAAAAATATTACGACGCACTGAGTTGCATCGTAATATTTTTTTCTAATATTTATACTTTATAAAATTTAATTTCATTTAAATTATTTGCGACGCAATTGGTGCGTCGCTAAATTTAAAATAAATATTTTAATTTTTTGGTTTATTGCGTCGCTAATGCATCGCTATTTAATATATTTAATTTTTTTAAAAACATTGCAACGCACTGATTTGCGTCGTAATATTTTTTTTCTAATATTTATATTTTATAAAATTTAATTTCATTTAAATTATTTGCAATGCAATTGGTGCGTCGCTAAATTAAAAATATTTTTTCTAATTTTCTTGTTTATTGCGTCACTAATGCGTTGCTATTTAACATATTTAATTCTTTTAAAAATATTGCGACGCACTGTGTTGCGTTGCAATATTTTTTTTTTTGATATTTATATTTTATAAAAAATTAATTTAAAAATATTGCGATGCATTATTTGCGTTGCTAAATAAAAAATTAATTTTTTTTTATTTTCTGATTAATTGAGTCGCTAATGCGTCGCTAAGGCCGTTGCAATATTTTATTGTCACAGAGGCATCGCAAAGTGGTCGCAATTTAGCGACGCATAATTGCGTCGCTAATTTTGCGTCACTATTTCATTATTTTCTTGTAGTGATGGTCTAATTGTATAATATCTATGCATTATGTCTTATTTAATATAATAATTTAATTATGTCTTAATGGATATTTATTAACTAATTGTATAAAAATGATATCTTAATTTATTATATAATAACTAGATATTTACTATTCTAGTTATAATATAATAATAAAAAAGCGGTGCAGATCATATAGGATTTACTGCACCGGATGCAGTGCACAGAGTCTTTTTCCCTTCTATCCAAAATCAAGGAAAAGTCTTGATTTTGAGCCCAAGTTTGATCCAAAGTTTTTTTTTTTTTAAAAAAAAATCCAACAGTAAGGAAAAGTCTCGGGCTGATTTAAGCCTAATTCCCGCCTTAACCAGCAAGCAAGCAGGAGTAACAGAGGAAACTAATGAAATTTTAAAACATAGTCTTCACCAAAATTCTAACCAAACCCCATCTTTTCACTAAAGCATCTAGAAAACGATCAAGAATCGAAGAAATCTAACCTCCACCTGATTAGAAGGACAAGTCAACCTGATCATCGAGAAAAAAGGTAGAGTACAGATCACAAGAGCGAGCACAGCGATCCCTAGCCGCCCTTCATTCCCCTGCCGAGCTGCTTCCACCGTCCGTTCCCAACCCTCTCCATCCCTGAAAGAGAAAAAAAAAGTTAGTGGAAGTGCTTGAATTCACGAGGAACAAAAGGAAGCCAAGAACAATTGGAAATGGAAATGGTGATCGAGGGCACCTCCTCATTGGATTAGGAAATGGGTTCTTCAAAGATTTGGAGATTGGATTAGGGCTCTAGAAGGTGGGAGGGAAAACCCAGAAGGAGATGTCTCAGAAGCTGACGCATAGATCTGGATGCGGACTCTTTCTTATGTTGTCATAATACATCTAGTTTTAGTTCTTTAAAATGGATAGAGGAAATAAAAGAAAGGAAATTGCGTGTCATAAGACATATAGTCCGTTCTTTAACCCAAAAGAAAAGGCAGATAAAATAAAACAAAAATTATGGAGATGCGGGGTATCGATACCCATACCTTTGGCATGCTAAGTGAGCGCTCTACCATCGGAGCTACATCTCCATAAAAATTAGTTTCTCAGGATCAATTTTAATAAAGGCTACAAAAATAAATATTTTGCATTTCTTTGGGCCAGAGGAACCTGTTATTTTTTTTATCCCTCCACTGTGATTCCTTGCTCTTTAAAAACATATGCACGGTCATTTATTGATTTTGCTCCGGTGGAAGGTTGTTATAGAAATTTGATGTTTGATTGATAATGTTGAAGAAATTTAAGTTATGAAACTTTGTAATCATTTTGGGATGGTAATGCTGAATGCAAAATTATATGAAAGAAGAAGTGCATTTTATAGTTTCAATTTCAATTTATAATTATTCACTTGTTACTTTCGTTTTTTGTTGGATGCCTCTAGCTCCTAAATCATGTGCTTGATAATGTTAAATTTTATTTTTTTGTTGAAATAATCTTTTAGTTTGCCATAAGTGATTTGTAAAGAAGAAGACACATAAAATAAGTTAATAATAAGTAACCATCGTAATCTTAAAATGTTGTTAATAATTATAATGTTTTTGCCTAAAATCATTATGCATAACATGTATACAAGGAACTAACATAACAGAACTAATGGTATCAGAATCAATAATATAAAATTATCCATTTTCCTCTTAGAATTAATTAATGTTGTCATCTTCTTGGTTTGGTTAAAATTTATTTTAGTAATTTGACAAATTATGATTACGATCTTTTAGTGATGAAGGAGATTCTTGTTTAATTGTTAAGTACTATTTAGGTTCTGTCTTCTTTGAGAGATGGAATATTTTACTTCTATGTTAAATTCTTTAGCTCGGAAAGCTTATTTATTTTTTGTAGAGGTGGGTGGTAACGTTGAAGTCTGCTTAGTTTTATTTTATTTTTTTTAAATTAAAAAGCAAAAAGAAAAGGAAGTTGCACATGCCAAAAGGAAGAATGGATGGATATCTATGTTGTGTGTGTGTATATATATTAAGAGATGATGATCAAAGGTTAGGAAGCGCTTTTAATCCATCCAACTTATTTATCCTGATACAAAATTTTATAGATTTGCTAAAAAAGTCTTAATTAAATTCTAAAAAAAGAAATTTAGGTTTGTTGAACATGTCTAAAATTGGCTCTTTAAGATTAAATTAGGCCTGATTAAAAGATAGTTGTAGAACTATATAATGAGTGGGTGTACATGATTACTGAGATAGTAACATAGAATATAACGTCATGAAAAAATGTATTACTGATGTTACTTAGACAAACTATACGTGAATGTTGACATAATAATTTGTGTTCTTTTTCATCCTTAAAAATACAGGAGCATGATATTTTCTTAATTTTCTTTCTATTCTGTCATCATAAATTAACCTTCTCATTATCCTTTTAGGTCTTAATGATTGCTGCTTGTCAATTTCATTCGATCCCAACGGCTATACCACAGTCCTCATCCTCCTCGGTTCGGTCGCTTCATCCAAGCTTGGAGCTCCACTGGTGGATGGTAGCTGTGCGGCCATGCTGGCCTGCATGAAGTTCCACTCAAAAACTGGGTAGTCATGAACTACTGATTGGTAAAAAAAAAAAAACCATGGGGCTTATATTTGGCTTGAACTCTCTAATTTATAGCATGGTGAGGTCTAGAGTTCTCCATGTTATTTGGATTTTTATATACCTGAATCACATCCTCCAACTCATGCTAGAAAGTTCTACGACAAACAAGAAAGCAACTTAGCTTGATTTTTTCACTTGTTCTCCGGAACCTCGTTACGTGGTAGAAAGTTGCACGGCAAGAAAGAAATTACGATGTACGTAGAAGCGCGGCGAGTAGTGTAACGTAGCTTGAATTTTTTTTTTCTTTCTTTCATTTTTCCTTTGGGATCCCTGTGACATGGTCGCCCAGAAGTCAGAATCCCACCTTGTCTTCTCGCATTCACTGTGTGTGGTCTTCGCGACTGTAGAGATCTCTTCTCGACAGTAGAGAGCCCTTGTTCCTTGTGCTAGTGGAATTAAATTAAATATACGTGTTGTTCAACTGTGAAACTTCTAGAGCAAGGAGCGGTGTATTAATTGCGTGTTTGGGAGCCATCGACTTGGGATAAAGGGATCAAGGTTTTAATTTATCCCTTTATATTTGATCTGTTGTCATCCAAGCAGGATCTGCCGTCAACAAAAAAAAAGGTAAAAAAAGGTTTTTATTCTTAAAATGGACACAAAATATGGAGATGCGGGGTATCGATACCCGTACCTTTGGCATGCTAAGTGAGCGCTCTACCATCGGAGCTACATCTCCATAACAATTGATTTATTCCAATCCTTTTTTAAGCTTTTTCCTTTCAATCCGTCATTTAGTACGCTAAGAAAAATATTTCAGGACACCTGCCATGCACACACCGATATTTCCTTATGCAACTCTTTTATCAATCAATCCATTATATTTGGCAACAAATCCACAAGTTACACTAATATCTTCGGATCATTATGAGAGTCCTGTAGCATTATTCTTAAATAATGCAGGCGATCTAAATATTACATATATAGATATCTCGTCATAATGAAAATCATGTAATATTATTCATAGGTAAATAGTACTATAGTTGGACGTATCTCCTAAAGCTGAGAATATGGCATTCCTTCTGTTCCATATATATCAAGTTCCTTCTTTGTGTTCTGTATTGAGAATATGGCATTCCTCCCTAGCCTCTGCCAACTTTTTGTTTGGCACCCCTCAACACCTGCATGCGTTCAAACCTTGGGCGTGACTAATTTGCCGTGATGGTTGCATCTGACATTCCCATTCATGGTCCCGGGCCCCACCCAAAGAGCCAATCCTGAAAAAGCTAATATTGTTAATGAATTACGGCTAAGCTAAACGCCAAATTAGATATATCTTCTATTGGGTCTCTTTCCAATGTATGAAAGTAGAGGGTCGCACTGGCCTTTTCCCTTTAACTAATGGCTATGGAAACAAGGTTGCAGAAATCATTTAGCTAACGTTATCGGTGCAATCCCAAGAGTAAGGCTCTAACAAGTAAGAACATATGCCAGGGCCATCTACCACACTGAATGAATTCTTGATAGCAGAGATGGAGCGCTGGGACTAGTCAGGGAATGAAAACTTGAAGACTGCATTGCAGTTCACAAATTGCTCAAAACGGTCTTTACCAAAGAAGATGCTGCTTCCAGTAAATGCCTGATGCATGAAGTTCATTAGATCCTTTGTGTTTATGCTGCAACATATTTAAAATTATAGAAGTTTGATTGTGAATATGTTTACAAGTTACAAGATATCTTTCTGCTTTTGCTTTTTTTTCCTCTTTCATATGTCGGTTGGAAGGCACGATGTGCAGAATGTTTTCCATACTCGACATATTTTGGAGGCTGCAGAAGCTCAGCTGTTGCTTCTTTAAATCACAGCACACAGAAAGCACCAAAATATGGAGTTCTGGTCCATTTTTGAATACGCAGCCCGACTCTTGCCGGCGCTTGCTGGGATATGACGACTCTTGCCGAGATAAAATGTTTCGCGATTATGACTCTTTCCATTGCTTTTAAGCGTCGGCAACATGAAATATTTCCTGCCTCTCTTCAAAGCAACCCATATTACAACTTTGCTGATGCTTTTAAGCATCGGCAAAATAAATATTGTCGACACTTAAAATCATCGGTAAATTTTCTGATGCTTTTTAAAAACATCAGAATTTTTTGTCTCCACTTTCGCTATCCTGACACTTGTAGAAGCGGACGATATTTTTTGGTGCTTTTAAGTGTCGAAAAATGACATTTTTAGCATCGGGATAGCTAATATTTGTTGTAGTGTAACCAACTCAGGTTCATAGGCTTTGATTTAGTAATATATACTATAAAGAAATTGCTGATAATTATTAGTCATTGACATATCTTCAATTGTTCTCCTTTCCATGGTTTCATTTGTTTTATGCATTATGTTCGATATATACAAGACCCAAGACTGTACAAAGGCAATAAGGTAGTAAGAACTTATAAGACGCCAACTTTTCCCTTGTGAGACCTGAGTCCAGCCAGCAAGAGCTTATACATTCATGATCAGCTGATCATGGTTGGATAACCGGTCTGTAACATCCTCTTGAGCACATCAGTGTGCCACCCAAAGGAAGAATCCGATGAACTTTGCAGCATTAAGGAAGAAATTCATCAATGAAATATGTAGAGAAATTTTTAAGAATAGATATTAGGTACACGTGATGTAAAGCAAAAACGTCAAACACATAAGTCATATTTTTGCTGCTACAATAAAAATATGGGATAAGGATAAGCACAGACCTCAGAATTGTGATTTCATATGGAAACGATATACCCTCTTGAATTGGTATTGGAGGTAAGCGATCTTTCTTCTCATTGACAAATCTTATTATCCGAAACAAGACCTCACGGAGTGATGACTCCAGTGCATTATGCCGTGAGGTCTGCTCTTCCAAACCTCCTGAAATCATAGGACAACAAGCATTTCCAAACAAAAATGACATCTATCTAACAAAACGAATATAAAGGGATACGTTAAAAAGAAGCAAAGATGCCATTAATTACATTAGTACATCAAACAGGGAGACTCTACCTCCAAAATCTGTAGTTGCTCTACTGTGATGAGACTTGCCATGTGCTTTGGGATTAATCACATGCAAATTACACTACAATAATTTTTGGTTTTAGCAACACCCATTAGCGATGCCAGAATTAATCATCGCTAAATAGCGATGCAAAAGAATTTAGTGATAATTAACAACGAATTAGTGAGAAATGAAATTAACGATGCAAAGGTCATCACTGAGTAGTGCTAATTAGCAATGCCAAAATTACACATCGCTAATTAGCGTCGCAAGAATGGCGTTGCTAATCAGCGATGCGTGCCGGGCATCATCGATGCGCCTGCGGGTTAACGACGTGCACGCCTCCTAGCCTCGGGCTGCTTGCCAGATCCCTAGATCTGGCGCACGGCCTTCTCTCCCCCCTACCCGCTCCCCCTTCAGCCCTCCTCCCTCTCTCGATCGCCCTCCTCCCTCAGTGTCCGGCCAAGCTTAGTTCCCTGCTCCCCCCCTCCCACCCCGGCGCCCCAATCCCCCTCGGCCTCGGCTCACCCCTCACCCCCCCCTGGCCT
>UESW01002424.1:28981-114842 GCA_900491605.1 Calamus simplicifolius
AAATAAAAAAATATTGCATGGGCTTGGTTTATCTGTTTAGAAGATTGACTGCTGCAAGAATAATTGCATGCTTTATTAAGTGATAGATGCAGATTTGCAGTTTTGTAAAGTTTGTGACAAACTCTAGTTTATGGCAAGGAGAAGTTCAACTAGGATGAGATCCCTGTGGCTTTCAAAAAATGCATTACTTTTCACTGGTACCCCAATTGCAAAGGATGTATCAATTAGAAGTTATAGCTTCAGATATGAGATGGCATGCAGAACATAAAGAAGAAGAGGGTGTTATGCACCATTCATCAGACTCTATTGCATGGAAGCATTTTAATGATATGCATCCTCATTTTTTATTTGAAAAAAGAAATGTTAGGCTTGCTCTATGTACAGACGAATTTCAACCATTTGGATAATCTAGGCAGCAATACTCTTGCTGGCCAGTAATTGTAACTGTCCTTGATTTACCCTCTGGCTATGCATGAAAAGCTCTTTCATATTTTTGATCGTGTTAGTACCAGGGCTATCAAATCCTAAAAAGAAGATGGATGTTTTTCTGTAACCCCTAATTTCGGAGCTAAAATTATTATGGGAAAAAGGGATTATGACCTATGATATTTCAATGAAGCATAATTTCAAGAGAGAAACTTAATCAGTACTGTCGGTGTCCCAAACTTGTAAATCAGCTGTTGATGGTAATTACATGGAACATCTACCTATTCATTTGGCATACGAAGCTCAGATTGCTGGACCTATTCAATATCGTTGGATGTACCCATTTGAGAGGCAACTTACTTTTCATACAAATTTTATTTTATTATGTTTATTAAATTGAGTATCTTATTTTGTTTTCAAATTTAAACTTTTAGGTACATGAAGAAATTAAAAAAAATATTCAAAATAAGGCAAGAGTTGAAGGATCAATATGCTATGCATATTTGGGGGAGGAGTCATCAAATTTTGCATCGCATTACTTTGATGAACATGTCCAAACTAAGAATCAAAAAGTGCCACATAATTTAGATGATTGGACAGCCATTTGGAAGATGATTAAAACATCTTCATTTTAAGGACTGTTGGTAGGCCATTTGGCATCAAAAATAGGAGATATATATTGAACAAAGAGTTTAAAGCTGCTCACAATTATATTCTTATGAACTGCTCCGAAGTGAAACCATTTATAGAGTAAGATATTATTTCTTTCATTCACTTTGATACTTAATTAATTTCTTTATATTATTTTCAACTAAGTTGACATAAACTATTATTTTCAAGGATGTTTTGTGATATGTGGAGACAACAAGATCCTTACATCAGCAATAATGAAATTGGATTAAAACTATTCGCATAAATAATCTGCAAGTGCACAGAATCATAACAAGTAGTAAAGTATTTTTAGAAAATGTCGAACCCAAAAAGATTAATTATGTTATTGAATACAAAAATTAATTAAATTAATTACTATTTAAAAAATTAAATATAAAGGAATTTTCTACTATCTAAATTAAATAAAATTATTTAATCTAAAAATTAACAAAGCGTAAAAAGCTAAACATGTAAAAATATGATAAGAATGATCTAGAGTGATTGATTTCATCTAACAAATCTTACATAATTTATTCTTCTAAATTATTAAATTTAATTAATTTCATGTTGATGATTAATTTTTTTAATTATCCAATATCTTCTCTGAAATGATATCAAAAATATCTTTAACTAACAACTCCATATCTCTATGTGAATTTAATTAATTAGAGACTCATTATGTACTTTAAATTTTTTAAAAATTACATTAATCATGGTAAAGCATCTCTACTTTCGCTCAACTAATGGTTTACTAAAATAACAAATCACCTCTCGGTCTCATTGTAATTCAATTGATCAAACAATAATAATAAGAATTAAACACTTAATCATGGAAATATTAAAAATAAAATAACTAATAAAATAAATTGTGTGTTCCTTGCTAGATTACATTAATGCTCTAGACAAAAAAAATTTAGTTCATAATAAAATTGAAAAGAAAACTAATGAAACTTATATTTTTCATTGGAAGCAATTGATGAACACGTAACTTTTGCATCTGTTCTTCAGATACCCACTTTTAAAAAACTCTAAAAGTCTCTCGGTCTCTCTCATTAAAGACCCGGTACCTTCTTTTTATAGTTGAAAAAACCGTGGTTGAATACGATGGAATTCTAAACATCCTTATCCAAAAAAATAAAGCCTTGCCGCGTGTTAAAAACACATGAAGAAACCCGCTTGATCGCTGGAATTCGATTGAAAACGCATTGAAAATTCATGGAGGAACGGTTTCATGTTGAAAACACAGGAAGTCCTCAAGGCCAGCTCACGTACGAGTCTAGCCTGGGAGTTTTCTTTCACCGTGTGGAGTTCGTTGCACCAAATTAGAGTCCTCACGTGAAGGAGTTCCAAGCAAGCTTCAAGACGTGTCTTCACCGCGTGATTTGTTGGTTGAGAATGACGTGAAGTCCTCTTGCTTCTCCTCATCGTGCACTTGAAGTCTGCTTCTTTTCCGAGTGAAGTCGTTTGGCCGCTGCCAGGAGGAGTCCTCATCATGTCAACATCTAATAAAGATAGCCCATGGGCTTTCCATTGGCCTCAAGAAATTCATCACAAGTTAAAATGACATTATGGTGAAAGGATTCAGGTGGCAAGTTAAATCACAAGTTAAAAGAGTTAAAAGAATCTAAGAACTGATGAAAAGTAAATAAAAATAAATAAATTTGGCTCAAAATAAATAAAAAAACTAGCTAATATTGTTATGAAAGTATATAAATTAAATGGTCAGATTTACGCCTTTCAAATACCCCTAAACTTACACTTTGCTACTCCTCGAGCCAAGAAAATAAAATAAAAATTCTAAAATAAAATAAAAGATAAATTGTTCAAATAGAGCCTCAAGATTTAACATATGCCATGATTTAAAGAAATTATCCTATGCAACTCAAGTACAAAAGTTAATACAAAATTTGATCTCACCTCATGTTCAATTCTTTCACTCATGAGCATGCATCATTCTCACTTCATTATGCACTTTTCGGATAGTTTTATATAAGCATGTAAATGCAATGGATCTCTAAGAATTAACTCTCCAATAATATATGTATCTACTCTATAGGCTTGCTCTTTAAATTAACTCTCTAATAATATAGATAAAAGATAACACCAAGGATCAATAGGTCTTTATAAGCTTGTAATGTAAGGCTAGGGTGAGGGCTACAAAGAAAGGGTAAGATGTATCAAAGTAGAAACTCAAATCAATACACTCATGGCATAAAAAGCATAACAGTCTCACTCATAGTGGCTCATACATAGCTTTCAACAAGCTTTTTTTTTTTCACGAGACTTGCAGTCTCAACTTCATTTTCAACAAGCCCAGTTAACTTACACTGCTCTTTATGAAATTTTCACCAATAAAATATGGCTGCCTAACATACCTACATGTATCATATCCTTCTCTGTACTACTATTGATCTAGTCTAATCACTTTCTGACTCTGGTAATGGTGATGGAGACAAGAGGGTAGATGAAAACTCTAAAGGCTCATGAACCACTAAGTTAGATGAGACAAATATGGGTTTGCCATCCAATTGTGTCATAAGGCTCCCAAGAATCTCAGTTAATGTTTTCTTGAACTCTGCTTCATCCACAATCTTGCCATCATCTGCATTCACTATTTTGAAGGCCTCTTTCACAATAGCATCAACCTGATCAACAGCACCATAAGGAGGTAGATCTGCAGAGGAAGCAATCACATCTATCTAGTGCAATCCTAAATAGTCCTTTGATGTTCTCTGATGGTGATCCTTCGGTAGGTCTCTCCACACTGAATCCAACAACTTATCTAATTCAAACTTGTTTGACAATAGTCTCCTGATGCTGCTCCCATCAAAGTTATTTTCACTGTGGGCAATAATGACAGGGTGCTCTTGGAGGCGTTGGATGATATTGTTCAAAAGCTTCTTAAATTCTTCTAAGGAGATCTCCTGCGAAGCAGGTTGTTCAAGCTGATTAGTAACAAGAGATTGTAAAGCCAGTTCCACAATGTTGCTTATGACCCAAGAGTTAGAAGCTGGTGGCATGCTATGCTCAACTATGAGTTGGTTAAGACCGACTGTCAAGCATTTGCGCAGAGACTCATTTGCTGATTCCATCTGTGAGAATATGGCAACTACCGTGGGTTCAAATCTTGGACTCTCAACAAACTCCCTGGCATCTTCTCCATCAATTCTCAAGATGACAATAGGTTTTTTTTTTTTGCCTCAACTCGTGACAACCCTAATACAGTAGTGTTAACTTTCATTGCTTTCAAATCTGCTCCTTTTGCTTTTCACTGAATGAGATGACCTTTTCTTTGTACACCCCCAAACTTATTTCTTGCTGTGCATGGGGTGTGATTGAAATTTTTCCTACTTCTACCTCTCACAAATTTATTTTAAGCTCTTATAACCATGCGGTAAGTATCAATTAAGTTCCATTGAAAGGTAAAGATATATGTATATAAGCTCAATAGGGTAGAAATCATATGGGTTAAACAAGAAAAAATTTAAAAGGCTAAAATATAAATTTTAAAGGCTCAAATGGCTGACTAGAGATATAATATAAAAGGGTTAGGCTTTTAGGCTCAACCAATCTAAAGATGGCCTATATCCTTTCCTTGGTGAAGTACCTAGGATTTCGCCTCAAGTAATTCTCAAGCAAGTTCTAGAGTAGTTGAGACCATAAACATTTACAAAGTCTTCATAAAATATCTCTAGGCATGCAATCAATTAATGATCATGATACACATCTAATGAATAAAAAAAATCATACTAAGTAAAAATAATTTAAGTATTAACTAATCAACTCAATCACTTAGAATTCTTCCTAAAAATCATAACTTATTTCAACCATTCTCATCATTAGCTCTATAGAAACAAATAAACAAACCAAAAATTAATATATATATATATATATATTTTAAACAATCTAAATATAATTAAAATAGAGAATACATAACCTATGATATGCAAACTAACACAAATTAACCAAAGCAATCAAACAAATGACTAGACCTATTATGCAACCCAACAGAACAAACAAAAATTAAACTCTCCTTAAATCTTGCATTATCCTCATTGGAAAGAAAATAATAAGTGGATAAAAAAATACTAAAGCAAAAAAGTAAAGTGATACTCTTCTAGTGTCAATGAATGTCATCTTGAAGTGCACCACTAGAAGAGACTCCTCCTTCAATATTTGGGATTATCAAGGTTGATGGAGACTTTTTGCTTGTAAAAATCTCTGTCGATATATGGCTTAAGGCGCTGCCCATTCACTTTAAATATTTTCTTGGTCTCATGTTATACTTCAACCGCTCCATAAGGATAGACTTTAGCTTTCCTGAAAAGAGTCAATGTCTTGAGTTAAATAATAGAACTTTTTGCCCAACTTCGAATTCCCTACTTAAAATATGCTTATCATGCCATCTCTTGGTTTTATCTTTGTAAATTCGAGCATTCTCATAAGCATCATTACGAAATTCATCCATCTCATTGATTTGCAATAATCTCTTATCGCCAGCTACTTGTAGATCAAAGTTAAGTATCCTTATCGCCCATTAATCCCTATGGTCTAGCTTCACTGGTAGATGACATACTTTTTCATAAACAAGCCGATATGATGACATCCCAATCGGTATTTTGAATGCTGTTCTATAGGCCCATAAAACATCATTTAACTTTTTCACCCAGTCTGTACGAGAGATATTCACTGTCTTTTCCAATATATGCTTCAACTCTCGATTAGATATCTCGACTTATCCGCTCGTTTGAGGATGATATGGTGTCATCACATGATGTGTAACTCCATACTTAGTCAGTAGTGCTTCAAATTAGCGATTACAAAAATGCTTTCCACCATCACTGATTATTGCCCTTGGAGTGCCGAATCGAAAGAAGATATTTTTTCATAGAAAATTTACCACAACTCTCGCATCATTAGTCGGTGAGGCTACTGCTTCCATCCATTTAGAGACATAATCTACAGCCACTAAAATAAATTTGTTAAAATATGATGATGGAAAAGGACCCATGAAATCTATACCCCAAACATCAAAAAATTCAATAACTAAAATATTTTTAAGGGCATCTTATATTTCCTAGAAATATTTCCAACTCTTTGGCAATAATTAGATGAATTAATAAATATGAATGCATCTTTAAAAATAGATGGCCAATAAAACTCGGATTGTAGAATTTTTGCGGATTTTTTGCCCCACCAAAGTGGCCACCAACTTCCAAAGAGTGACAATGTCTGATTATGTTCTTCATCTCCTCCTCAAGCATACGTCTTCTGATTATCTGGTTCGCACAGTGCTGGTATAAAAAAGGTTCTTCCCAAAAATAATATTTCAAGTCGGAGAAGAACTTCTTTTGTTGATAGGTCATATTGGGAGGTAGAATTCGCGATACTAAGTAGTTGACTATGTCGCGTACTATGAACAACTTGTATAGCCATCAAATGCCCATCTGGAAATGCTTCATTTATTTTCTCATCATCCATACTTGGAAGCTCCATCCGAGATAGATGATCTGGCATTAAATTTTTAATATCCTTCTTGTCCTTAATTTTCAAGTTGAATTCTTGTAGAAGCAAAATCCATCGAAGCAATCTAGGTTTAGCATCCTTCTTTGCAAGCAAGTACTGCAGAGCAGAGTGATTGGTGTAGACAATCACCTTCGAACCTATCAGATAAGAACAAAATTTGTCAAAAGCAAAAATAACAGATAATAATTCTTTTTTCAGTAGTGGCATAATTCAGTTGAGTTTTTGTTAAGGTTCTACTTGCATAATAAATAACATGAAAATATGTATCTTTTCTCTACCCTAAGACAACCCCTATAGCATAATCACTGGCATCACACATTAGCTCAAACGGTAAATTCCAATCCGGTGCACAATTACAGGTGCTAAAATTAATTTCTTTTTAGTATTTCAAAAGCATGCAAGCATTCATTAGAAAATTCAAATCGAGTGTCTTTAATTAAAAAATTGCAAAGAGGTTTAGTAATTTGAGAAAAATCCTTAATAAACTATCGATAGAATCTGGCGTGTCCCAAGAAACTTCTTATGCCCTTCATAATGGCTGCTGGTAGAGTTTCTCAATCACTTTTATTTTTCCTCTGTCAACTTCAATTTCCTTAGAAGAAATTTGGTGGCTCAATACTATCCCCTCCTCTACCATGAAGTGGCATTTTTTTCAGTTTAAAATTAAATTTTTCTCCTTGCATCTCTGCAAAACTAAAGATAAGTTAGACAAACAATTATCAAAAAAATATCCAAAGCAGAGAAGTCATCCATAAAGACTTCTAAAATATTTTTTACTATGTCCGAGAAGATGGACATCATGCATCTTTGAAATGTGGCTGGCGCATTGCAAAGGCCAAAAGGTATCCGCCTATATGCAAATGTTCCAAATGGACAAGTAAAAGTGGTCTTCTCTTGATCTTTAGGTGTGATGGCTATTTGATTATAACCAAAGTACCCATTCAGAAAATAGTAGTAAGCATATCCTTTAAGTCTTTCTAGCATTTGATCAATAAAAGGTAAGAAAATATAATCTTTTCGAGTTGCATCATTAAGTTTTCTATAATCTATGCATACTCGCCATCCTGTGACCGTCCTTTTTTGTTATAAGTTCATTATTATCATTCTTGATCATAGTTATTCCATCTTTCTTTAGTACAACTTATATTGGACTTACTAATGCGCTGTTCGAGATAGGATAAATAATTTTGGCATCTAATAGCTTTAGCACTTCTTTATGCACCACTTCTTGCATTGATGGATTCAATCTTCTCTAGGGTTGGACAATCGGCTTATATTTATTCTCCATTAAAATCTTATGTGTGCAAATTAAGGACTAATTCCTTTGATGTTAGAGATGGTCCAATCCAAAGCCATTTTGTGTTCCCGTAAGATTCTAAGCAACTTTTTCTCCTCTATAATATTTAAATAATTATTAATAATGACTAAAAAAGTAGAGTCTTGTCCTAAGAAAGCATACCTTAAATTTGATGGAAGCTATTTTAGGTCAAGTTTAAGTGGTTTCTTTGATGAAGATGTTGGTTGATATGATTTTAAGTCTTTCACTTTTGGTTGCATTGACGGAGAAAAGAGTGGTGTAGCCTCCATATATCGTTCACACTCTTTAACTTCTTCATCATTAAATTCAATAGATGTAGAGCGAGTAAGGCATACCTCAAGTGGTAGATTTAGAAGATTATCTACATAAGTCTCGTCATCTATGATCGCGTCTCGGTCACTTATTTGAAAATAGGAATGTGTCTCAGAAGGAAGTTTCATAGGCTTAAGTACATCAAAAGTGACCTCATCCTCTTCGACCCTTAAAATAAGTTTTTCTTGCTGGACATCAATTAAGGTTCTCCCCGTCGCAACGAAAAGTCAATCCAATATTATATGGATCTCCTCATCCCCCTCCATGTCAAGAACAATAAAGTCAGTCGGGAAGATGAACTTGTCAACTTTCACTAATACATTCTTAATGACTCCTCTAGAATATTTTATAGATCTGTCTGCCAATTGTAAAGAGATGATGGTTGGATTTACTTCTTTAAGACCCAATTTCCTAAAAAGAGAGAGGCATTAAATTAATACTTGCCCTAAGTCACATAAAGCTCTATCAAAATAAGAATTTTGTATAGTGCAAGGAATAGTAAAACTACCTGGATCTTTCAGCTTAGGCGGCAGCTTCTTTTGTAAAATTGCACTACTCTTCTCTGCCAGCATTACTGTTTCATGCTCCTTCAATTTTCGCTTCTTAGATATAATATCTTTCAAAAATTTAGCATATTTAAGCATTTGTTCTAAAGCTTCAATAAGAGAAATATTTATATACAATTGCTTAAATATACTTAGAAATTTAGAAAACTATTCATCCATATTATTCTTTTTTAATCTTTGTGGAAAAGAAATTGATGGGTCATAAATTGAAGGAGAATAAGTCTCAAAAGTAATTTTTCTGGATTTTTTTGATTTTGAAGCTCTTTCATTCTCCTATCTTCTCAGCTTGCTCCACTCTTTCATCTCTAACTCGGCTTTCTTCATCTTGGACTCCTCATTATCCACATTTTCATCTTAACCCATTGCTTTCCATGTTAATTTGGAAGGGTTGGCCTCTCATATAGAGTGTAGGTCCTTTAATTGTTTTTACTAAGTTTTTTAGGTCGGCATTGCAACTCCACACTTCAGTTAGTCGAGGTTAGCTTTGAGAGATTCATATCCCTCTTACAAATGCAATAAGTTAGCTTTTATTTTCCAACCTTTGATTTCTTCAAGATTTGGGCCAAGCCTCTCAAATCGGTCTTGAGAGTTTACCAATTAAGGTTAGCTTCTTGGATGACCTTGGTCATTCGACAAGTCCTTCAAATCAGTGCCTAAGACTTATAAAACTCTGCCAATTGGGACTCATGCCTATGAGAGAGGTTGATTCGCCATTGCAAATGTAGTGGGTTGATTTTTATCATCCTAAACTTAAGTTTCTTTAGAATTTTACTCAAGTCTCTTATGTTGATTCTAGGATTCGAGCTTTAGCGACCAAGGTTGGCTTCTTCTTTGATTTGATTATTTTTCTATTTTCATGTTTTATTACTTAGCCTTTGGGTTGCATACTTGTAACTAAACATTCTTCTGAAATACGAAATTTTCTAGCTCAATTCTTTTTATTTGATATTTTGTTGAGCAGTACCTTAGGTCAATATATTGAACCCCTAAAAAGTATTAATTTGACTTACTCGATAGTTCTGTATGATGGAGTTGAATAGGCTAGAATGCTCAAGTAGAGTTGATTTGATCTAGAGTTGGTTTGATCCAAAGCTGGTTTGAACCAAAGTAACTCAATCCTCAGTTTGAGATTAAGTCGGTTTCTAAGCAGGTTGGTCTATTGTCCCTCGATGCGATCTAGAGGTTAATTTCCTATACAGAATATAGGTTCCTCCATTGTTTAGGATGGCATTATAATACTACACATCAGCCACTTAAGGTCAACTTATGGAGATGGGTCTCCTACTCTGACCATAATAGGTCAATTTCTTAAAGTCTAACCTTAAGTTCTTGATATTAAGTTAAGTTGCTTAGGTTGGAACCAAGGTTTTTTGTGCACTAATCAAGTAAAGTCAATTTTCTTTGGATGACTTTGGTCATTGAAGTATCTCAGATCTAAACCTGATCCATGCCTTGTGGGGAGTTGAGCTTGGGTTTTCTTATACTAGCTTAGTTTTAAGGTTATCGCTTGGCCTTCGACCGATTTGTTCTTCAAGGATCAATTCAAAAAGCACCAATCAAACTTAGAGCTAGTCTAAGTTTGATCGATAAAGTCATTTGTGTTTGCTAGTCGAGTGATAAAGTTTGGCATCACTACCTTCACACCAAGCCATAGGATTAGCTTGCCAAAATAGCCCACATCAAGAAAAAAAAATTATAAACTCCTTTCTAATAATTAATAATTAATTTTATATTATACCTTTTGTTTCTATTTTGTGATACGAGAGACAGCATTAAAATTAATTTTTATTTCTATCCTTAAGAAAAATAAATATCTAGTGAAAGATATCATTATAAAAACCTTTCTAATCATAGTCATTAAAATTAATTTTCATAATTAAATTTTGCAATTAAATAATTTTTATTTTAAGTAAATAATTAATATGGATGAGAAAGTTTTCTTGGGCGAAGTTATCAAAAAATTAATTTTATTTGATTTATTTATTAAAAAATCAATGATAAATAATGTAATTGTTTTAAAAACATATCGTAATCATATAACATGAATTTTTAGTTAGTAATAGTGATTATATATTTTTTAATTAAAATTATCAATATTTACAATTTAGTAATAAAAATCTTCTTTGAACACCTAAAATTAAATATTTTTACTAAAAAATTATAATCGTGGAGAGGCTAGATAAACTCAAGTTCTGACCTGATCCTAACCTTAACTGACTCAACTCAATCCTATTCTTAGATATTTGCATAGGAATTGAGGTAAAGGTTAGACTCAATTTGAAGATTAGATTGGGTCCGAGTTTATAATTTCTAATATGATCCATCCAATAGACTCCATATGTCATCCGTATCTAATTTAAGTCAAGATAAAAAAAAATACTCTTGATCCAACCTAGATCCAAGTCTATCCGGTTGATATTTTTTCCCTTATTCCGAATCATATAATTTGTGCATTGAGAATGATTATTACATTAAAATAAATAAAAATATTTTTGATGAAAATTCATGTTTAAGATAAAAATATATTAGTTTTATATAAATATTTTGAATAAATTTATAATTGATTTTCAATGATTATATTTAAGTTATAAAGGATAGGTAAATATTTAAAATAAATTATAGTTCAAACCAAGCCTAGTCCCAACTTAAATCTAAAAGTTCTGGGTTGAGTCTAAGCAATGCTGTCCTATTGAATTTAAAATATTTCATGTGAGCCCAATCTTACGTAATTGATTGGGAAGTAAGTTTGATCAGTGTCAAAAATTAGATCCAAGTCAAAATTAAAACTCAATTATAAAAGTAGAACATGTTGGAGCCAAACATGCCTCCTTTCTTACCTAATTAATTTATAATTAATAAAAACTAATTTAACAAAAAGGCATCGCAAAAGTATTTTGAATCATCAATGATCTAATTCTTTTGTCTCCAAATCAAAGTTGTTAATTTCATTTCATTTCGGCCGTTTCGGTCGAGACGTTTCGTTTCGGTAGCTTATCCGAAAAGATAAGTTCTGCATTTCGTTTCGGAAGATTTTTCGGTCGTTTCGGTGCGTTTTGTATATTTCGGCCATTTTTGGCCATTTTCAGCCGTTTCGGTATGTTTCGGCCGTTTCGAAAAATATATTTGAAGACCAATTTATGAATTATTAAACCTTTCAGAACTATTTATATATATATATATATATATATATATATATATATCCTAGTTACCCTATCCCCATTTAAAATATATATATAATAACAAAAAAAATTCTAGTTACCCTATCCCCATGATCGCATCTCTTAAAAACTCAAACTCTTTATTTTATATTATTATTATTTATGAAGAATATGAATTATGAATAAATTTTTCATTATATATATATATATATATATATATATATTTCAAATTCTTAAAAACTTAAACTTTTTATTTTTATGTTGTTATTATTATTTATAAAGAATATGAATTATAAATAATTTTTTTATTATATTATATATATATTCTGAAACGAAGCACCGAAATGATTCGATACCGAAATATTTCGTTTAATAAGCTAAACCGAAACATAATCCGAAACGAAATTGACAACCTTGCTCCAAATAACAATTGTAGATAATTATAATAGTAATCTATAATTCAGTGGCATGTTTTTTATGATAGAATTTTTTTAGAAAATATAATTTTCCTTGCTAAAGAAATTATACAACATAGTTTGATGATGAAAGCTTTATTTTTCTAAAGAAAATGTTTCCATCGCTAGTGTGGAACACCCGAATTAGCATTAGATTTTAGGCAGCACTATTTTTCATAAAAATAATTTTTTTGTCACTAAATATTGCTAAAAATAGTTCATGGATGAAACTTTATTGTCATCATCAAAATTACAATCATTAGTGATGAAATTTTTTTTGCCACTAGTGATAATTATAGATGTTTTTTAAATTATTGAAATGAAACAAGAATAGATGATGGGAAATTTACATCACTAAAATATAAATATTTAGTAGAAAAAGAGATTTCATCATGAAATTTATGAATTGTTAGTGACCATAAAATTTTGTCATGGTATAGTAAATATCATTAAAAAAAAGCTCTCAAAAGGCATGAATTGGCTCCATATTTTTGGTGATGAAATTTCTACAAAAATGATTTTCATTATTAAAAAAATTCACTAGAGTTATTTTGGGAGAAAAACCTTATTTTTGTTGCCAAAATTTTAATCAATGATGATGCTATTATTTTTCCATCTATTGTTCTTGTAGCCAAATCGCCCTCCTATAACATCCGCGAGTATTCGGTCGCCTTCTTCAGCGAGCTCAGGATCTTTCGATGAGCTTCTCTCGTTCAGAAGCTTGCAAAAAGTCCCTAGGACCGAAGATTCCGGCATGGACCCTCCGATGCTCAAGTCAGTGCTCTGAGCAACAATCGTAAGCTTAAGAAAGCTCGAAAGAGAAAGAGAGAGATTTAGAGAAGTGCTCTCTGTGAGCATATGAGCTTTTAGGAGTTGTTGTGAGTTGCCTAATCGGGGGTTCCTCCTATCTTTTTTATTGATGCTTGGAGTATGCCAATCTTGGGGTACGATCACTTGTTAGAGCATTTATGGTGATGGCAATAATAATAAGGCTTGCTTCTTAGTGGCATGTCAGAGCTGCAAGTCGTGTCCCATCAAAGGTGGGTGGCTGCATAGTTGGTGGGTCAAGTCCTATCAAAGTGGATGGCCACTTGATTCAGATGGTAATTGCAGGCTTGTAGGGCATGGGTGGTCATTACAGTGTTTGCCAGATTTCTCCTGTGTCACATGTTTGTTGTCTTGTGCGGACAATGATGGAGCCAGGCACGTGGGCCTTACAATGTGGCCACTGAGGCTGCTTAGGTGGTTGCCGAGACCGACTTGGAGCCACGGAGGGTAGT
The DNA here is from genome assembly GCA_900491605.1 of Calamus simplicifolius. Classification (NCBI taxonomy): domain Eukaryota; kingdom Viridiplantae; phylum Streptophyta; class Magnoliopsida; order Arecales; family Arecaceae; genus Calamus; species Calamus simplicifolius. Next base: position 42,674 of record UESW01002424.1, read on the forward strand.
TGGGGGCACAACCCGAGTGGTGCACACCATGAGAAGTCCACGGTCCCGTTGAAGCCTGTAGTGAGTCTGGACTCGGGGCCATCCGCGGAGTTGGGACGAAGCCGAGAGCAGCTAGGAGCAGAGAATCCGAGGCCATCCGTGGAATGACGAGACAACCGAGTCAAAGATGGGGACGGAGATCCGGGAGGCTGGAGAAGCTGGGGAGACAAAGTCGGGAAACCAAAGACGTCGGGACAGCTGGGGGCATATAGGATGGAGTCGTGACAACCAGGGGTGTTTGGGATGGAGTCGGGACAGTCGGGGGTATCCGAGACGAAGGCAAGAGCAGGGAGTTTCTGTCCAGACTCGGGATAATCCTGAAGTTGGCTGGGATGCTTGGTCCATAGCTGGAGCTGAGGCCAGGAGCAAAAGGTCTAGATCTCTGCGTTAGAGCACAGTCAGGATCCCAGGAAGCAGGGAGCCAGGGCCGATGACATGGAGTCCGCCGAGATAGGGGACAGTGGAGTCAGGGCTGTTCGTGGCCAAGGTCAGAGATCAGGGCGACCAGGAAAGGGAGCTGGGGCTGGTGAGGATGGATTGATGAGGATGGGCCAACTTGCCAAGGCCGACGAGAACGGGCCGACGAAAATCGAGGCCAATTAGAACTGAGGCCGACAAGCCGAGAGCGGGACAATAGGTATGGGCTGATGAGAACTGAGGCCAACAAGCTGAAGGCGGGCCGACAAGAACCAAAGCCGACAAGCCAAGGGCGGGTAGACAAGAACCCAGGCCGATGAGGATGAGCCAACGAGAACCGAGGCCAACAAGGATAGGCCAACGAGAACCAAGGCTGACAAGCCGAGGGCCGGTCGACGAGAACCAAGTTGACAAGCCGAGGGCGAGCAGACAAGAACCAAGGCCGACGAGAACCGAGGCCGATGAGAGCCGAGAGCGGTCCGATGAGAACCATGGCCGATAAGGATGGGTCGAGTAGAAAAGGCCGACTCCGAGGAGGCTGACACCGAGGAGGCCGAGTAGAGATGTAGGGCCAATTGGCCCCATCAATTGTAATTATAAGACTTGTCTTATAGGAAATGAAGCAAAAATAGATGAGAAGATATTTGTGTTGTAGAAAGCACGAATATTTATTGGCATAAAAGATTTATCATGAAATTTATAAATTATTAGCAATGATGTGTCAATGTAGGATAAAAGCATATCAAAAATATTTCGTTAATGTGCCGACAATTGGTGTCATAATTTTAGTAACGGATTTTTTTACGAAAAAATTCACTAAAAGATTGTACATTTGGTAATGGTTTTTTTCCGGTTCACTTGCTGGCCATGGATAACTTGAGATGTCGCGCATGAAAATAAACTCCTTTAAAATTGATAGTATCATTAAAAAAAATGGATTGACCATTAAATCCCTGATCGCCGAATCTTTCGGAGCTCCCAAGCCGATGGAAACCTATATTAATTGATCAAACGACAGAAGAAAGTGGAAAGTAACTAACATCGTCAAAACAAAATATAAACAATTGCAGACGTAAGCACAAAAATTGGACACGTTGGCGAAGGCGGGAACAGAACAGATAATATTAAGATTAAGAGCATTCAAAGTCTAAACTAGCTATAAAAACACAAAGATAAGACACATCTCCATTTTCAGTTCACTATGACTTCTGGCGGTCAACATGCAGACTCAACGAATGCAAACGACTAGCAAGAAATCTATCATCACAACCTCTAGTAATATATATATATATATATATATATATGAAAGTTATTAAAGTCGAGTCAATAAAGAACTCCAAGGAAAACCATGTCCGCAAGCAGCCACGTCACAAAGTCAATCGAGATAACAGCACTGAGTTCTCTTATTAGGATCTTACGTCACAGAAGCAGGACTCCCTGAAGGTAGCGATGGCCTCCTGGCTTATCCTCGGGCAGCTGACCACGTTGACACTCTCCAGGGTCAGCCACAGAGACTCCAATTCTTCCAAGCTCTTGTCCGTTATCGCGGCGCAGCCATTGAGCGACAGCGTCTGCAGCCAGCACGGCACCTCTTTGGCCAGCCACTCCACCCCCTGGTCGCTAATCCTGCACCTGCTCAGGTCCAGCTCCTTCAACTCCTGACACTGCCGCGCGATCGCCGGGAGGTTCCGGTCGGTCACGGACCGGCATCCATTCAGGTCCAATTTGGTGATGTTATTGTTGCTCCCAAGTTTATCCAGAAAGCCCAGAATGCCGCGGTCTGTGATCGAGTCCATGCGCACCAGACCCACCTCTTCCACTTGCTTGAACGCCCATCCCATCACCACCAGGAAACCATCTCCGATTCCATGGCATTGATTCAGCATCACGTTCTCAGCACAGGAAAATTCGGAGGAAGAGGATGGGCGGCGTCGCTCTGTTGCTGTCCTCCAGCTCCCATGAGATGACACTTGAGCAGAGATAATTTCCTCAGCGTCCGACTGCAGTGCACAAGGCCGCGAGGCCTCTGGAAGTGATCCCGTCGAGCTTTTCTAGAGTCAGGGAGTTCAGAGATGTAGCCGATTTTGTCAGCTCGACCAAGTCCCCGTCTGTCAACGTGCGGCAGTTCTTGATGGCAAGCTTCTTGAGGCCCACAAAGACGTTTTTGTCGGCTGTTCTCTGCCTTAAAATTTTGCCCGACAGACCTCTGTTGGAATTTTAAACTTGTTTTAATGCACTCTTGAAAGACTAAAGGCTTCATGGGAGAAAGGAAGAGTCACTCTTGAAAAGATCAAAGGCTTCATGGGAGAAAGGAAGAGTCACTCTTGAAAAGACCAAAGGCTTCATGAAAGAAAGGAAGTGTCATTTTAAAAAGATAAGATGGTTCAGAAATTTAAAATTGACTCTTAGTATTTTGTAATTGACTCTTAATTTTTTGCAAATGTCTTTTAGTTTTTCTATGCATGTATTAAATAGTGATATATGAAAGGACATCTAGATGATTATAAATATGGGAGGTGTTTGCCCATGAAATGTAGAAGAAGTAGAAGAAGAAGATGATGATGATGTTGAAAATAGAGAGAGACCCAAAAGTTGTATTCCCTTTAATATAGAGTATCATTTTTCTTATTGAAAGAATCCTTCATTTTTGTCAATCTTGTGTGCCCACCTTGTTTCCAACAAGTGGTATCAGAGCCTTATTTTTTTGAGAGGACCGATCTTGAGGGAGATGGCCGACGATGGTGTGCATATTCAAATTTCCAAGCTTACTAAGGAGAACTATGGGAATTGGTGTATCCAAATGAAGTCCTTATTTGGCTCACAAGATCTATGGAAAATTGTTCAAGATGGCTACACCGAGCCTACAGCAGAGCAAGAAAGAGGGTACAATCAAGCACAAAAAGATACTTTAAGGGGCTTAAGGAGAAGAGATAAGAAAGCTTTGTTCCAATTATATCAAGCTTTAGATGAGGTGACATTTGAGAGAATTACTGAAGCAACCTCTGCAAATCAAGCTTGGGATACTCTTTCTACCATCTTTAAAGGAGAAGAAAAGGTGAAGCGAATCCGGCTTCAACAATTACGGGGAGAATTTGAAGTCACCACCATGAAGGAGACGGAAAACATATTTGACTACTTCTCTCGGATATTGGTTATTGTAAACCAATTGAAGAGAAATGGAGAGAAGGTAGAAGATGTTCGAGTGGTGGAGAAGATACTTCGGTCTTTGACACCGAGGTTTGAGCATGTTGTTGTCGCCATTGAAGAAGCTAATGATGTTGATACACTTTCCATCAATGCGTTGATATGCAAACTTCAAATTCATAAACAAAAGATGCAAAAGAAAAATGAAGCACATAATACGGAGCAAATACTTCAATCCAAGGTGGAGGAAAAAGACCAAAAAGAGAAATATCAAGGGCTTCAATTGGCCTATAGTAACAAAAGAGATGACGGCAACAACTATCATGGTGGCCGTGGTGGCAGAAGCAACTACCGTGGTCGTGGTCGAAGCCATGGCCGTGGTCAAAGAAGCTATAATGATGGAGGAGGCCAAAGCTCAAATTTTAACAATGAAAGAGGTGGCAGAAGAGGTGGACGTGGACGAGGTAGAAGATCAATTGGAGGTCGTAACCAATCAAGATCCAATGTTCAATGCTATAATTGTCAAAAACATGGACACTATAGCTATGAGTGTTGGAACAATAAGCAAAGCAACAACATTGAATCCAACAACCAAGAAGGAGAATCGACACTTCTTTTGTCATGCCAAGAAGATGGAGACTTGAAGAATATATGGTTTCTTGACTCAGGAGCCTCAAACCATATGTGTGGAAGAAAAGAGCTATTTGTGGAATTGCAAGAAGGGGAGTTTTGTGATGTGAAGTTTGGGGATCTCTCCAAAGCTCCTATCAAAGGAAGAGGTAAAATCATGATTTGGCAAAAGAATGGTAAACCTGATTTCATTTCCAATGTTTATTATGTGCCAAGTTTGAAGAGTAATATTTTAAGTATTGGCCAACTGTTAGAGAAGGGTTATGCAATTCATATGGAAGGATTATCTCTAACTCTAAAAGATTGGAATGGAAAGCTGATTACTCGTGTCCAGATGGCAAAGAACAGGATGTTTCCTCTTATCTTAAAGACGGAAGCACAAAATTGCTTGCAAGTGGATATCAAGGACCCTTCTTGGCTTTGGCATCTCAGGTTTGGACATTTAAATTTTGGAAGTTTGAAATTACTATCTAATAAGGGAATGGTGAAAGGTCTTCCACACATAAATTATCCAAATGAAGTTTGTGAGAAGTGCACACTAGCTAAGCATGCAAGAGCTCCCTTCAAAAGTAGAAAATCTTGGAAAGCAACAAGACCATTACAACTAGTGCATACTGATATATGTGGACCTCTTCCAGAATCTTGTGGTGGTAACAAATATTTTATAACATTTGTTGATGACTTTAGTAGAAAGTTGTGGGTTTATTTCTTAAAGAAAAGTCGGCTACACTCTTTATATTTAAATATTTCAAAACCTTGGTTGAAAAAGAAAGTAACAATAAAGTGCAGATTTTGAGATCCGATAGAGGCGAAGAATATATATCAAATGCTTTTAGAAGCTATTGTGATGAAGAAGGAGTTCGACATCAATTCACCGCTCCGTACTCTCCACAACAAAATGGAGTGGCCGAGAGGAAGAACCGGACCATTCTTGATATGACTAGAAGCATGTTGAAAGAGAAGAACCTTTCCGAGCATTTTTGGGCTGAAGGGGTGGCATGTGCAGCATATCTTATCAACCGAAGCCCAACAAAAGCCATCAAAGGTATGACACCAGAAGAAGCTTGGAGTGGCTACAAACCAGGAGTAAGCCATATGAAGATTTTTGGGTGTATTGCCTATGCCCAAGTACCACAAGAGAAGAGGAAGAAGCTTGATGATCGAAGCCAAAAATGCATCTTCATAGGATATAGTGAGCAATCCAAAGCCTACAAATTATATAATCTAATAACAAATAAGGTCATCATCAGTCGGGATGTGATTTTCAATGAAGATGGAGTATGGGATTAGAATGGCAAAGATTCTCATATCAAATATATAACACCTTATAATGAAGCTGAGGAGAATACAAATGAGGAAGCTACTTAACCAATCTTGTCACCAGCAAGATCATCTTCATCACCACAAGTTACACCGACTTCCTCAAGAAGTTCTATAAGCCCTGAAGAGTCAACAAGAAAGTTTAGAAGTATTAGTGATCTTTATGATGAAACAGAAGAAGTTGAACAAGTTGATTTATATTGTTTATTTGCTGATATTGAACCTCTAACATTTGATGAAGCGATGCAGAAAGTTGAATGGAGAAAAACAATGAAGGAGGAGATTCTTGCCATAGAAAAGAATAATACTTGGGAGTTGACTTCACTTCCAAAAGGACAAAAGGCGATAGGCATCAAATGGGTGTATAAAGTGAAGCGCACTGCTAATGGAGAGGTAAAAAAATACAAAGCTCGTTTGGTTGTCAAAGGCTACAAGCAAAAGAAAGGGCTCGATTATGATGAAGTTTTCGCGCCTGTAGCCCATTTTGATTCAATAAAGCTCATTTTCTCACTTGCATCTCATCACAAGTGGAAAATATATCAAATGGATGTAAAGTAGGCATTTCTCAATGGCTACCTTGAAGAAGAAGTCTATATTGAGCAACCTGAGGGCTATATCCATAAAGGCATGGAAGATAAAGTGTACAAGTTACACAAAGCTTTGTATGGATTAAAGCAAGCACCGAGAGCTTGGAATGCTCGAATTGATCACTATCTTCAAGATTGTGGTTTCAACAAATGCTCCTATGAACATGCTATTTATGTAAAGAAAAAAGGAGATGACATTTTAATTATATGTCTATATGTGGATGACTTACTTGTGACAGGTAATTGCATGAAAATGATAAATGGGTTCAAAGCAACCATGAGCAAGGAGTTCGAAATGACGGGAGGAGACTTGATGTCTTATTTTCTTGGCATTGAAGTAAGGCAAAGTGAAGATGACATCTTCATTTCTCAAGAAAGTTATGCTAGAAATATTCTACAGAAATTCAAAATGGAGAGCTGCAAAGAAGTAAACACCCCAGTTGCTTATGGAGCCAAGCTTAGTAAAGAAGGAGAAGGAAAGGAGGTGAACTCATCTCTCTTCAAAAGCCTTGTTGGAAGTCTTCGTTATCTTACTATAAGCCGACCTGATATTGTCTATGGAGTTGGTTTGATTAGTAGATATATGGAACATCCAAAGGAGTCACACTGGATGGCAGCAAAAAGGATTCTAAGATACCTCAAAGGAACTCTTGATCATAGTATGTTTTATACTCATTCCAATGATGCAAGTTTAATTGGTTTTTCTGATAATGATTGGGGAGGAGATCTTGATGAACGGAAAAGCACTTCTGGTTATATCTTTTATTTTGGTGCTAATGCTTTTTCTTGGAGCTCAAAGAAACAATCCATTGTTGCATTATCTACATGTGAAGCAGAGTATGTTGCAGCAGCATCATGTGCTTGTGAGGCCATATGGTTGCGCAACTTATTGAAAGAATTGAGTCATTCACAAAAGGAGCCTGTGAAGATATATGTTGATAATAAGTCTGCTATTGAACTAGCTAAGAATCCAGTTCAACATGGAAGAAGCAAACACATTGACATAAGATTTCATTTTCTTCGTGATCAAGTTAAGAAAGGTATTGTGAAGGTTGTGTACTGTAAATCAAATGAGCAAATTGCTGATATATTTACAAAATCACTCAAAAGTGAAGATTTTCAAAAGCTAAGAAAGATGCTTGGAGTCATGGCACCAAGAAAAAACAAGTTTACGGGAGGAAATGTTGGAATTTTAAACTTGTTTTAATGCACTCTTGAAAGACTAAAGGCTTCATGGGAGAAAGGAAGAGTCACTCTTGAAAAGATCAAAGGCTTCATGGGAGAAAGGAAGAGTCACTCTTGAAAAGATCAAAGGCTTCATGGGAGAAAGGAAGAGTCACTCTTGAAAAGACCAAAGGCTTCATGAAAGAAAGGAAGAGTCATTTTAAAAAGATAAGATGGTTCAGAAATTTAAAATTGACTCTTATTATTTTGTAATTGACTCTTAATTTTTTGCAAATGTCTTTTAGTTTTTCTATGCATGTATTAAATAGTGATATATGAAACGACATCTAGATGATTATAAATATGGGAGGTGTTTGCCCATGAAATGTAGAAGAAGTAGAAGAAGAAGATGATGATGATGTTGAAAATAGAGAGAGACCCAAAAGTTGTATTCCCTTTAATATAGAGTATCATTTTTCTTATTGAAAGAATCCTTCATTTTTGTCAATCTTGTGTGCCCACCTTGTTTCCAACAACCTCTGCAACAATTCAGCGAAAGCGATCGGAGATTTCCGTTTTCTCCGATCCAGCAGTAGCCTTCCTCCGTGATGCCCCGGACCTTCTCCAGGTGCAACGTCCTGAGCTGCTTATGCCTCCCAATGGCCTCTAGGACGGCATCTCCGACCTCCATGGACCCAATCTTCAGCATCCTCAGATCTCGCAGATTGGTGAGGATGGAGACGATGGCAGAATCCTCGACGAGAGGGCACTTCTCCAGCATGAATAACTTGAGCTTTGTGGACTGCTCGGCAAAGGCCTCCAGCGATAGGTTGCCGATAGATGGGCACGAGTCCAGGATCAGTGATGATAAATTCGGACATCCCTTCGCTATAAGTGGAAGGCCATCGTCAGTGATCAACGGGGAGTTGGACAGATTGAACTTTTCCAGCGAAGCGCAGCAATCCGCCACGGACGCAATGCCCTTGTCTCCGATCTTGGTGCAGTTCCAGAGCCTGAGCGATTTGAGATCGGGGCAGGCTTTGCTTATGACGATGAGGCCGTAATCGGTGATCCCCTCGCCGCGGGAAGAGAAAGCAAGTGAGGGGAGGCATTCCCTGATGGATAGTTCGGTGAGGACGCCCTGGTAGCGGATCCCGATCGCCATCGCGGCGAGCCTTCTGTTGTTCGCCTCCTCCATGTCGAGGCAGCGGGAGATCTCTTTGGTGGGCAGAGAATCCCCGCCCTGCTGCGGCCTCAACTCGGAGTGCTTCATGTGCGCTTGCACGCGAAGCCATTTCTTTGAGACCACCGCGCACGAGCACCGGTCGCGGGGCGAAGGGAGGAAGCCGAAGATGAGGGTGAGAGACTCTTTGGGCAGTTGGTTTATCAGGTCCGGGCCTCCGGCTTTCGTCTCCTTCTCTACTGTTGCACTACCACGTCTCCCTCTCTTCGCCCGGTCGCCGCGAGCCATTCCGCTAGCTCGATCTTCTCTCTCGCTCCACCTGCCGCACGACTCGATGGCAGGATCCGAAGAAAAGAAAGGTAGTTTCGAGATGCCACTTGACCAGGCGCTTTTAAACCGTTCAACGTACCTAAACCCATGGATATCATGATGATGTCAGCACTCAGCGATTCCTTGCACCCCTACCTCATTCTCTGTTGGCCGTGATCGGTACGTGAAATATATATCCTCTTGCCGTCACGCGGGTCGCGAGGGGCGCCCTGACCACGTACGTGGTGTTATTTTTAATGCAATAATGCAATGCAATGAAAGGCAATGGCTCTTATCCTGAGCACTTCATGGTATATATGGAAGGTCATAAATTCTGATTTAATTTCGCCCAAATGATATGCCAACCCGATTCATGTCTGCATGCATGCATGTACGTAATGCTAACATTAGTCCAGGATCAAAGCATGTAATTATTCATATTTTAAAAGGGTGACCATATCCAAACAAGCAGCTGAAATTAGGCCGTTTCCAACTTCATGTTAACTCGGCCAGAGGAATTTGACCCCAGACCTCACGTGTTGGTGGTGGGTCTAAAGGTTTCAATTTTCAAAAGAGAGAACATATTTAAATATTATCACTAACCAGTAATACAAGCAAAACTTTGCTTTCTGTCAGAGAGCGTGTCCGTAGTGTAACCAAGGGATGGCAACATCGGTCTTTGTTATATCCTACAATGAAAAAGAGCCATATAAATGAAAGTTCCATCCTTAATAAATGAAAGGATAAACTTGCCAAAAGAAAAAAAATGAATGAGAAGGCCAGTCAAAGACCATTGCATAAATATAAATCACTATTTTTGTTATTGCTATTGGAAAAATTAAGCAGGTCGGTGCACATCTTTTGAACGGCTGGCCCCCACTTGCTCCAAATAAAAGCACTGAACTTTCTATTTCTCTCCCAACCCATTTATGCATTTTTGCTTAGCTTTCCTATGAATGTCTTTTTCTATAATTTTTAAAAACATAAGCTTCAATTCCATTCGTTTGAAGCCTCGTTCAAATGTCTTTAGCCTTTATGCTATTCTTTATATATTTAATTTTTTTTTAATTTATAGCATCATCAATATAGCTAAAAGTATGATAAAATTTATCCTTTTTATAGCTTATGACATTTCATTTACCATAATCAATCAACCTTTTATTAGGTATTATATTATTTTGAGATTATTGGTATTTAAACCAATGAAAAAAATATTTAGAGATGACCTAACTAAATACCAATAAACTTTAATGGCACAATACGTGAAGAACAACTAGAGGCAATAATATCTGCAAGAATAAAAGGCAACATGTATTGATATGTTAGCATGAGTATCAATGCATAACCGATAGGATTGGTGCATATCAATTCAACAAGAATATTTTCTAATATTTTGCTTTTATAATGGAATAGTCTGACATATATAGTGGTCTCGGCAATATTTAAATTGTTGCTTCGTTCGTTACCAGTGACTAATCATGTGCCTAATAATTATAAAACTTTATTTATCATGTTACCTGATTTATTACAGAAATTTTTTAGATATCAATGGTTAGAATCATCAGCTGCCTTGGATAATTAGAAGGTTGAAAGAAACTATCAATTGTACCATAAAATATCTCAGTACCATTATTTTGAACAAATATATGGACAATAACAAGTAAACTTTAAAGGAAAAAAAAGCATTGAACAATATACCAAATGTTGAAGTATTGCACTATAAAATATGTCTAAAAATATAAAGCGACATTAGATCATTAGCACATTCGACGCTACCAATACAAACTAGTGATTGGCTTATCTCTGAAAACCTTTGATATCATCCTTTGGTTCAAAAGGAAAAAAAGAAAAAAATTGTCAGTTCAAAAGAAAAAGAAAAAAAATTGTCAATCATCTTATTTATAGAATGGAAAGAGGTAAAAATTAAAGGTACAATAAAGTAAATGATATTTTGAGACCAACTGCAACGTATCTCCTAACTATAGAGAAAATTTTTAAAAGATAAGAAAAACATTTTTTTCTCAAAATATAGAGTAAAAACACAAACTAAAATAGATGAAACATTTTGTTAAAAATAGAATCAATTACTTTTAAATTCATTTGAAAGAACATAGATTCTATAGGGAAGTAGCAGTTGCTTTGTAATATGATACATTCATCAAGTCTTTATGGCTTATCGATGCTGGTTTCAAGATAATATGCTACTTCACTCAACTCAACTCATCTAAGCTTTTTTTCAGCTACATGGGATTGGCTACATGATCTGCTTTCTTCACTCTGCTCTATTCAGAACTAAGTCGACACTCAAATTAGATTCATATTTTAAAAAATCTAACAGAGTTTTATGTTGGCTATCAAGTACCTAACGCAACCTTTCTCCTTTACTCAAGCTTGGAACCGGCCTTGGCAGAGTTGATATGCTACTTCACTATAGATGTTATTTTATTATTTAAATAATTATGTTCTATGCTTGCGTCTTTAGATGAAAATACCACCACACAAAGAAACAATAATAAAACCAAGCCAAAAAAATCAATCAATACATAAAAGAATGAAAAAAGATGACTTAATCAAGTGCAACGAATAGAAGAATAAAACCTAATGAGACCCATGCTCCTTTATATAGTGGTAATTTTTTTCAAAATAAGAAATTTCACCATGTCTTCCCTATATTCATAAAATAATTTTTTACAGCAATACAAGAGATTTTTCACATTAATGTTGCTACTATTTACTAAAGATTCCAAGTTGTCATTATCTTTTCTTTTGGGGCAATGTTTAATGTTCTAGAGATAATCAAAGTGTAAAGGGTGGTTGTATCTAATTAAGAGGACGATTATTATTTTACTTCTACCAAAAAAAGATAATTATTATATTACTTTTATTCAAAAATATAATTATTATTGTTTTGCTAAAAAGGAAAATTGTTATACTATTTTTTTAGGAGTGATGTTAATGCAATATGTGTAATTCAATCCTCTACAAACTGCACTATAAGAAAATCTTGCTGCATGAGAGCAAGGTGGATGTATACTTTAAACTCATTTAAAACACGCTTGGCTGTCATCTGAAAGAATCATGGTTTTCTTTAATCATAGAAATGGAAGAGTTGGCATTGAGAACAACACTACAAAAAAATCAACTATGACTTTGATAAAATTATAGGCAAAGAGTAGAACTTTCGCCTATTTGACTTTTTTTTGTAGGTAAAGTTTATTTTTTATAGGGAAAGAGTGATCAGAATTTAAAAATTAAATTTAAAATTTGATAACTTTTGCCTACCAAAATAAAAGGTTGTAGAAAAAAGAAAAAAGTAGTTTTTTAATAATTTTTTTCCTATGAAAAGTAGAAAACTCATAGAAAAAAGTTACCTAATAATATTTTTAATGATTTCTTTCCCTACGAGAAATGCCAAAATTATAGGAAAAAATAAAGATTTTTTTTAATCCACATCTTTCCTATAAGAGTGCTTAAAATCGTAGGAAAAAGTAGTAAGTATATATATTTTTAAGTCTTTACCTTTGAGAAAAAAAATCATAGAAAAAAATTATTTTTTAATCATATAAGTAAATTCAGCATATAGCATATAATCATGTGTTTTCCTCACATGATGATTTTTTTTATTATTTTTTATTTTTTAGAGAGAAACACACTTGATGCATGTCGAAGCCGGAAGAAACAAAAATGAGCAATCTTTGCCAACGAATTATGAAAAGTCGGGGATTAACGATGCTTAAAAGCATTGGGTTGCAGGGGATCTCTTCCTAGAAACCCTAGAACAAGAAGATTTAGCCCTGCCTCCAGCTCCATCGTCGATTTAGCCTCCCCTCCCTTGCCCCCTTGCTACTCGAACCCCCACCTTTCTCCACCTCCTCCTTCTGCATCTCCTCCCTCCAGACAGCCGGCACCCCTACCATCGCCATTGCAGTTCACCCCCCTTCTCTCCTCCTCTACTCCGCCTACGCTATCGAGATCTTCGTCTATGACCTCACCTCCCCGACTCCTTTCCCGCCCGCCTCGGCACTAGCTGTGTCAAGTTCGTCGCCTTCTCCCCCGATGGCTACGCCTTCACCGCTCACCAAGACGGTCGGATATGTGCTTGGAGGTTGCCGAGTGAGTTCGGAATCAATTCGAATATGCCTAGGTTGTTGTCGAGCCAAAGGATTCGGAGGGAGGAGGGCAAGCCAAGGAAAGGAGGAATTAGACCAGTTTTCCTGCCTCGGTGACTGACACAAAGAAACTAATTTGGAGCATCTTAGAAGCAGAATGGCAAAACATAAGGTTATCACTGCTTTCCCCTTGATGCAAATTTGCATTCTTTTTGAAATTTTACTTAGAGTTCTAGTTCTTTTTTTTTGCTGTCAGTTGCAGGGAAAGTCACTTATTGAAGTTAATCAATCTTTCCTTGAGAAGCACAAAGGTTTTGTTCTTGCTCTGTAGGTGCTTTCTTATATTGTAATCCCTCAGTGAGAAATAGATAATAATCCTATAGTGATGTTTATTCAATTTGTATGGACAAAACAGATTATTTGACGCATAGAGCTGCAATTGCAGAAATGCTACTTGTTTTGTGGTCACGGACACCTGATCGTCCGTCTCTTTCCAACAAGGAACACGACGTTTTCATGCCCACTTTCTCTGCATTGTCTTTGATTCTTGATTTGTAGAGGAGTTACGCTGCATGGCCACAAGGGTTCACCTCCGATGCTGGCTTGGCCCTCGGTCGCTCTCTACTACAACCCGCCTCACACCCAAAACAGAGGAAGCTAGCTTCTCCAACCATGGGCACCTTCTTTCTTGCATCCAGCATGGCTGCTTCTCCTCACAACGGCCTAGCCTGTCTGCCATCTTCTTCTAGCAATGCCTGGGGCTAAGCCATGGTGAACATAGAAGTGAGGCACCTCCTCCTTCCAAATGATTGTCGAGCTTTGTCGGACTGGGATGCCGAGCAGCCTTACGTCAGACAGGACTTCCCTTTATCGCTCAACAAATCAGATCCACAATGCCTCCGGTTCTGCCTCACTAGACCCAAATCGTGTCTCCCACCGAAATTGTCGTGCTTGAGGCAATTAAGCTATTGAAGATTCGTCCATAGGCATATATTCAACATACATTCTGCAAATTTGGAAAAAAAAAAGAGGGTTTTGGCTTCATTAGGCGATCTCCTCTGTTGATTGAGGATGGCTTTATCAGCCACATCAAGGACCGTGAAAGTTTGCATATTACATAGAAAAAGAAGGTTTAAAGAAGGTTTATGCTTTCCAATTTTGTGAAGGTGGTAGTTGGTAAGTCAAGATTTATAACTCAATAATTTCATGTTCATTTTGTTTAATTAAGTGGAGAATGGAAATATGCTCTCACCAGCATGTCACCCTTTGGTTCCCTTAAATGCCACGTCTAGCTAAGTGTCGGCTACTAAAATCTAAATGCCAGTACACTTGTTCTATAGAATTTAAATTCCATTATACAAATCTTAACCACATTTTTTATCTGGAAAAAACATAAAGGAAAACAAAGAGTCAAACTTACACAGTAAAGGAATATGAAGAACCAAAAAGAGCTTGATCCACTACTAAAATTACATGGCATTACTTGACATGGCTAGACATCCCTCTAAACCCTGAATCTTAGCGCAAAATTCTAATAGGTTCCCTTCATAATCAAGTTATCTTAGCCTATTTGATGCTTAACTTGCTACCTTACTCTTGGTAGGCTTGCTTTTAGATCCTTTATTGAGGTGGAGCACTCTTTCATACAAGAGTAGAGGAGGACGTCCAAAGGCATGCGTCATGCCCACAAAACTCTCAAGAAGCAAGCTAATCTTCACAGCGGCATACAAAAAAACTGACTAAAAAGAAAAATGAATTCCAATAGTGAATTCAATTTATTATGAATTTAATTATAATTACTTTTTTTAATTATAATAAATAAATATATAATAGTCCATATGCAAATAAGACATGGTCTAATTGTATAATATCTATACATTATGTCTTATTTAATATAATAATTTAATTATGTCTTAATGGATATTTATTAACTAATTGTATAAAAATGATATCTTAATTTATTATATAATAACTAGATATTTACTATTCTAGTTATAATACAATAATAAAAAAGCGGTGTAGCTCATATAGGATTTGCTGCACCGGATGCAGTGCACAGAGTCTTTTTCCTTCTATCCAAAATCAAGGAAAAGTCTTGATTTTGAGCCCAAGTTTGATCCAAAGTTTTTTTTTTAAAAAAAAAAAATCCAACAGTAAGGAAAAGTCTCGGGCTGATTTAAGCCCAATTCCAGCCTTAACCAGCAAGCAAGCAGGAGTAACAGAGGAAACTAATGAAATTTTAAAACATAGTCTTCACCAAAATTCTAACCAAACCCCATCTTTTCACTAAAGCATCTAGAAAATGATCAAGAATCGAAGAAATCTAACCTCCACCTGATTAGAAGGACAAGTCAACCTGATCATCGAGAAAAAAGGCAGAGTACGGATCACAAGAGCGAGCACAGCGATCCCTAGCCGCCCTTCATTCCCCTGCCGAGCTGCTTCCACGTCCGTTCCCAACCCTCTCCATCCCTGAAAGAGAAAAAAAAAGTTAGTGGAAGTGCTTGAATTCACGAGGAACAAAAGGAAGCCAAGAACAATTGGAAATGGAAATGGTGATCGAGGGCACCTCCTCATTGGATTAGGAAATGGGTTCTTCAAAGATTTGGAGATTGGATTAGGGCTCTAGAAGGTGGGAGGGAAAACCCCAGAAGGAGATGTCTCAGAAGCTGACGCATAGATCTGGATGCGACTCTTTCTTATGTTGTCATAATACATCTAGTTTTAGTTCTTTAAAATGGATAGAGAAATAAAAGAAAGGAAGTTGCGTGTCATAAGACATATAGTCCGTTCTTTAACCCAAAAAAAAGGCAGATAAAAAAAACAAAAATTATGGAGATGCGGGGTATCGATACCCGTACCTTTGGCATGCTAAGTGAGCACTCTACTATCGGAGCTACATCTCCATAAAAATTAGTTTCTCAGGATCAATTTTAATAAAGGCTACAAAAATGAATATTTTGCATTTCTTTTGGCCAAAGGAACCTGTTATTTTTTTTTATCCCTCGACTGTGATTCCTCGCTCTTTAAAAACGTATGCGCGGTCATTTATTGATTTTGCTCCGGCGGAAGGTTGTTATAGAAATTTGATGTTTGATTGATAATGTTGAAGAAATTTAAGTTATGAAACTTTGTAATCATTTTGGGATGGTAATGCTGAATGCAAAATTATATGAAAGAAGAAGTGCATTTTATAGTTTCAATTTTAATTTATAATTATACACTTGTTACTTTCGTTTTTTGTTGGATGCCTCTAGCTCCTAAATCATGTGCTTGATAATGTTGAATTTTATTTTTTTTGAAATAATCTTTTAGTTTGCCATAAGCGATTTGTAAAGAAGAAGACACATAAGAATAAGTTAATAATAAGTAACCATCGTAATCTTAAAATGTTGTTATTAATTATAATGTTTTTGCCTAAAATCATTATGCATAACATGTATACAAGGAACTAACATAACAGAACTAATGGCATCAGAATCAATAATATAAAATTATCCATTTTCCTCTTAGAATTAATTAATGTTGTCATCTTCTTGGTTTGGTTAAAATTATTTTAGTAATTTGACAAATCATGATTACGATCTTTTAGTGATGAAGGAGATTCTTGTTTAATTGTTAAGTACTATTTAGGTTCTGTCTTCTTTGAGAGATGGAAATATTTTACTTCTATGTTAAATTCTCTAGCTCGGAAAGCTTATTTATTTTTTGTAGAGGCGGGTGGTAACGTTGAAGTCTGCTTAGTTTTATTTTATTTTTTAAAAAATTAAAAAGCAAAAAGAAAAGGAAGTTGCGCATGCCAAAAGGAAGAATGGATGGATATCTATGTTGTGTGTGTGTATATATATAAGAGATGATGATCAAAGGTTAGGAAGCGCTTTTAATCCATCCAACTTATTTAGCCTGATACAAAATTTTATAGATTTGCTAGAAAAAAGTCTTAATTAAATTCTAAAAAAAGAAATTCAGGTTTGTTGAACATGTCTAAAATTGGCTCTTTAAGATTAAATTAGGCCTATTAAAAGATAGTTGTAGAACTATATAATGAGTGGGTGTACATGATTACTGAGATAGTAACATAGAATATAACGTCATGAAAAAATGTATTACTGATGTAACTCAGACAAACTATACGTGAATGTTGACATAATAATTTGCATTCTTTTTCATCCTTAAAAATACAGGAGCATGATATTTTCTTAATTTTCTTTCTATTCTGTCATCATAAATTAACCTTCTCATTATCCTTTTAGGTCTTAATGATTGCTGCTTGTCAATTTCATTCGATCCCAACGGCTATACCACAGTCCTCCTCCTCCTCGGTCCGGTCGCTTCGTCCAAGCTTGGAGCTCCGCTGGTGGAAGGTAGCTGTGCGGCCATGCTGGCCTGCATGAAGTTCCACCAAAAACTGGGTAGTCATGAACTACTGATTGGTAAAAAAAAAAAAAAACCGTGGGGCTTATATTTGGCTTGAACTCTCTAATTTATTAACATAGTGAGGTCTAGAGTTCTCCATGTTATTTGGATTTTTATATACCTGAATCACATCCTCCAACTCATGCTAGAAAGTTCTACGACAAACAAGAAAGCAACGTAGCTTGGATTTTTTCACTTGTTTTCCGGAACCTCGTTACGTGGTAGAAAGTTCCACGGCAAGAAAGAAATTACGATGTACATAGAAGAGCGGCGAGTAGTGTAACGTAGCTTGAATTTTTTTTTCTTCTTTTTTTCTTTGGGATCCCTGTGACATGGTCGCCCAGAAGTCAGAATCCCACCTTATCTTCTCGCGTTCACTGACGGTAGAGATCTCTTCTCCACAGTAGAGAGCCCTTGTTTCTTGTGCTAGAGGAATTAAATTAAATATACGTGTTGTTCAAATGTGAAACTTCTAGAGCAAGGAGCGGTGTATTAATTGCTCGCTTGGGAGCCATCGACCTGGATAAAGGGATAAAGGTTTTAATTTATCCCTTTATATTTGATCTGTTGTCATCCAAGCATGATCTGCCGTCAACAAAAAAAAAGGTAAAAAAAGGGTTTTTATTCTTTAAAATGGACACAAATATGGAGATGCGGGGTATCGATACCCGTACCTTTGGCATGCTAAGTGAGCGCTCTACCATCGGAGCTACATCTCCATAACAACTGATTTATTCCAATCCTTTTTTAAGCTTTTTCCTTTCAATCCGTCATTTAATACGCTAAGAAAAATATTTCAGGACACCTGCCACTCACACACCGATATTTCCTTATGCAACTCTTTTATCAATCAATCCATTATATTTGGCAACAAATCCACAAGTTACACTAATCTCTTCGGATCATTATGAGAGTCCTGTAGCATTATTCTTAAATAATGCAGGCGATCTAAATATTACATATATAGATATCTCGTCATAATGAAAATCGCGTAATATTATTCGTAGGTAAACAGTACTATAGTTGGACTCATCTCCTAAAGCTGAGAATATGGCATTCCTCCCGTCCCATATATATCAAGTTCCTTCTTTGTGTTCTGTATTGAGAATATGGCATTCCTCCCTAGCCTCTGCCAATGATCCGATGGTTGCGATGGATCCAAGCACTGATCCCGATCGGCCACGACCGATCTCGGACCGCGGCGATCGGTCTGAATCGACGATTCGACAGTTGCGATCGATCCAAGCCCTGATTGATCCCGATCGATCTCGGACCGCGGCGATCGGTCCGATCACCGACGATCCAACGGTTGTGATCAATCCAAGCCCTGATCGATCCGATCGGCTACGATCGATCTCGGACCGCAGCGATCGGTCCGATCGCCGACGATCCGACGGTTGCGATCGATCCAAGCCCTGATCCTGATGGCCACGACCGATCTCGGACTACGGCGATCGGTTTGATCACCGACGATCCGATGATTGCGATCGATCCAAGCCTGATCCCGATCGGCCACGACCGATCTCGGACCGTGGTGATCGGTCCGAATGCCGACGATCCGACGATTGCGATCGATCCAAGCCCTAATCCCGATTGGCCACGACCGATCTCGGACCGTGGGGATTGGTCCGATCGCCGATGATCCAACGGTTGCGATCGATCCAAGCCCTGATCGATCCCGGTCGACGATGAACGATCTCAAACCGTCGCGATCGATCCGATCAGCGACGATCCGATGGTTGCGATCGATCGAATTTCATAATTCTTTTTAATATTATTATAAAATTTAATTTTTTAAAAAATATTGCGATGCAATACTTGCGTCGTAAATTAAAAATTATTTTTATTAATTTACTATTTTATTGCGTCGCTATTGCGTCGCTATTTAACATAATTAATTTTTTAAAAACATTGCGATGCACTGTGTGCGTCAATATTTCATAATTATATTTAATATTTTTATAAAATTTAATTTTTTTAAAACATTACGATGCAATACTTGCGTCCTAAATTAAAAATTATTTTTATTAATTTACTGTTTTATTGCGTCACTATTTAACATAATTATTTTTTAAAAAAATATTGTGACGCACTGAGTAGCATCGCAATATTTTATTTCATAATTATATTTTATAAATATTAATTTTATTTAATATAATTGATGCAATTAGTGCATCGTTAAATTAAAAATAATTTTTTAATTTTTTGGTTTATTGCATCGCTATTGCGTCGCTATTTAACATAATTAATTTTTAAAAAACATTGCGACATTGAGTTGCGTCGCAATATTTTATATTTCATAATTCTATTTTATAAAAACTAAATTTAAAAATATTACGATGCATTACTTGCATCGCTAAATTAAAAAATTAATTTTTTTATTTCTATTTATTGAGTCGCTAATGAGTCGCTAATTGCGTCACAATGTTTTATTGTCGCGGAGGCGTCGCAATTTAGCGGTGCAACGATGCGTCGCTAAATTTGTGTCGCTATTTCAGTATTTTCTTGTAGTAAGCCATTGCTCCACGGTCCAGATGAGGTAAGGATCTTCCACGCCTTACGGTCTCTCTCAGCGATGGTGTAAACTTTCTCGATGAGACTAGGCGCAGGGACCTACCCGTTTTATAATTCTTTATGCCTTATCTGTTCATCACAGAGGGCGCCGCTTTAAACGGATATGGTTGAGGGATTCTTATCTTAATCATGAATTCAAATTCAAAATTTGAATTCACGTAATCCCTCGATATTAGAATATAGTACATCTTAATCCACCTTAATCGTATCTAACCGATACGCTTAATGGAGAAAAACCAATAGATAAAAGATAACACCAAGGATCAATAGGCCTTTATAAGCTTGTAATATAAGGCTAGGGTGAGGGCTACAAAGAAAGGGTAAGATGTATCAAAGTAGAAACTTAAATCAATACACTCATGGCATAAAAAGCATAACAGTCTCACTCATAGTGGCTCATACATAGCTTTCAACAAGCTTTTTTTTTTTCACAAGACTTGCAGTCTCAACTTCATTTTCAACAAGCCCAGTTAACTTACACTGCTCTTTATGAAATTTTCACCAATAAAATATGGCTGCCTAACATATTTACATGTATCATATCCTTCTCTGTACTACTATTGATCTAGTCTAATCACCCTCACTTTCTAACTCTGGTAATGGTGATGGAGACAAGAGGGTAGATGAAAACTCTAAAGGCTCATGAACCACTGAGTTAGATGAAACAAATATGGGTTTGCCATCCAATTGCATCATAAGGCTCCCAAGAATCTCAGTTAATGTTTTCTTGAACTCTGCTTCATCCACAATCTTGCCATCATCTGCATTCACTATTTTGAAGGCCTCTTTCACAATAGCATCAACCTGATCAACAGCACCATAAGGAGGTAGATCTGCAGAGGAAGCAATCACATCTAGTGCAATCCTAAGATAGTCCTTTGATGTTCTCTTATGGTGATCCTTCGGTAGGTCTCTCCACACTGAATCCAACAACTTATCTAATTCAAACTTGTTTGACAATAGTCTCCTGATGCTGCTCCCATCAAAGTTATTTTCACTGTGGGCAATAATGACAGGGTGCTCTTGGAGGCGTTGGATGATATTGTTCAAAAGCTTCTTAAATTCTTCTAAGGAGATCTCCTGCGAAGCAGGTTGTTCAAGCTGATAGGTAACAAGAGATTGTAAAGAAAGTTCCACAATGTTGCTTATGACCCAAGAGTCAGAAGCTGGTGGCATGCTATGCTCAACTATGAGTTGGTTAAGACCGACTGTCAAGCATTTGCGCAGACTCGTTTGCTGATTCCATCTGTGAGAATATGGCAACTGCCTTGGGTTCAAATCTTGGACTCTCAAAACTCCTTGGCATCTTCTCCATCAATTCTCAAGATGACAATAGGTTTTATTTTTTTTTTTGCCTCAACTCGTGACAACCCTAATACAGTAGTGTTAACTTTCATTGCTTTCAAATCTGCTCCTTTTATCTTTTCACTGAATGAGATGACCTTTTCTTTGTACACCCCCAAACTTATTTCTTGCTGTGCATGGGGTGTGATTGAAATTTTTCCTACTTCTACCTTGCACAAATTTATTTTAAGCTCTTATAACCATGCGGTAAATATCAATTAAGTTCCAATGAAAGGTAAAGATATATGTATATAAGCTCAATAGGGTAGGAATCATATGGGTTAAACAAAAAAAAATTTTAAAGGCTAAAATATAAATTTTAAAGGCTCAAATGGCTGACTAGAGATATAATGATAAAAGGGTTAGGCTTTTAGGCTCAACCAATCCAAAGATGGCCTATATTCTTTCCTTAGTGAAACTTTACCTAGGATTTCGCCTCAAGTAATTCTCAAGCAAGTTCTAGAGTAGTTGAGACCACAAACATTTACAAAGTCTTCATAAAATATCTCTAGGCATGCAAACAATTAATGATCATGATACACATCTAATGAATAAAAAAAAATCATACTAAGTAAAAATAATTTAAGTATTAACTAATCAACTCAATCACTTAGAATTCTTCCTAAAAATCATAACTTATTTCAACCATTCTCATCATTAGCTCTATAGAAACAAATAAACAAACCAAAAAATTAATATATATATATATATATTATTAAACAATCTAAATATAATTAAAACAGAGAATATGTAACCTATGATATGCAAACTAACACAAATTAACCAAAACAATCAAACAAATGACTAGACCTATTATGCAACCCAACAAAACAAACAAAATTAAACTCTCCTTCTTCAAACTTAAATCTTGCATTATCCTCATTGGAAGAGAAAATAATAAGTGAATAAAAAAAATACTAAAGCAAAAAAAGTAAAGTGATACTCTTCTAGTGTCAATGAATGTCATCTTGAAGTGCACCACTAGAAGAGACTCCTTCAATATTTGGGATTATCAAGGTTAATGGAAACTTTTTGCTTGTAAAAATCTCTGTCGATGTATGGCTTAAGGCGCTGCCCATACACTTTAAATATTTTCTTGGTCTCATGTTATACTTCAACCGCTCCATAAGGATAGACTTTAGCTTTCCTAAAAGGAGTCAAAGTCTTGAGTTAAATAATAGAACTTTTTGCCCAACTTCGAATTCCCTACTTAAAATATGCTTATCATGCCATCTCTTGGTTTTATCTTTGTAAATTCGAGCATTCTCATAAGCATCATTACGAAACTCATCCATCTCATTGATTTGCAATAATCTCTTCTCACCAATTACTTGTAGATCAAAGTTAAGTATCCTTATCACCCATTAAGCCCTATGTTCTAGCTTTACTGGTAGATGACATACTTTTTCATAAACAAGCCAATAAGATGACATCCCAATCGGTGTTTTGAATGCTGTTCTATAGGCCCATAAAGCATCATTTAACTTTTTCACCCAGTCTTTACGAGAGATATTCACTGTCTTTTCCAATATATGCTTCAACTCTCGATTAGATATCTCGACTTATCCGCTCATTTGAGGATGATATGGTGTCATCACATGATGTGTAATTCCATACCTAGTTAGTAGTGCTTCAAATTGGTAATTACAAAAATGCTTTCCACCATCACTGATTATTGCCCTTAGAGTGCCGAATCGAAAGAAGATATTTTTTCATAGAAATTTTACCACAACTCTCGCATCATTAGTCGGTCAAGCTACTGCTTCCATCCATTTGGAGACATAATCTACAGCCACTAAAATAAATTTGTTAAAATGTGATGATGGAAAAGGACCCATGAAATCTATACCCCAAACATCAAATAATTCAATAACTAAAATATTGTTTAAGGGCATCTTATGTTTCCTAGAAATATTTCCAACTCTTTGACAATAATTAGATGAATTAACAAATATGAATGCATCTTTAAAAATAGATAGCCAATAAAACTCGGATTGTAGAATTCTTGCGGCTATTTTTGCACCACCAAAGTGGCCACCAACTTCCAAAGAGTGACAATGTCTGATTATGTTCTCCATCTCCTCCTTAAGCATACATCTTCTGATTATCTGGTTCGCACAGTGCTGGTATAAAAAAGGTTCTTCCCAAAAATAATATTTCAAGTCGGAGAAGAACTTCTTTTGTTGATATGTCATATTGGGAGGTAGAATTCGCGATACTAAGTAGTTGACTATGTCGGCATACTATGGAACAACTTGTATAGCCATCAAATGCTCATCTGAGAATACTTCATTTATTTTCATCATCCATACCTGGAAGCTCCATCCGAGATAGATGATCTGCCATTAAATTTTTAATATCCTTCTTTTCCTTAATTTTCAAGTTGAATTCTTGTAGAAGCAAAATCCATTGAAGCAATCTTGGTTTAGCATCCTTCTTTGCAAGCAAGTACTTCAGAGCAGAGTGATCGGTGTAGACAATCACCTTCGAACCTATTAGATAAGAACAAAATTTGTCAAAAGCAAAAATAACAGATAATATTTTTTTTTTTCAGTAGTGGCATAATTCAGTTGAGTTTTTGTTAAGGTTCTACTTGCATAATAAATAACACGAAAATATGTATCTTTTCTCTACGCTAAGACAACCCCTATAGCATAATCACTGGCATCACACATTAGCTCAAACGGTAAATTCCAATCCGGTGACACAATTACAGGTGCTAAAATTAATTTCTTTTTAGTATTTCAAAAGTATGCAAGCATTCATTAGAAAATTCAAATCGAGTGTCTTTAATTAACAAATTGCAAAGAGGTTTAGTAATTTGAGAAAAATCCTTAATAAACCGTCGATAGAATCTGGCGTGTCCCAAGAAACTTCTTATGCCCTTCATAATGGCTGGTGGTAGGAGTTTCTCAATCACTTCTATTTTTCCTCCATCAACTTCAATTTCCTTAGAAGAAATTTGGTGGCCCAATACTATCCCCTCCTCTACCATGAAGTGGCATTTTTTTTCAGTTCAAAATTAAATTTTTCTCCTTGCATCTCTGCAAAACTAAAGATAAGTTAGACAAACAATTATCAAAAAAATATCCAAAGCAGAGAAGTCATCCATAAAGACTTCTAAAATATTTTTTACCATATCCGAGAAGATGGACATCATGCATCTTTGAAATGTGGCTGCGCATTGCAAAGGCCAAAAGGCATCCGCCTATATGCAAATGTTCCATATGGACAAGTAAAAGTGATCTTCTTTTGATCTTTAGGTGTGATGGCTATTTGATTATAACCAGAGTACCCATCCAGAAAATAGTAGTAAGCATATCCTTTAAGTCTCTCTAGCATTTGATCAATAAAAGGTCAAAAAAATAATCTTTTCGAGTTGCATCATTAAGTTTTCTATAATCTAGGCATACTCGCCATCCCGTGACCGTCCTTTTTTGTTATAAGTTCATTATTTCATTCTTGATCATAGTTATTCCACCTTTCTTTGGTACAACTTATATTGGACTTACCCATGCGCTGTTCGAGATAGGATAAATAATTTTGGCATCTAATAGCTTTAGCACTTCTTTATGCACCACTTCTTGCATTGATGGATTCAATCTTCTCTGGGGTTGGACAATCGGCTTATATTTATCCTCCATTAAAATCTTATGTGTGCAAATTAAGGACTAATTCCTTTGATGTTAGATATGGTCCAATCCAAAGCCATTTTGTGTTCCCGTAAGATTCTAAGCAACTTTTTCTCCTCTACAATATTTAAATAATTATTAATAATGACTAAAAAAGTAGAGTCTTGTCCTAAGAAAGCATATCTTAAATTTGATGGAAGCTGTTTTAGGTCAAGTATAAGTGGTTTCTTCGATGAAGATGTTGGCTGATATGATTTTAAATCTTTCACTTTTGGTTGCATTGACGGAGAAAAGAGTGGTGTAGCCTCTATATATCATTCACACTCTTTAACTTCTTCATCATTAAATTCAATAGATGTAGAGCGAGTAAGACATACCTCAAGTGGTAGATTTAGAAGATTATTTACATAAGTCTCGTCATCTATGATCGCATCTCGGTCACTTATTTGGAAATAGGAATGTGTCTCAGAAGAAAGTTTCATAGGCTTAAGTACATCAAAAGTGACCTCATCCTCTTCGACCCTTAAAATAAGTTTTTCTTGCTGGACATCAATTAAGGTTCTCCCCGTCGCAAGGAAAAGTTGACCCAATATTAAATGGATCTCCTCATCCCCCTCCATGTCAAGAACAATGAAGTCATTCGGGAAGATGAACTTGTTAACTTTCACTAATACATTCTTAATGACTCCTCTCGAATATTTTATAGATCTGTCTGCCAATTGTAAAGAGATGATGGTTGGATTTACTTCTTTAAGACCCAATTTCCTAAAAATAGAGAGAGGCATTAAATTAATACTTGCTCCTAAGTCACATAAAGCTCTATCAAAATAATAATTTTGTATAGTGCAAGGAATAGTAAAACTCCCTGGATCTTTCAGCTTAGGCGGCAGCTTCTTTTGTAAAATTGCACCACTCTTCTCTGTCAGCATTACTGTTTCATGCTCCTTCAATTTTCGCTTCTTAGATATAATATCTTTCAAAAATTTAACATATTTAGGCATTTATTCTAAAGCTTCAATAAGAGAAATATTTATATACAATTGCTTAAATGTACTTAGAAATTTAGAAAACTATTCATCCATATTATTATTTTTTAATCTTTGTGGAAAAGAAATTGATGGGTCATAAATTGAAGGAGAATAAGTCTCAAAAGTAATTTTCCTAGATTTTTTTGATTTTGAAGCTCTTTCATTCTCCTTAATCTTCTCAGCTTCCTCCACTTCTTTCATCTCTGACTCGGCTTTCTTCATCTTGGACTACTCATTATCCACATTTTCATCTTGACCCATTGCTTTCCATGTTAATTTGGAAGGGTTGGCCTCTCATATAGAGTGTAGGTCCTTTAATTGTTTTTACTAAGTTTTTTAGGTCGGCATTGCAACTCCACACTTCAGTTAGTCCAGGTTAGCTTTGAGAGATTCATATCCCTCTTACAAATGCAATAAGTTAGCTTTTTATTATCCAACCTTTGATTTCTTCAAGATTTGGGCCAAGCCTCTCAAATCGGTCTTAAGAGAGTTTACCAATTAAGGTTAGCTTCTTGGATGACCTTTGTCATTCGACAAGTCCTTCAAATCAGTGCCTAAGACTTAATAAAACTCTGCCAATTGGGACTCGTGCCTATGAGAGAGGTTGATTCGCCATTGCAAATGTAGTAGGTTGATTTTTATCATCCTAAACTTAAGTTTCTTTAGAATTTTACTCAAGTCTCTTATGTTGATTCTAGGATTCGAGCTTTAGCGACCAAGGCTGGCTTCTTCTTTGATTTGATTATTTTTCTATTTTCATGTTTTATTACTTAGCCTTTGGGTTGCATACTTGTAACTAAACATTCTTCTGAAATACGAAATTTTCTAGCTCAATTCTTTTTATTTGATATTTTGTTGAGCAGTACCTTAGGTCAATATATTGAACCCCTAAAAACTATTAATCTGATTTACTCGGTAGTTCTGTATGATGGAGTTGAATAGGCTAGAATGCTCAAGTAGAGTTGATTTGATCTAGAGTTGGTTTGATCCAAAGCTGGTTTGAACCAAAGTAACTCAATCCTCAGTTTGAGATTAAGTCGGTTTCTAAGCAGGTTGGTCTATTGTCCCTCGATGCGATCTAGAGGTTAATTTCCTATGCAGAATATAGGTTCCTCCATTGTTTAGGATGGCATTATAATACTACACATCAGCCACTTAAGGTCAACTTATGGAGATGGGTCTCCTACTCTGACCATAATAGGTCAATTTCTTAAAGTCTAGCCTTAAGTTCTTGATATTAAGTTAAGTTGCTTAGGTTGGAACCAAGGTTTTTTGTGCACTAATCAAGTAAAGTCAATTTTCTTTGGATGACTTTGGTCATTGAAGTATCTCAGACCTAAACCTGATCCATGCCTTGTGGGAAGTTGAGTTTGGGTTTTCTTATACTAGCTTAGTTTTAAGGTTATCGCTTGGCCTTTGACCGATTTGTTCTTCAAGCATCAATTCAAAAAGCACCAATCAAACTTGGAGCTAGTCTAAGTTTGATCGATAAAGTCATTTGTGGTTGCTAGTCGAGTGATAAAGTTTGGCATCACTACCTTCACACCAAGCCATAGGATTAGCTTGCCAAAATAGCCCACATCAAGAAAAAAAAATTATAAACTCCTTTCTAATAATTAATAATTGAATTTTATATTATACCTTTTATTTATATTTTGTGATATGAGAGACAACGTTAAAATTAATTTTTATTTCTATCCTTAAGAAAAATAAATATCTAGTGAAAGATATCATTATAAAAACCTTTCTAATCATAGTCATTAAAATTAATTTTCATAATTAAATTTTGCAATTAAATAATTTTATTTTAAGTAAATAATTAATATGGATGAGAAAGTTTTCTTGGGGGAAGTTATCAAAAAATTAATTTTATTTGATTTATTTATTAAAAAATCAATGATAAATAATGTAATTCTTTTAAAAACATATCATAATCATATAACGTGAATTTTTAGTTAGTAATAGTGATTATATATTTTTTAATTAAAATTATCAATATTTACAATTTAGTAATAAAAATCTTCTTTGAACACCTAAAATTAAATATTTTTACTAAAAAAATATAACTGTGGAGAGGCTAGATAAACTCAAAGTTCTGACCTGATCCTAACCTTAACTGACTCAACTCAATCCTATTCTTAGATATTTGCATAGGGAATTGAGGTAAAGGTTAGACTCAATTTGAAGATTAGATTGGGTCCAAGTTTATAATTTCTAATATGATCCATCCAATAGACTCCATATGTCATCCGTATCTAATTTATGTCAAGATAAAAAAAAAATACTCTTGATCCAACCTAGATTCAAGTCTATCCGGTTGATACTTTTTCCCTTATTCCGAATCATATAATTTGTACATTGAGAATGATTATTACATTAAAATAAATAAAAATATTTTTGGATGAAAATTCATGTTTAAGATAAAAATATATTAGTTTTATATAAATATTTTGAATAAATTTATAATTGATTTTCAATGATTATATTTAAGCTATAAAGGATAGGTAAATATTTAAAATAAATTATAATTCAAACCAAGCCTAGTCCCAACTTAAATCTAAAAGTTCTGGGTTGAGTCTGAGCCATGCTTGTCCTATTGAATTTAAAATATATCATGTGAGCCCAATCTTACGTAATTGATTGGGAAGTAAGTTTGATCTGTGTCGAAAATTAGATCTAAGTCAAAATTAAAACTCAATTATAAAAGTAGAACAAGTTGAAGCCAAACATGCCTCCTTTCTTACCTGATCGATTTATAATTAATAAAAACTAATTTAACAAAAAGGCATCACAAAAGTATTTTGAATCATCAATGATCTAATTCTTTTGTCTCCAAATAACAATTGTAGATAATTATAAATAGTAATCTATAATTTAGTGGCATGTTTTTTATGACAGAATTTTTCTAGAAAATATAATTTTCCTTGCTAAAGAAATTATACAACATAGTTTGATGATGAAAGCTTTATTTTTCTAAAGAAAATGTTTCCATCCCTAGTGTGGAACACCCGAATTAGCATTAGATTTTAGGCAGCACTATTTTTCATAAAAATAATTTTTTGTCACTAAATATTGCTAAAAATAGTTCATGGATGAAACTTTATTGTCATCATCAAAATTACAATCATTAGTGATGAAATTTTTTTTGCCACTAGTGATAATTATAGATATTTTTTAAATTATTGAAATGAAACAAGAATAGATGATGGGAAATTTACATCACTAAAATATAAATGTTTAGTAGAAAAAGAGATTTCATCATGAAATTTATGAATTGTTAGTGACCATAAAATTTTGTCATGGTATAGTAAATATCATAAAAAAAGCTCTCAAAAGGCATGAATTGGCTCCATATTTTTGGTGACGAAATTTCTACAAAAATTATTTTCATTATTAAAAAAATTCACTAGAGTTATTTTGGGAGAAAAACCTTATTTTTGTTGCCAAAATTTTAATCAATGATGATGCTATTATTTTGCCATCTATTGTTGTTGTAGCCAAATCACCCTCCTCGAACATCCGCGAGTATTCGGTCGCCTTCTTCAGCGAGCTCGGGATCTTTCGGCGACCTTCTCTCGTTTAGAAGCTTGCAAAAAGTCCCTAGGACCGAAGATTCTGGCAGGGACCCTCCAACGCTCAAGTCAATACTCTGAGCAACAATCGTAAGCTTAAGAAAGCTCGAAAGAGAAAAGAGAGATTTAGAGAAGTGCTCTCTGTGAGCATATGAGCATTTAGGAGTTGTTGTGAGTTGCCTAATCGGGGGTTCCTCTTATCTTTTTTATTGATGCTTGGAGTATGCCAATCTTGGGGTACGATCACTTGTCAGAGCACTTATGGTGATGGAAATAATAATAAGGCTTGCTTCTTAGTGGTATGTCAGAGCTGCAAGTCGTGTCCCATCAAAGGTGCGTGGCTGCATAGTTGGTGGGTCAAGTCCCGTCAAAGTGGATGGCCACTTGATTCAGATGACAATTGCAGACTTGTAGGGCATGGGTGGTCATTACAGTGTTTGCCAAATGTCCCTTGTGTCACACGTTTGTTGTCTTGTGCGGACAATGGTGGAGCCAGGCATATGGGCCTTACAATGTGGCCGCTGAGGCTGCTTAGGTGGTTGCCAAGATTGACTTGGAGCCATGGAGGGTAGTTGGGGGCACAACCCGAGTGGTGCACACCACGAGA
Source organism: Calamus simplicifolius (assembly GCA_900491605.1). NCBI lineage: Eukaryota > Viridiplantae > Streptophyta > Magnoliopsida > Arecales > Arecaceae > Calamus > Calamus simplicifolius. The sequence goes on from UESW01002424.1 coordinate 72,749, forward strand.
AGTCCACGGTCCCGTTGAAGCCTGTAGTGAGTCTGGACTCGGGGCCGTCCGCGGAGTTGGGACGAAGCTGAGAGCAGCTAGGAGTAGAGAATCCAAGGCCGTCCGTGGAATGATGAGACGACCGAGTCAAAGATGGGGACGAAGATCCGGGAGGCTGGAGAAGCTGGGGAGCCAAAGTCGGGAAACCAAAGACATCGGGACAGCTGGGGGCATCTAGGATGGAGTCGTGACAACCAGGGGTGTTTGGGATGGAGTCGGGACAGTCGGGGGTATCCGAGACGAAGGCAAGAGCCGGGATTTTCCGTTCGGACTCGAGATAATCCTGAAGTTGGCTGGGATGCTTGGTCCATAGCTGGAGCTGAGGCTATGAGCAAAAGGTCTAGATCTCTGCGTTAGAGCACAGTCAGGATCCCAGGAAGCAGGGAGCCAGGGCCGACGACATGGAGTCGGCCGAGATAGGGGACAGTGGAGGCGGGGCTGTCCGTGGCCAAGGTCAGAGATCGGGGCGACCGGGAAAGGGAGCTGGGGCTGGTGAGGATGGATTGTTGAGGATGGGCCAACTTGCCAAGGCCGACGAGAATGGGCCGACGAAAACTGAGGCCGACAAGCCGAGGGCGGGCCGACAGGGATGGCCGATGAGAATTGAGGCCGACAAGCTGAGGGCGGGCCGACAAGAACCAAAGCCGACAAGCCAAGGGCGGGTAGACAAGAACTGAGGCCGACGAGGACGAGCCAACGAGAACCGAGGCCAACAAGGATAGGCCAACGAGAACCAAGGCCGACAAGCCGAGGGCCGGCCGACGAGAACCAAGTTGACAAGCCGAGGGCGAGTAGAAAAGAACCAAGGCCGACGAAGATGGGCCGATGAGAACCGAGGCCGACAAGCCGAGGGCGGTCCGACGAGAACCATGGCCGATAAGGATGGGTCGAATAGAAAAGGCCGACTCCGAAGAGACCGACACCGAGGAGGCCGAGTAGAGATGTGGGGCCAATTGGCCCCATCAATTGTAATTATAAGACTTGTCTTATAGGAAATGAAGCAAAAATAGATGAGAAGGGATTTGTGTTGTAGGAAGCATGAACATTTATTGGCATAAAAGATTTATCATAAAATTTATAAATTATTAGTAACGATGTGTTAATGTAGGATAAAAGCATATTAAAAATATTTCGTCAATGTGCCGACAATTGGTGTCATAAATTTTAGTAACGGATTTTTTAATGAAAAAATTCACTAAAAGATTGTACATTTGGTAATGGTTTTTTTTCCCGTTCACTTGCTGGCCATGGATAACTTGAGCTGTCGCGCATGAAAATAAACTCCTTTAAAATTGATAGTGTCATTAAAAAAATGGATTGACCATTAAATCCCGGACCGCCGAATCTTTCGGAGCTCCCAAGCCGATGGAAACCTATATTAATTGATCAAACGACAGAAGAAAGTGGAAACTAACTAACATCGTCAAAACAAACTATAAACAATTGCAGACGTAAGCACAAAAATTGGACACGTTGGCGAAGGCTGGAACAGAATAGATAATATTAAGATTAAGAGCATTCAAAGTCTAAACTAGCTATAATAAACACAAAGATAAGACACATCTCCATTTTCAGTTCACTATGACTTCTGGCGGTCAACATGCAGACTCAACGAACGCAAACGACAGCAAGAAATCTATCATCACAACCTCTAGTAATATATATATATATATATATATATATATATATATATATATATGAAAGTTATTAAAGTCGAGTCAATAAAGAACTCCAAGGAAAACCATGTCCGCATGCAGCCACGTCACAAAGTCAATCGAGATAACAGCACTGAGTTCTCTTATTAGGATCTTACGTCACAGAAGCAGGACTCCCTGAAGGTAGCGATGGCCTCCTGGCTTATCCTCGGGCAGCTGACCACGTTGACACTCTCCAGGGTCAGCCACAGAGACTCCAATTCTTCCAAGCTCTTGTCCGTTATCGCGGCGCAGCCATTGAGCGACAGCGTCTGCAGCCAGCACGGCTCCTCTTTGGCCAGCCACTCCACCCCCTGGTCGCTAATCCTGCACCTGCTCAGGTCCAGCTCCTTCAACTCCTGACACTGCCGCGCGATCGCCGGGAGGCTCCGGTCGGTCACGGACCGGCATCCATTCAGGTCCAATTTGGTGATGTTATTGTTGCTCCCAAGTTTATCCAGAAAGCCCAGGATGCCGCGGTCTGTGATCGAGTCCATGCGCACCAGACCCACCTCTTCCACTTGCTTGAACGCCCATCCCATCACCACCAGGAAACCATCTCCGATTCCATGGCATTGATTCAGCATCACGGTTCTCAGCACAGGAAAATTCGGAGGAAGAGGATGGGCGGCGTCGCTCTGTTGCTGTCCTCCAGCTCCCATGAGATGACACTTGAGCAGAGATAATTTCCTCAGCGTCCGACTGCAGTGCGACAAGGCCGCGACGAGGCCTCTGGAAGTGATCCCGTCGAGCTTTTCTAGAGTCAGGGAGTTCAGAGATGTAGCCGATTTTGTCAGCTCGACCAAGTCCCCGTCTGTCAACGTGCGGCAGTTCTTGATGGCAAGCTTCTTGAGGCCCACAAAGACGTTTTTGTCGGCTGTTCTCTGCCTTAAAATTTTGCCCGACAGACCTCTGCAACAATTCAGCGAAAGCGACTGGAGATTTCCGTTTTCTCCGATCCAGCAGTAGCCTTCCTCCGTGATGCCCCGGACCTTCTCCAGGTGCAACGTCCTGAGCTGCTTATGCCTCCCAATGGCCTCGAGGACGGCATCTCCGACCTCCATGGACCCAATCTTCAGCATCCTCAGCTCTCGCAGATTGGTGAGGATGGAGACGATGGCAGAATCCTCGACGAGAGGGCACTTCTCCAGCATGAATAACTTGAGCTTTGTGGACTGCTCGGCAAAGGCCTCCAGCGATAGGTTGCCGATAGATGGGCACGAGTCCAGGATCAGTGATGATAAATTCGGACATCCCTTCGCTATAAGTGGAAGGCCATCGTCAGTGATCAACGGGGAGTTGGACAGATTGAACTTTTCCAGCGAAGCGCAGCAATCCGCCACGGACGCAATGCCCTTGTCTCCGATCTTGGTGCAGTTCCAGAGCCTGAGCGATTTGAGATCGGGGCAGGCTTTGCTTATGACGATGAGGCCGTAATCGGTGATCCCCTCGCCGCGGGAAGAGAAAGCAAGAGAGGGGAGGCATTCCCTAATGGATAGTTCGGTGAGGACGCCCTGGTAGCGGATCCGGATCGCCATCGCGGCGAGCCTTCTGTTGTTCGTGTTGGTGGGTATGTCTGGTAGATGGTGGCTACCTAATGAATTAGACTGAGGCTAGAGTTTCACTCTATGTCCTTAAGATAATTTCGTCCCGCAATGGTGCTTACGGTCAGTATGACGATTGTCTCCCAGGATACAACAGTCTCCTTTTGATGAAAGCAGCACTACAATTCACCAAAACTTTCGAACCAAGAATGCTACTCTCTTTTCAATGCACTATTGCTATACTATCCTTAGGAAAGTATGCAAATGCCTAAGAGAGAAGAAAACTAGAATTGATTCAAATTGAACTCAATTCGGAATGGCTTGGGATCATTGAAATGAGAGGGTCTAGGGTCCTATTTATATGTTTTTAGGTGCCCCTTGGAAGCAACCCTACGCCCCTTGGAAGCAACCCTACGAAATTAAATTTAAATTCTTTATCAAGGGATGTGAGGGTTAAGGGCTTATCACCCTTGATATGCCCTTTAAACATTGTGATCTTCAGATCAGGCTATCGGATAAGCCTTTTCATGGCTGTGATCTGAAGATCAGCCGATCAGATAAGTCTATCCTTATCCTGATAAGCCTTTTCATCATCGTGATCTGATGATCATGTTATCAGATAAGCGGATGCTTATCACAACCGTACGATCGAATGGACACATTGACTGGTCAACCAACCGACCTGTTGACTAGTCAACCGACGGATGTCAGCCGTTGGATCGTGATCAAGATTGTGATTTGATCACCACATCTCGACCCTTCATCCGATCGATCAACGATCAATTGATCTCAGCCCCTTATCTTGATCCGATCAATCTCTATCGTCGGATCATCTTGATCTATAAAAAATTTAAAGCCCCTCATGCTCCTCGCGACGATGTGCACGTGCAAAGTGCGCCTACAAAGCGCCCATTGCGCCCTTCGCACACGCGCGTACGCGTGCGCGTGCGCGTGCGCGTGCGCGAGGGTGATGCTACACATCACCCTCAAGCTCTCCACTTGTGGTGAGCCTAAGGAACTTAAGCTTCAAAGAAGTGGTTTTCATATAAGTGAACCTTCCTTTCTTAATTTTTCCGATATGGGACTAAATGTTCCTACAATTTCTCATTCATACACATAAGGCGGTAATGGGCTTTCAAGGCCCATTAGGGTATTTAGGGTCTATATTGGCCCATTACCCAACAATCCCCCATATGAATGGAAATTGGACTTAGATCAAAGATCATCAGAGATCAGCAAAGGCAAACCCCCACATAAAAGGATTTTAATGCAAATGAATATGCAGACACACTAAAGAGAGTATAATGGGATGAAGTTGTATCGGAATAGGTAGCTTGTGGCTTTGAACCTTCCTTAGTGAGTTGTTATCGAGTTTACTTGCTAAAAGGTGAACACGATGTCTTGAACCTTTCAGCGTTTTGTGTAAACTAAGACAATAACAATCACGCAACTTCTTCCCGAGCATTCTTTTGGTTCTCATGGTTGTGTTCATTTTGGCCCCGAACAACTCCTGGTCTCATGAGTGCTTCAGAGAATTAAACCTTAAAATTCTCATAGAATTGGCCCAGTTCACACTCACATAGGTGATTCTTATTAAGAGTATCCTGCTATACCCCACATGATGTTCATGTCATAAGAATCATTAAAAGCAATGCTTATCCTAGTACCTTTAGCAGGTAGCACCAATTATCATAGGAATGAGTAGGATTGTACATCCTTAGTGCTATCAAGTCTCTTCATAATTTAGTTGTCCCTTTTGAACCTAGATCTTGGGATCTCCAGTCAGCTAGGTTGGGTATCCACTATGAAGATTTTTTAGTTATAGGTTTTAAACCCATTCCCCTCGATAAACAGTTTACTTGATCTCTTGGTAACCCCTTTGTTAATGGATCCACTAGGTTTTTCTTTGACTGAACATAGTCAATAGAAATTACACCAATTTCAAGTAACTGCTTAATGGTATTATGTCTACGATGTATATGTCTAGACTTACCATTATACATCTTATTCTGTGCTTTGCATATTGCCGATTGACTATCACAATGTATGCATATTGCAGACACAGGCTTTGGCCAACATGGAATATCTTCTAAAAGGTTTCGAAGCCATTCTGCTTCTTCAGCTGCCTTTTCTAAGGCAATAAACTCAGATTCCATAGTGGATCGAGCTATACAAGTTTGTTTAGAAGATTTCCATGACACAGCACCTCCTCCTAAGGTGAATACATATCCACTTATGGATTTTGTATCTTCTGCGTTAGATATCCAATTTGCATCACTGTATCCTTCTAATACAGCTGGATATCTTGAATAATGTAATCCATAACTTAGGGTATATCGCAGATATCTTAATACCCTTATTAGAGCTGTCCAATGATTTGGACCTGGATTACTTGTAAATCTACTCAACTTATTGACAGCATATGCTATGTCAGGACGAGTACAATTCATGACATACATTAAACTGCCAATTATACGTGAGTACTCCAATTGAGATATGGGTTCTCCAGTATACTTAGCCAAATGTAGATTAACATCTACAGGTGTTTTCACCGGGCTAGTATCATACTTTTTATACTTATTTAATATTTTCTTAATATAATGAGATTGAGATAATATTATTTCCTCAGATGTTCTAGTGATTCGAATTCCTAGTATAACATCTACAACACCCATATTTTTCATATCAAAATGTTTGATCAATATTTTCTTAGTCTGTTTAATCATTTCAGTATTACTACCAATGATTAACAGGTCATCTACATATAAGCAGATTATCACATACCCTTCAGATAGGGATTTGGCATATATGTATTTGTCACATTCATTTATTTTGAATCCATTTGATAACATTACATTATCAAATTTTATATGCCATTGCTTAGGTGCTTGTTTTAATCCATATAAGGATTTAACAAGTCTACACACCTTCTTTTCTTATCCTGGAACAATAAATCCCTCAGGTTGTTCCATGTATATTTCTTCATCTAATTCACCATTCAGAAAAGCAGTTTTAACATCCATTTGATGAATTTCAAGATTGTTAATGGCTGCAAAAGCGATTAACATTCTTATAGATGTTATTCTACTTACTGGTGAATAGGTATCAAAGAAGTCTATGCCTTCTTTTTGTTTGAAGCCCTTAGCCACTAATCTGGCTTTATACTTGTCAATTGATCCATCAGCTTTTAGCTTTTTCTTAAATATCCACTTGCACCCTAAAGGTTTCATACCAGATGGTAGGTCTACCAACTCCCAGGTATGATTATGCATGATGGACTCAATTTTATTATTGACAGCTTCTTTCCAAAAGGGTGCTTCTGGATTAGACATTGCCTCTTTGAATGTCTGAGGTTCATCTTGTAACATATAAGTTACATAATCAGACCAAAGGACTTAGCAACTTTTGGTCTCTTACTGCGTCTGGGTTCATCTTCAGGATATTCTTCCTGATGACTACTACTAGCAGCATTATCATCATAAGTTCTTTTATTTGAACTTATTTCTAATTTCCTTTTACTTGGAAATATATTTCAAAGAATGTTGCATTCCTTGATTCCATGATTGTATTTTTCTGTATATCAGTTATATCTGATTTATACACAAGAAAGCGATATGCACTACTATTATGTGCATATCCGATAAATATACAATCAACAGTTTTAGGTCCTATCTTGACCTTTTTGGGGTCCGGAATAGCTACTTTAGCTAGACACCCCCACACTCTTAAGTGATTGTAGGAAGGCTTCTTTCCTTTCCATAACTCATATGGAGTCACTTCCTTCTTCTTAAGAGGTATCTTATTAAGAATATGATTTGCTGAGAGAATTGCTTCTCCCCATAAATTCTGTGGTGTACCAGAATTTATTAACATAGCATTCATCATTTCTTTTAATGTGCGGTTTTTACGTTCCGCAATTCCATTAGATTGAGGTGAATAAGGAGCAGTAGTTTGATGAATAATGCCATGCTCCTGACAAAATTCGTCAAAAGGTGCATCATATTCACCACCTCTATCACTCCTTATGGCCTTAATCTTTTTGCCAAGTTGATTTTCAACTTCATTCTTATAACATTTAAACATTTCTAAAGCCTCATCTTTAGACTTTAGTAGATACACATAGCAGTATCTTGTTGAATCATCTATAAATATTATAAAATACTTTTTACCTCCTCTAGTTTGAATTGACTTTAAGTCACATAGATCACTGTGAATTAAGTCAAGAGGTTCAGTATTTCTTTCAACTGATGGAAATGGTGTTTTTGCTAACTTAGCTTCAACACACACTTCACACTTGTAATGTGGATCGATTTCATGATTAGGTAATAATTTCAATTTCATTAATTTTTAATGAATTAAAATTCGCATGTCCTAATCTATCATGCCATAAACAAGAGGAGTCAATCATATAAGCAGAAGAAGATGCTTTATTCATTTCAAGGTTTCTGTGTACAGTCATTACATTCACCTTGAATAATCCATTATTCAAGTAACCCCTTCCAATAAATATCCCCCCCTTAGTGAGTACAAATTTATTAGACTCAAAGACCATCCTAAAGCCATGTTTGCTTAGGAGGGAGCCTGATATGAGATTCTTCCGGATGTCAGGGACATGTAGCACATCATTCAGTAGAAGCTCCTTGCCAGATATCATCTTCATAACGATGCGGCCAAGTCCTTCTATCTTGGATGTAGCCGAGTTACCCATGACCAAATTTCTACCATTGATAGGAGTATATGATGAGAACATACTCTTATCAGAGCAGACATATCTGGTAGCTCTAGTGTCGATGTACCACTCATTTGCTTTGTCAACCATGTTTGCTTCAAATACAACAGCTGACAGCATCATCTCGGATACCTCTTTGGATAGGGTTTCAGTAATGTTGACTTCTTTCTTTTCTTTATCCTTGAAACGGCAGTCCTTGGATTTGTGTCCTTGCTTTCCACAAACAAAGCACTTTCCCTTAAACTTGTATTTCTTTGGATTGCCCTTCTTCTGTTTAAAGCCTTCGCCTGAAAACTTGCGTTTCTTCTTCCCTTCTATGAGGTTGGCCTTTGGCTCAGCAGGTTGTCCTCCTGCCTTTTTATCTTGGCTCTTATTGTCCTCCTCGATCCTTAGGCGGACAATTAGGTCTTCAAGTCCCATCTCCTTCCGCTTATGCTTCAGGTAGTTCTTGAAGTCCTTCCATAGTGGTGGTAGCTTCTCTATTATGGCAGCTACCTGGAATGACTCGCTGAGAGACATTCTCTCTGCATGTATCTCATGCAGGATAATCTGGAGCTCTTAGACTTGCTCCATAACTGTTTTGTGGTCGACCATCTTGTAGTCTAAGAACCTTCCAACCACAAACTTCTTGTGTCCAGCATCCTCTGTCTTGTACTTTTTGTCCAGGGATGCCCATAACTCCTTGGCAGTAGCAATACTGCTGTACACATTGTACAGGGTATTGTCCAGACCATTCAGGATGTAATTTTTGCAAAGGAAGTCCGAGTGCTTCCATGCCTCCACTGCAGCAATGACTTGCTTGTCAGTTTCCCCTTCCTTTAGGACAGGCGGATCTTCATTCAGCACTCTGACCAGGTTCAGAGTTGTGAGGTAGAATAGCATCTTCTGTTGCCACCTCTTGAAATCCATGCCAGAGAATTTCTCTGGTCTCTCGGCTTGAATGGATGTCGTCATAGTAGCCATCTGCAGCAGCACTTCCGTGGTAGTAGGAGAGGAAAATTATCTTAAGATTGTTGGTGGGTATGTCTGGCAGATGGTGGCTACCTAATGAATTAGACTGAGGCTAGAGTTTCACTCTATGTCCTTAAGACAATTTCGTCCCGCAATGGTGCTTACGGTCAGTATGACGATTGTCTCCCAGGATACAACAGTCTCCTTTTGATGAAAGCAGCACTACAATTCACCAAAACTTTCGAACCAAGAATGCTACTCTCTTTTCAATGCACTATTGCTATACTATCCTTAGGAAAGTATGCAAATGCCTAAGAGAGAAGAAGACTAGAATTGATTCAAATTGAACTCAATTCGGAATGGCTTGGGATCATTAAAATGAGAGGGTCTAGGGTCCTATTTATATGTTTTTAGGTGCCCCTTGGAAGCAACCCTACGCCCCTTGGAAGCAACCCTACGCCCCTTGGAAGCAACCCTACGAAATTAAATTTAAATTCTTTATCAAGGGATGTGAGGGTTAAGGGCTTATCACCCTTGATATGCCCTTTAAACATTGTGATCTTCAGATCAGGCTATCGGATAAGCCTTTTCATGGCTGTGATCTGAAGATCAGCCGATCAGATAAGTCTATCCTTATCCTGATAAGCCTTTTCATCATCGTGATCTGATGATCATGTTATCAGATAAGCGGATGCTTATCACAACCGTACGATCGAATGGACATGTTGACTGGTCAACCAACCGACCTGTTGACTAGTCAACTTGACTAGTCAACCGACGGATGTCAGCCGTTGGATCGTGATCAAGATTGTGATTTGATCATCACATCTTGACCCTTCATCCGATCGATCAACGATCAATTGATCTCAGCCCCTTATCTTGATCCGATCAATCTCTACCGTCGAATCATCTTGATCTATAAAAAATTTAAAGCCCCTCAAGCTCCTCGCGACGATGCGTACGTGCAAAGTGCGCCTACAAAGTGCCCATTGTTCCCTTCGCACACGCGCGTACGCGTACGCGTGCGCATGCGCGTGCGCCACTTGTGGTGAGCCTAAGGAACTTAAGCTTCAAGGAAGTGGTTTCCATATAAGTGAACCTTTCTTTCTTGATTTTTCCGATATGGGACTAAATGTTCCCGCAATTTCTCATTCATACACATAAGGCGGTAATGGGCTTTCAAGGCCCATTAGGGTATTTAGGGTCTATATTGGCCCATTACCCAACAGTTCGCCTCCTCCATGTCGAGGCAGCGGGAGATCTCTTTGGTGGGCAGAGAATCCCTGCCCTGCTGCGGCCTCAACTCGGAGTGCTTCATGTGCGCTTGCACGCGAAGCCATTTCTTTGAGACCACTGCGCACGAGCATCGGTCGCGGGGCGAAGGGAGGAAGCCGAAGATGAGGGTGAGACACTCTTCGGGCAGTTGGTTTATCAGGTCCGGGCCTCCGGCTTTCGTCTCCTTCTCTACTGTTGCACTACCACGTCTCCCTCTCTTCGCCCGGTCGCCGCGAGCCATTCCGCTAGCTCGATCTTCTCTCTCGCTCCACCTGCCGCACGACTCGATGGCAGGATCCGAAGAAAAGAAAGGTAGTTTCGAGAATATTAAAAAGGTGAAGAAGGGAAGGCGCTGCAAAAGATGGCAAGAACATCGATCGATCGGATGGGAAAATGACCCAAGTTCCCTTCACCTGCCGCCCACGTCCATCCATATCAACTCGCCCCCCGGTTTCTATCCATTTATCGGTCGTCACTTGACCAGGCGCTTTTAAACCGTTCAACGTACCTAAAACCCCTGGATATCATGATGATGTCAGCACTCAGCGATTCCTCGCACCCCTACCTCATTCTCTGTTGGCCGTGATATAGCCGGTGGTGGAGATGCGCGTGTGAATCGAGGGGCTTCATCGGTACGTGAAATATATATTCTTTTGACTTCACATATAAGGTGGGCTCGTTTTTGCTCATTTGAAAGTCATTCTATACAAAGTACTGATCAATCCTTTCATACCATGCTCTAAGTGCCTGCTTAAGTCAATAAAGTGTCTTGATACACCTTCTTTTCTTCATTAACAAGTTCATAGCCCTCTGGTTGCTGCACATATACTTCTTCATCCAAAAAGCCATTCAAAAAGGCTGATTTGACATCAAGTTAAAAACATTCCATTGATAATGAGCAGCTATAGATAAAACTGTTCTAATTGTATCAAATCTAGCTACTGGAGCATAAGTTTCTGCAAAATCAATACCTTCTCGCTGCATATAGTCCTTTGCAACAATCCTTGCTTTAAATTTTTTGATTGATCCATCTGCTTTGTATTTGATTTTGTATATCCATTTTAAACCAATAGCTTCATGGTTAGGTGGTAGATCCATGAGCTCCCAAGTACCATTTTTTATTAAAGCTGAAATTTCATCATCCATAGCTTTGCTCCATTCTTTATGCTTTATTGCTTCTTCAAAACAGCTTGGTTCATCAACAGAAGTAAACTGACATCTTTCATATATATCAATCAAGGATTTTATCTTTCTTGGAGGAGATTCAGAAGATGATAAATAAAGAGAACTCACAAGTGTAGACTGCACAGGTGTTGACCTTGGTGAAGATTAATTTGGATCAGTTAAATCTTCACTTTCATCATCAAAGATGACTGATGTTTCTTCAGCTTGAGCTCCACCTATTGCTGTATTCTGTAATTCATTCCAATTCCATGCATTCTGCTCATCAAATATCACATCCCGGCTAACAACAAGCCTTTGAGTTACAGGATTATAAAACTGATAAGTCTTGCTTTCAATACTATAACCAATAAAGATGCATTTCATGCTATTATCATCTAATTTTTTCCTTTTCTGAGATGGAATGTGAACATAAGCAAGACACCCAAATACTCTAAAATGAGTTACCTTTGGTCTCCATCCATGCCAAGCTTCAAATGGTGTTATGCCTTGAAGTGATGATGTGGGGCTACGATTGAGTATATAGGCAGCGGTATGAACTGCTTCGGCCCATAAATTGTTAGGAAGCCCTTTTGCTTTAATCATGCTTTTTGTCATCTCAACAAGACTACTATTCTTTCATTCTGCTACTCCATTTTGTTGTGGTGTGAAGCTTGCAGTCAATTGCCTGTCAATGCCATTATCTTCACACAAAAAAGTGAATTCTTTTGAAAGAAATTCTTCACCCCTATCGGTTTGCAATACCTTTAATGCATGGCCACTATTCTTTTCAACAAAGCATTTAAACCTTTTGAATACAGAGAAGCTATCTGACTTTTCTTTAACAAAATATACCCATGTGATTCTGCTAAAATCATCAACAAAAATAATAAAATACTTGCTATTGTCTAAGGATGGAGATTGCATTGGTCCGCATAAATTTGCATGCACCAGTTCAAGTGGTTTTGAGGCCCGCCAAGCCTTTCCTTTGGAAAAACATCCCTGTGATGCTTTCCAAGCACACAACTCTCACATATATGATCATTCTTCATAATTCTAGGCAACCCATACACCATATTTCTTTTTGATAAAAGCTCCAAATTGTGATAACTCAAATGTCCATATCTATGATGCCATAACACATTATCATTTGCTAACGAGACATTCAAGGCATGATCAAGACTTAGAGAGAAAAGTTTATTTTCAATCATAGGTATCTCAATAATAAGTGAACTTTTAGTGTTATCATAAACACGACATCTTAAATCTTCAAAAACAAGTGAATAACCTTCGGTCAAAAATTGCCCAACACTCAACAAATTAGACTTCAAGTCAGGAACATATAAAATATTTTTAATTGATTTCAAGCCATAGAAATCAAGTTTCACAGTACCTTTCCCATGAGCTTCTCGAACATTACCATCACCCATTTTTACCTTTGTAGTAACAGATTTGTCCAAATAAGAAAAGATCTCTGTACGACTTGTCATATGATTGCTGCATCCACTATCAATGTACCAAACTTCTTTAGGACATTCTTTTGCAGTAAAGCATGCAAGAAATAAATTTTCATTTGACCCATTTTCATGTTCTTCTGCAAAATTTGCATATTTTTCTTTCAATCTACAAAAATGCTCAATGTGGCCATACTTTTTGCAAAAATGACAAAGAAAAGGCTTAGAGATTTCACCATTTTCATTACTTTCCTTTATCCGACAAAACCTTTCAATATGACTATATCTCTTGCAATAATTACACTGAAAAGGTTTAAAATTTTTACCTTAGTTGTTACCTTCATTGCGATTTTGATAAACTTTACCAAGACGTCCTCCACCTCTTCTGCCATGAAAAGAACCTCCTCTATTTCTTGGTGTACAATGCTGATTGATGCTTTCCTTTGGAGCATTTACCTTAGAAAGAAAGGCTTTTTCCACTGTACTTTCATTGGACCTTTTCAATTTGTTATCATGTGACTGAAGAGAGCCAAGTAATGCACTAACTGAAAGTTTGGTTAGATCCTTGGATTCTTCTATAGCAGCTACAATATGATCATACTTAACTGACAAACTTCGTAATATTTTTTCAACAACTCTTTGATCAGATAAATCTTCACCATAAATTCTCATTTGATTAACAATTTCTAGAACTTTGGAAAAAAACTGATCTAAAGAATCATCATCTTTTCATGCTCAATGTCTCAAATTTTCGACGAAGAGTTTGGAGTTTGACAGTTAATACCTTAACAATACCTTGATATTCTTCTTGCAACAAATCCCAAGCATCTTTAGAGGTTGTAGCTGCTGAAATTCGAGAAAAAATTGCATCACCAATGGCCTGTTGAATGAAGAAGAGAGCTTTGGCATCCTTTTTTATATTCTCTGGCTTTAATGCTCCTTCCTCTGGTAGGCCTTTCTCCACTAATTCCCACAACTCTTGTGAGATAAAAAGAGTCTTCATCTTTTTGCTCTAGAAATCATAGCCTTCTCCTTTGAATATTGGAATCACCGGGTTGATGGTACTGCTGTTGAATGCCATTGGCTCTGATACCACTTGATAAAAATAAGAGATACAGGACTAAAAGATTTTAAAAGTACAGCTTCTTCAACGATGGTTAGAAAGTTGAGAAGGGAAATAAAATTGCTAAGGATAATTTTGGGAGAAGGCAAAAAATAAAAGGATAAACTTCCACTTCATTATATCAAATGATGTCATTTACAGAGGTTTAAATAGAGATGAAATAAACATCGTGCAGCAAGAAATTAGAGGCACGTTATCCACTATCTAATAACGTGCGAAACTAATTAGCCCACGTGCGAAACTAATTAGCCCACGTACATATAAACTTAAAAGATAAAACCCACGAACAGATAAACATGGGACACATAAAACCCACGAACAGATAAACATGGGACACGTAGAGTGACTTGGTATAAGTAGGAGAACGTGGGACTCTGCGTTATCCAACTGCAAAGTAAGAGAACGTGGAACACTCAATTCTGCATTATCTCAACACAACTCGCCCCCCGGTTTCTATCCATTTATCGGTCGCCACTTGACCAGGCGCTTTTAAACCGTTCAACATACCTAAACCCATGGATATCATGATGTCAGTGTTGAAAACAAGGTGGGCACACAAGGAGCTTTGATACCAGATTGATGGAAGTGGAGAATACTTTCAATAAGAAAAATAACACTCTCTTATTATGAAGATGTTAGAGGGAATACATCTTTTGGGTCTCTCTCTATTTTCATCATCATCATCATCTTCTTCTACTTCTACATTTCATGGGCAAACACCTCCCATATTTATAAACATGTAGATGTCCTTTCATATACCACTATTTAATACATGCATAGAAAAACTAAAAGACATTTACAGAAAATTAAGAGTCAATTACAAAATACTAAGAGTCAATTTTAAATTTTTGAACCATCTTATCTTTTTAAAATGACTCTTCCTTTCTCCCATGAAGCCTTTGGTCTTTTCAAGAGTAACTCTTCCTTTCTCCCATGAAGCCTTTGGTCTTTTCAAGAGTGACTCTTCCTTTCTCCCATAAAGCCTTTAGTCTTTCAAGAGTGCATTAAAATAAGTTTAATATTCCAACCTTTCCTCCCATAAACTTATTTTTTCTTGGTGCCATGACTCCAAGCATCTTTCTTAGCTTTTGAAAATCTTCACTTTTGAGTGATTTTGTAAATATATCAGCAATTTGCNCCGTAAACTTATTTTTTCTTGGTGCCATGACTCCAAGCATCTTTCTTAGCTTTTGAAAATCTTCACTTTTGAGTGATTTTGTAAATATATCAGCAATTTGCTCATTTGATTTACATTACACAACCTTCACAATACCTTTCTTAACTTGATCACGAAGAAAATGAAATCTTGTGTCAATATGTTTGCTTCTTCCATGTTGAACTGGATTCTTAGCTAGTTCAATAGCAGACTTATTATCAACATATATCTTCACAGGCTCCTTTTGTGAATGACTCAATTCTTTCAATAAGTTGCGCAACCATATGGCCTCACAAGCACATGATGCTGCTGCAACATACTCTGCTTCACATGTAGATAATGCAACAATGGATTGTTTCTTTGAGCTCCAAGAAAAAGCATTAGCACCAAAATAAAAGATATAACCAGAAGTGCTTTTCCGTTCATCAAGATCTCCTCCCCAATCACTATCAGAAAAACCAATTAAACTTGCATCATTGGAATGAGTATAAAACATACCATGATCAAGAGTTCCTTTGAGGTATCTTAGAATCCTTTTTGCTGCCATCCAGTGTGACTCCTTTGGATGTTACATATATCTACTAATCAAACCAACTCCATAGACAATATCAGGTCGGCTTATAGTAAGATAACGAAGACTCCCAACAAGGCTTTTGAAGAGAGATGAGTTCACCTCCTTTCCTTCTCCTTCTTTACTAAGCTTGGCTCCATAAGCAACTGGGGTGTTTACTTCTTTGCAGCACTCCATTTTGAATTTTTGTAGAATGTTTCTAGCACAACTTTCTTGAGAAATAAAGATGCCATCTTCACTTTGCCTTACTTCAATGCCAAGAAAATAAGACATCAAATCTCCTCCCATCATTTCGAACTCCTTGCTCATGGTTGCTTTGAACCCATATATCATTTCCATGCAATTACCTGTCACAAGTAAGTCATCCACATATAGACATATAATTAAAATGTCATCTCCTTTTTTCTTTACATAAATAGCATGTTCATAGGAGCATTTGTTGAAACCACAATCTTAAAGATAGTGATCAATTCGAGCATTCCAAGCTCTCGGTGCTTACTTTAATCCATACAAAGCTTTGTGTAACTTGTACACTTTATCTTCCATGCCTTTATGGATATAGCCCTCAGGTTGCTCAATATAGACTTCTTCTTCAAGGTAGCCATTGAGAAATGCCGACTTTACATCCATTTGATATATTTTCCACTTGTGATGAGATGCAAGTGAGAAAATGAGCTTTATTGAATCAAAATGGGCTACAGGCGCAAAAACTTCATCATAATCGAGCCCTTTCTTTTGCTTGTAGCCTTTGGCAACTAAACGAGCTTTGTATTTTTCTACCTCTCCATTAGCAGTGCGCTTCACTTTATACACCCATTTGATGCCTATCGCCTTTTGTCCTTTTAGAAGTGAAGTCAACTCCCAAGTATTATTCTTTTCTATGGCAAGAATCTCCTCCTTCATTGCTTTTCTCCATTCAACTTTCTGCATAGCTTCATCAAATGTTAGAGGTTCAATATCAGCAAATAAACAATATAAATCAACTTGTTCAACTTCTTCTGTTTCATCATAAAGATCACTAATACTTCTAAACTTTCTTGTTGACTCTTCAGGGCTTATAGAACTTCTTGAGGAAGTCGGTGTAACTTGTGGTGATGAAGATGATCTTGCTGGTGACAATATTGGTTGAGTAGCTTCCTCATTTGTATTCTCCTCAGCTTCATTATAAGGTGTTATATATTTGATATGAGAATCTTTGCATTCCAATCCCATATTCCATCTTCATTGAAAATCACATCCCACTGATGATGACCTTATTTGTCATTGGATTATATAATTTGTAGGCTTTGGATTGCTCACTATATCCTATGAAGATGCATTTTTGGCTTCGACAATCAAGCTTCTTCCTCTTCTCTTGTGGTACTTGGGCATAGGCAATACACCCAAAAATCTTCATATGGCTTACTCCTGGTTTGTAGCCACTCCAAGCTTCTTCTGGTGTCATACCTTTGATGGCTTTTGTTGGGCTTCGGTTGATAAGATATGCTGCACATGCCACCCCTTTAGCCCAAAAATGCTCGGAAAGGTTCTTCTCTTTCAACATGCTTCTAGTCATGTCAAGAATGGTCCGGTTCTTCCTCTCGGCCACTCCATTTTGTTGTGGAGAGTACGGAGCGGTGAATTGATGCCGAACTCCTTCTTCATCACAATAGCTTCTAAAAGCATTTGACGTATATTCTCCGCCTCTATCGGATCTCAAAATCTGCACTTTATTGTTACTTTCTTTTTCAACTAAAGATTTGAAATATTTAAACATAAAGAGTGCAGCCGACTTTTCTTTAAGAAAATAAACCCACAACTTTCTACTAAAGTCATCAACAAATGTTATAAAATATTTGTTACCACCACAAGATTCTGGAAGAGGTCCACATATATCAGTATGCACTAGTTGTAATGGTCTTGTTGCTTTCCAAGATTTTCTACTTTTGAAGGGAGCTTTTGCATGCTTAGCTAGTGTGCACTTCTCACAAACTTCATTTGGATAATTTATGTGTGGAAGTCCTTTCACCATTCCCTTATTAGATAGTAATTTCAAACTTCCAAAATTTAAATATCCAAACCTGAGATGCCAAAGCCAGGAAGGGTCCTTGATATCCACTTGCAAGCAATTTTGTGCTTCCGTCTTTAAGATAAGAGGAAACATCCTATTCTTCGCCATCTGGACACGAGTAATCAGCTTTCCATTCCAATCTTTTAGAGTTAGAGATAGTCCTTCCATATAAATTGCATAACCTTCTCTAACAGTTGGCCAATACTTAGAATATTACTCTTCAAACTTGGCACATAATAAACATTGGAAATGAAATCAGGTTTACCATTCTTTTGCCAAATCATGATTTTACCTCTTCCTTTGATAGGAGCTTTGGAGAGATCCCCAAATTTCACATCACAAAACTCCCCTTCTTGCAATTCCACAAATAGCTCTTTTCTTCCACACATATGGTTTGAGGCTCCTGAGTCAAGAAACCATATATTCTTCAAGTCTCCATCTTCTTGGCATGACAAAAGAAGTGTCGGTTCTCCTTCTTGGTTGTTGGATTCAATGTTGTTGCTTTGCTTATTGTTCCAACACTCATAGCTATAGTGTCCATATTTTTGACAATTATAGCATTGAACATTGGATCTTGATTGGTTACGACCTCCAATTGATCTTCTACCTCGTCCACGTCCACCTCTTCTGCCACCTCTTTCATTGTTGAAATTTGAGCTTTGGCCTCCTCCATCATAATAGCTTCTTTGACCACGGCCATGGCTTCGACCACGACCACGGTAGTTGCTTCTGCCACCACGGCCACCACGATAGTTGTTGCCGTCATCTCTTTTGTTACTATAGGCCAATTGAAGCCCTTGATCTTTCTCTTTTTGGTATTTTGCCTCCACTTTGGATTGAAGTATTTGCTCCGTATTATGTGCTTCATTTTTCTTTTGTATCTTTTGTTCATGAATTTGAAGTTTGCCCATCAACGCATTGATGGAGAGTGTATCAACATCATTAGCTTCTTCAATGGCGACAACAACATGCTCAAACCTCGGTGTCAAAGACCGAAGTATCTTCTCCACCACTTGAACATCTTCTACCTTCTCTCCATTTCTCTTCAATTGGTTTACAATAACCAATATCCGAGAGAAGTAGTCAAATATGTTTTCCGTCTCCTTCATGGTGGTGATTTCAAATTCTCCTCGCAATTGTTGAAGCCGGATTTGCTTCACCTTTTCTTCTCCTTTAAAGATAGTAGAGAGAGTATCCCAAGCTTGATTTGCAGAGGTTGCTTCAGCAATTCTCTCAAATGTCACCTCATCTAAAGCTTGATATAATTGGAACAAAGCCTTTTTGTCTCTTCTCCTTAAGCCCCTTAAAGTATCTTTTTGTGCTTGATTGTACCCTCTTTCTTGCTCTGCTGTAGGCTCGGTGTAGCCATCTTGAACAATTTCATAGATCTTGTGAGCCAAATAAGGACTTCATTTGGATACACCAATTCCCATAGTTCTCCTTAGTAAGCTTGGGAACTTGAATATGCACACCATCGTTGGCCATCTCCCTCAAGATTGATCCTCTCAAAGAAAACAAGGCTCTGATACCACTTGTTGGAAACAAGGTGGGCACACAAGGAGCTTTGATACCAGATTGATGGAAGTGAGAATACTTTCAATAAAAAAAATAACACTCTTTATTATGGAGATGAGGGAAATACATCTTTTGGATCTCTCTCTATTTTCATCATCATCATCTTCTTCTTTTTACTTCTCCATATCATGGGCAAACACCTCCCATATTTATAAACATCTAGATGTCCTTTCATATACCACTATTTAATACATGCATAGAAAAACTAAAAGACATTTGCAGAAAATTAAGAGTCAATTACAAAATACTAAGAGTCAATTTTAAATTTCTGAACCATCTTATCTTTTTAAAATGACTCTTCCTTTCTCTCATGAAGCCTTTGGTCTTTTCAAGAGTGACTCTTCCTTTCTCCCATGAAGCCTTTGATCTTTTCAAGAGTGACTCTTCCTTTCTCTCCATGAAGCCTTTAGTCTTTTAAGAGTGCATTAAAACAAGTTTAATATTCCAACGCTCTCTCTTTCTGTCCTGGTGGCTATTGAGATGTTCAATTCACTGAATGCTCTCTCAGAGGATGGGAACCTCCTGAGCATGCCTCCTTGGGTCAACCCGTGGCTTCTTTTGGCCATGTCTGTCTCATTTGGCCTGCATTTCTTGATTTTATATGTACCCTTCCTTGCTTAGTTGTTTGGAATTGTGCCTCTCAGTTTCAATGAATGGCTTTTGGTGTTGGCGGTTGCTTTCCCGGTATTCCTTATTGATGAGATTCTTAAGTTTGTTGGGCGGTGCACAACGGGTGCCAAAAAACGGTCTGAGAAGCACAAAGATGATTAGTTCAGATTGGAGCTGTGAAGTTTCAAGCAGGAGATTCATTCTATTCTGCAATTGTGCATTATTATTAGAACATTGCAGTACTATTTTTCTAAACCATCCTTCTTTTCTTTCCTTATGGATTGTTTGAGAATGGATGCCTAGGACAATACGGAAGAATCAAGAGGGTACCGGATAAGCACCAAATTTGGGGGGACTAGCTTAATTTTTTTTTAACACAAGTAAGATCTTAAAAGGATGCTGAAGCAGTAAACAGTAACTGTTTTTTTAATGTATATAGAGTTTTATTTTAATGGATCATCTTCAATGCAATTTAGTTTCTACTTCAAATTACAGGCTTAATACCATGCTTTCGCTGTTAAAGTACTGCAGATATCTTATTGACTATGTGCATGTGGCAGCTCAAATAATGCCAACCTGAGGCGATTTTGAAGGTACGCACGATGAGTTCGACTGTTGTGTATTTGGTTTCATTTGTTTTCTCTGTATGTAAGCTTGTGAAAAATTTGGCTTCCCTTGGTCTGCTGTCATCGCCTCTGAACCCAATAACCTGTTCCCACACGTCATCCCTTGTCTTTAAGAACTCGTCATTCGTTATTGTCGTCGAGCAATCTGAATTTTGCGTGATGCGGTTCCGTCTTTTGCCTGTTTTTACGAATGCTTGAGTGGCTTTGACCGTTAAAAAATGGATCACTGATGCATCAAGCGTTGTAAATCTCTGAGTTTTATCCTTGCATGTGAAAGGAGTAGTTTTTATGTTTCGAAAGCAATCTTATTCTTTATCATTGTGTTAAAGCTTGCACTCGACTTTAGTTTTAGGATCTGGTGTGATCCTCGTTCCCCACCACTCTTGCAGTGGGAAGATCTGCCCTTTTTTTGGGATTAGGATTTCAGGATCTTGCTTCAACCCGGAGTTCACTGCAAGTACATTTCTGCATCGTTTAAATGAGCAATTCAATGAGCAAATGCTCAATCAATGAGAAATTCGCTGGAGTATAAGCTAATCAATAAATGAGTACAAAGTGTCAAACAAACAATATAAAATGAATTGAGTTCTTTGAAATTCAACGAGAAGACATCAAAAGGTGGTGATATCATTGTTGGAAATATGAAATATGAAATGCCAAATATGATGAATAGGTTAGGTCAAATTTACAGCAATGAGTTCCACATTTGGTGGTGCCATACCAAAACCCTTTCTTTAGCTTGGATACTGGATTCATCCGTGGATTCAGCATTGGAGAGAGCTTCATCATTGGCTTTGCCTTCTGCATCCATCTGGCGACAAGTTTCTCACAAAGAGAGATCCATGTTCTGCAGTCAAGAGGTAACATAACAGCATACCCCATGAAGTAGCCATGTTCGGCAGCAATGAAAACTACATTCTTCTTATCTGCAGAGAAAGTATTCATGTACTTCTGCGCTTGAGGTCTTGCTAATTGCCGTCTTGAGGCACCACTATCCGTCGTATCCGGCAACATAGACCCATTCTTGGCCCCTCATAGGCCATAAAAAAAAGAATCCACGTTAAGCTTCTTGAAACTAGGATCCAGGACCACCACTCTGAATCCAAATCCCAAACCAGTCTCCCAACATGTTCCTCCTGAAATGGTCCTTACAAGCACATAACCACACATTCAACATATCTATTGCAATCCCTGTTTGCCAACCTTCGTGCCATTACTTCCTCGTTACAAAAGGTTCAGACTGTGTATAGGTCCTCCATAACAAGCACATAACCACACATTCAACATTTAAATTTTATTATTTTTTGAAAAATAATAATTTCTACTGATGAAGATGATGACCGATCAAATGGAAGGTACTGCAAACCTACACCATAATTAGGTGGTCAAACTGTTTGCTTATGCCAGCAGACTTACATAAAAGGATAAATGTTAAAAAAATAAAAACAAAAAAGAAACCAACATAAAACCCGTGTAAAGGATAGAGTGGTCACATTTCATATGGACTAAATAACTTTTTAGAAGTCTCTGCTTGCAGACAATAATCAACTAAACTCCCTTCAGCCTTGAAGGGTTGCGAGAAAAAGTTACTCATAGTGACATCATAAAGATCATTGGAACTAGAGGTACTGACTCCCCCACCGGCTGCACCATCGTGATTCATGTTGTTCTGAACCTGTGAAGGAAGTTCAGCAATCCGAATGATGCTATAAAACTACGAGGTCCCCAAATCTGTCTCTTGAAGTTGCAGCAGATACTCCAAATTCCACAGCACATCTCTCATTGAGGGCCTCTCCACACCAAAATCAGCCAGGCATTTCTCCACCGTCTCTCCGAACTTCCTAAGAGAATCAGGCCTTATTGTTCCAGCAATTCGAGGATCGACAATCTTTGCCAACTCTCCTCTCTTCTGCCATTCCATTGCCCACTCTGCTAGGTTCACCATCTCTCTTGGAAGGGTGGGATTAACGACTCGCCTTGCACAAAGCACTTCAAGAAGAACCACTCCAAATGCATACACGTCTGACTTCTCCGTCAGCCGTGCCGTGCGGATATACTCAGGATCAACATAACCAAAGGTTCCTTTCACGAAAGTACTAACATGAGTCTCGTCCAGGTCTGGTCCAGGCCTTGAAATCCCAAAGTCTGAAATCTTAGCCATGAGATTCCCATCGAGTAGAATATTTGAAGATTTAACATCACGGTGGATGATAGCCTTGGCAAAACCAGTGTGAATGTAGTGAAGTCCTCTAGCTGATCCGATACAAATTTCCAGCCTTTGTTTCCAGCTAAGACTTGGAAGGTTGGAGCCGTAGAGATGGCTCGTGAGCGTCCCTTTTTCCATGTACGCATAAACAAGAATCATCTTATTCTGCTCATCGCAGTAGCCAACAAGAGAAACCAGATGATGGTGGCGCAGTCCAGATAGCAGCACAACTTCTCTGAAGAACTCCTGGACGCCCTCTTGGTTTTTTGGATTGCCCCGCTTAACTGCGACCTTGGTCTTGTCTCTTAGCACTCCCTTGTAGACCTTCCCAAAACTTCCAACTCCAATCAGCCAATTTTTATCAAAATTGTTTGTTGCATCCTTCAGCACAACTAGGGGGAATCGATATCCAAGGCTTGCATTTTGACCAGATGCAGCAGCACTACCATTAGAAGTTCTACTCCCGGTGCTGTGCGAAGTCAGTCCATCAAAAGAGAAAGACATCGAAGTCTTTGATTGCTGCTTCCATGCCATTTTCCTTCTCTGATGCACGACCAAGAGAACAAAAGCAACAATCACCACAACAATTGCTCCTGGGCCTAATATCACAACAAAGTTTTTGTTTGAAGCAGATTACTGCAACTGCTGATCTTGAACTCGGTCTATGAGCACCGTGACATGACCTGCTAAACCTCAGCACATGCAAATCGCAATTACGAAAGCTAAAATTCAGATATATCACTTTTCATATCAAATTATTACTTTACATTTCTTTTTAATTGATCAACACAAAATGAAAAGAAACTTCCAACCATCCTAACTTCTGAAGACCATTCCTACTGTTCTGATTTAGCAAGTAGGCTTCATCCTCATCCTCTTGCAAAATAATAAGGAGAAGGGCAAACTAAAAAGCCAAGTTGAACTTCTTTACTTACCATCATAAATATGCCAATAAAAACAATTTAGTATAGCCAAAATATGCTATTAAGGCCCAGGTTGGGCTAACTTATTTTGGGCTAGGTGTGGATCCAAATATTGAGATTAAATCAAGTCATGGGTATACACGGGCTTGGGGATAGTTTAATCTCATTGGGTTAGTCCATGGGAGTTTTTGTTGAGAGTAGATGTATTTAAACTCTAGTCTCTAGGGTTTAGATGGAATAACACAAATTCTTTTCTCCAAAGAAATTTCTTTGTTTTTCTTCTCCATCTTGAGGCAATTTACCGCTACACCAATCTGATCATTGGCAACAAAGGTTAAAAGCTCAGGGTACTTCTCTAGCGAGGTTGATCCCACTAGTATTCATCAACGGCTAAATCTCAACAATTGGTATCAGAGCCAGGCTCAAGAAAAAGTTATTTGAAGATCTTCAAAGGGCTGAAAAAATTTTCAGCAAGGCTTCATCAAGGTACTCTATATTTTCTAGAATATTTTGTGCTATTTTTGGTTGAGATCTGGCCATGGATAATAGCATAAAATTAGATTTTGAGAAGTTTAATAGAAAGAAAAGTTTCTTCATACGGAAAGTCCGGGTAGAGGACCTTCTTGTGTAACAGGGTTTAGATCTGGCTTTGGAAGAAAGGCTAGATGGGATGACAGATAAGCAGTCGATGTCGTTGGAGAAGAAAGCATATTCAGCGATAAGAGGATGTCTGGCAGATTCAGCCCTCTATTCAGTGCTGGAGAAGAAGACCCCAAAGGGACTCTGATCGAAGTTGCATACCCTCTACATGGGAAGGAATATGTGCAACAAGTTGATGTTGAAGAAGCACCTCTACAGCCTTCGAATGTTAGAAGGTGGAGATGTGTTGGGCCACATCCAAGTGTTTGATCAGATGAGCAATGAATTGCTGAATGTCGGGATCAAGATGGAGGAGAAAGATAAGGCACTTTTACTGCTGTGTTCGTTGCCCACATCACATGACTCATTGGTCACTACACTGTTCTACGGGAAGGAGACATTATTTTATGAAAATATTATCTCGGTACTTTGAATGAATGAACAGAGGAAGAAGATGACCAAGGAAGCTGTTCTCCAGGAGGGTCTATCAATTAGGGAAAGGTCAGGCAGAGGCAAAGACAGGAGCAGGCTAGGGGACGGATAAAGTCCAGGAAGGCTAAGTGCTACAAGTATGGTGAGGTAGGATATTTCAAGAGGGATTGTCCTAAGAGGAAAAATCAGAAGAAGAAAAAGGAAGGATCTGAATCTATGAGTATAGTTGCAGGTCAGGAGGTGGAGGATGATCTCTTGATGGTATCAGATGATCACAGACACAACATAGAGGTATGGACCTTGGATTCAGCTTGTTCTTATCATTATACTCCCAATCAATCATGGTTCATCACTTACACGGAGGTTGATGAGGGGTGTGTGACTCTTGGAGATGATCACCCTTGTAGGATGGCAGGGATTGGCACAATAAGGGTGAGGATGTTTGATGGCATGGTGCGCACTCTTACTAGTGTGAAGCATGTCCCAGAACTCAAGAAAAATCTAATGTCACTAGGGTATCTGGAGCGGACTGGATACAGCTTCAGCAGTTATGCTAGGAGTGGAGTTCTAAACATCTCCAATGGAGCTATGGTGGTGATGAGAGGGAGAAGGCTAGAGAACAACCTATACAGGTTGAAGGGCTATGTGGTGATCGAAAAATCTGATGTTGCAGCTGTGAAACAGAATCCTTGGGATGTGTACATAATGTGGCATTTCGCTTAGGCCACATGAAAGACAGGGGATGAACTAAGTAAGAGAGGGCTACATTCAGACCTGAGTCATGGAGTCATGAAGATCTATGAGCCATATCAGATGGGAAAGCAGAGGAGAGTGCAATTCTTGGTCAGCACAGAGTGCAGAATCCCTAGAGCTAGTACATATGGATGTCTGAGGACCAGCTCTGTTTCTACAAGGAATGAGACCAGATACTTCATGATCCTGATAGATGATTTCTCAAGAAAGCTGTGGATCAACTACATGAAGAAGAAATCAGAGGTCTTTACCAAGTTTAGGATCTGGAAGGCTGAGGTGGAGAGGGAGCAGGGTAGGAGTGTGAAGTATATGAGGCCAGACAATGGTGGAGAATACACCAACAGGGAGTTTCAGAGATTTCATGAGTAGGGCATCAAAAGGCACTTTTCGATGATGAAAACTCCTCAACAAGAAGGGTAGCTGAGAGAATGAACAGAATACTATTAAAAAAAGCAAGATGCTTGAGGCTACAGGTAGGGCTTCCAAAGATGTTCTAGGTACACCAGGTTAGATGGAGGCATTCAAGAAGATATATGGTCTGGAGAAAAGATAAGCCTGAATCATCTGAGGGTATTTGGATGCACGGCATATATGCATGTTGGTGCAGGGGAGCGGAGTAAGTTGGAGCTAGGTCTAAGAAGATGGTGTTCCTAGGCTACCCGCATGGAATTAAGGGATATCGGCTGTGGGACCCCTTGCAGAAGAAGGTTATCATCAGCAAAAATATGATCTTCGATGAGAGCTCGATCCTTCAAAGAAGAGATGGCACAGATGCACAGTAGGGACTGCAGGAGGTGGAATATGGTAACACTAGTCAGATGACCTCCTATACAACCATTTGCTAGTGGATCAGGAGGATTTGAGATTCAAGTGGAGAGGACTGATAGAGGAGTTAAAAGTCAGAAAGTTCAGCAAGATGCAGCTGGGTAGAGGACTCAGCAGGATGCAGCTGGATAGGGTACTGATACTGGGATCGCATTACACAATCCTAGGAGAAACGTGCGACCATCAGTTCGATACGGCTTTGAGGATTCGATATCATATGCCCTGGTGACAGCGAATGAAGACCCTTACACCTATCAGGAGGCTATGGAGAGCCAGAACAGCCAGGATAGAGATAGATGGGTTCAGGCTATGGCAGAAGATGCAAGCTATGGTAGAGGAGATGTAGTCTCTTTATAGGAATGGCTCATGACAGATGGTCTAGTTGCCACAATGGAAGAAACCCATTGGTTCCTTCAAAGAAGAGATGGCACAGATGCACAGTAGGGACTACAGGAGGTGGAATATGGTAACACTAGTCAGATGACCTCCTATACAACCATTTGCTAGTGGATCAGGAGGATTTGAGATTCAAGTGGAGAGGACTGATAGAGGAGTTAAAAACCAGAAAGTTCAGCAAGATGCAGCTGGGTAGAGGACTCAACAGGATGCAGCTGGATAGGGTACTGATACTGGGATCGCATTACACAAGCCCAGGAGAAACGCACGACCATCAGTTCGATACGGCTTCGATGATTCGATATCATATGCCCTGGTGACAGCGAATGAAGACCCTTACACCTATCAGGAGGCTATGGAGGGCCAGAACAGCCAGGATAGAGATAGATGGGTTCAGGCTATGGCAGAAGATACAAGCTATGGTAGAGGAGATGTAGTCTCTTTACAGGAATGGCTCATGACAGATGGTCCAGTTGCCACAAGGGAAGAAACCCATTGGTTACACATAGGTTTATCAGCGCAAGAAAGAGCCTTTAGAGCAAAAGGGTATCGAATATAAGGCAGGACTAGTGGCTAGAGGATACTCTCAGAAAGAAGGCATCAGTTATTGTTGAAGTGTAAATAAGATGTAAATAAAATTAGTTAAATATCCCTATAGATTAGGAGAATCTGTTTGAATTTAAATTCCCTAAAATTAAGGGATTTGATTAGATAGATTTCAGATTTAGAATGATTAAGTTTCCTATTCTTATCTTGTAATCATTCCCTAAAAGTAAGGGATTCGATTAGATAGATTTCAGATTTAGAATGATTAAGTTTTCTATTCTTATCTTGTAATCTCCTATATATTTCCTAGGATTGTACACTAAAGTGGGATGAATAAAAAATTTCAGCCTTCTACACGGTATCAGAGCTCTAGGGTTTTCCGCATTCATCCCTTTGCACGCAGCCTTCATTGCTGCGGCTCCCTTGAGCCTATTTCTCTAACTATCCCAGCAGTCTTCATTGCTGCAAGATTTCTTCCATCGATCATATCAACCTCTGAAACCTCTAGCATCCGTAACCTATCTGAAGAATCCAATTTTGTTTAGAAAATTGGAGATTTACAGAATATTCGGGCATCCTATAGGCTCAGTGGGAAGAATTATCTCAAGTGGTCTCAATTTGTCCGAACATACCTCAAAGACAAGGGGAGGCTCAGCCATCTTCTCGGAAACGAGCCAACAAAGGATGATCCGAAGTTTGAAACCTGGGATGAGGAGGACTCCATGATAATGTCATGGCTATGGGATTCCATGGAACCCATGATTAGCGATACATGCATGTTTTTGATAACTGCAAAGGAGATTTGGGACTTTGTTCATCGCACATATTCAAAGGACCACGATGATGCATAAGTTTATGAGATCAAGGTCAAAACTGCAGCCAATAATGAAGAAATTGGAAAGCTAAGGAGTTTGTTAGGATCTCTTGAGAAGCCTTCTGAAGCTTGCTCTTTGACTCTTTCAGGTAAACCTTCTTTTTCTTTTTGTATGAATGCCCAAGTAACAGAAATCGAAAATACCTATACAAACTCTTGGATAATAGACTCCGGTGCCACAGATCATATGACCCCTACACCTCAGCATTTCCACACCTATACCCCATGCCCAGGTAACAGAAAAATTGTAGTGGCTAATGGCTCTTTAACCACTATTGCAGGGTTCGGGGATATATATATCACACCCACCCTTATCCTTAAAAATGTCCTCCATATGCCAAAACTATCAGCCAGCCTCATCTCCATTTATAAGATCACCTATGACCTTAAATGTTATGCTGTTTTTTCTTCTTATTGTGTTTTCAGGATCAGGGATCAGGGAAGAGGATTGGACTTGCTAAGGAAAGTAGCGGCCTTTATCTCCTTGAATCATCTCAAACTGTTAAGAATGATTTGTCATTGTCCTTTCTCAGTTCTTCCAATAAAGATGTCATTTGGTTGTATCATTTACGCCTAGGTCATCCATCTTTTAGGGTTTTACAAGTTATGTTTCCTCAACTATTCCAAGGATTAGATATTTCTGAGTTTCATTGTGATATTTGTGAGTTATCAAAACATACTCGTGTATCTTTTCCTATTAGCAATAAACGTAGTTCTTATCCTTTTCATTTGATCCATAGTGACATATGGGGCCCTTCCAGCATACCTAATATTTTTGGGGCTCGGTGGTTTGTATCCTTCATTGATGACTGCACTCGAGTTACATGGCTATTCCTCCTCAAACACAAATCTGATGTTAGCTTTGTTATTCCAACATTCCATTCAATGGTTCAAAACCAATTTGGAGTTACCATAAAAAGCTTTAGGACAGATAATGCTAGAGATTACTTTAATTAAGTTCTATCACCTTATTTCAATCCCAAGGTATTATCCATGAATCATCATGTGTCAATACGCCCTAGCAAAATGGGGTAGCTGAAAGGAAAAATGGGCATTTGCTCAACACCATTCGAGCCTTACTCTTTTAAGGAAAATGTACCCAAGTCTTATTGGGTGAGGCTGCTCTCACTGCCACATACATGATAAACAGACTTCCCTCCCGTATGCTAAATAATAAGAGTCCTATAGAGACCCTCAATAGCTTCTACCCTCACTTCCAAACCACAAATGGCCTTATACCTAGGGTATTTGGTAGCACTGCCTTTGTTCATGTTCACAGCCAGCATAGAAACAAACTAGATCCCCGTGCCATCAAATGTGTCTTTCTTGGTTACTCATCCACTCAAAAAAGATACAAGTGTTATAACCCTTCATCCAAAAAAACTTACATTTCTGTTGATGTCACATTTATAGAAAATATACCTTTTTTCTCCAAGTCCTCTATTCAGGGGGAGATTTCCATGTTAGAAGATAGGACTTCTGAGATTTTTGAACCACTTCAAACCCTTGATCTTCCAACCAGCATAGTTGGAAACAAGTCTACTGAATCTGTGTCATCTCCTGTCTCTCCTGACCTAATCAATGCCAGTCGCAACCCTACAAGATTCTCTCAGGTGTATTCAAGGAGAAAGGCTGTTCTTGAATTGACACAAGTCCAAGAATCTGATCCAAACTCTGAAAATGAAATCAAGGTAAGATCTGACATGTCTTTACAGCCTATTGAGACATCTACTGACCCCATTGAAGACTTAGACATACCCGTAAGATCTGACATGTCTTTACAGCCTATTGAGACACCTACTGACCCCATTGAAGACTTAGACATACCCATTGTTGTTAGAAAGGCACAAGAGAATGCACCAAACGACCACTCTATCCATTATCTTACTATGTCTCCCTTAAACGTCTGTTCCCAACTCACCAAAAATTCATTATGAGCCTAAACACCATTGCTATTCCTAACACTGTTACTGAGGCATTGACAAAAAGGGAATGGAAGACTGCCATGAGAGAGGAGATGAGTGCATTAAAAAGAATAGAACATGGGAGATCATTGACAAACCAGAAAGAAAAAATATTGTTGGCTGTAAGTGATTTTCACATTGAAATACAGAGCTGATGGATCCCTTGAGAGATATAAAGCAAGATTGATAGCTAAAGGGTACACTCAAACCTACGGTGTAGATTATCAGGAGACCTTTGCTCCAGTCGCAAAAATGAATACTGTGAGAATCATATTATCTTTGGCTGCACACTTCAATTGGCAACTGCTGCAATATGATGTTAAGAATGCATTTCTCCATGGTGACCTAGATGAAGAAATCTACATGAACATCCCACTATGATTTGAAGGGAACTCAGGTAGCAAGGTGTGCAGGTTGAGAAAAGCACTTTATGGATTAAAACAATCACCTAGAGCATGGTTTGGAAGATTTGCAAAAGTGATGAAGGAATCCGGATATAAATAAAGTCAAGGGGACCATACACTCTTTATTAAGCAGTCAATTACAGGGGGGTTACTGCTCTTCTAGTATATGTGGACGACATCATAGTAACTGGGAATGATGAGATGGAGAAGCAGGAATTAAAGCGGCAGCTGGTGAAGGAATTTAAGATAAAGGAACTAGAAAAACTAAAGTACTTCCTTGGTATTGAGGTGGCATATTTTACACAAGGAATCTTCATATCTCAGCAAAAGTATGTGACTGATTTGTTGGTAGAAACAAGGAATATAGATTGTAAACCCGTCTCTACTCCAATGGATCCAAATCATAAGTTAGGTGAGGCTAAAGAAGAACCAGCTGTTGACAAATGAATGTACCAAAGATTGGTAGATAGACTCATATATCTTACTCACACTCAACCATACATAGCATACTCAGTGAGCATGATTAGTCAATTTATGCATGATCCAAGGGAACCACATCTTCAAGCTGCTTACAGGATACTACATTACCTGAAAGGCAATCCAGGGAAAAGAATTTTATTCAAAAGGAGCAATACTCTTACTCTAGAAGCTTATACCGATGCAGATTATGCAGGTTCCCTAATAGATAGAAGATCTACTACAGGATATTGTATCTTTCTTGGAGGAAACCTGGTAACATGGAGAAGTAACAAGTAGAATGTGGTAGCAAGATTATTTGCAGAAGCAAAATTTAGGGCTATTGTGCAAGGCCTGTGTGAGCTGCTTTGGCTAAAGATTATTCTAGATGATTTGAAAGTCAAATGGGAAAGTCCTATGAGACTATTGTGACAACAAGTCAGCTATCAATATTGCTCATAATCCTATACAACATGATAGGACAAAACACATTGAAATTGATAGACATTTTATCAAAGAGAAATTGGAGGAATGATTAGTTTGTATGTCTTATGTTCCATCGGACAACAACTAGCGGATGTTTAACAAAAGGGCTGAGTAGTTCCATTTTTCATGGCCTTATATCCAAGCTGGGAATGGAAGATATCTATTCCTCAGCTTGAGGGGGAGTGTTGAAGTGTAAATAAGCTGTAAATAAAATTAGTTAAATATCCCTATAGATTAGGAGAATCTGTTTGAATTTAAATTTCCTAAAATTAAGGGATTTGATTAGATAGATTTCAGATTTAGAATGATTAAGTTTCCTATTCTTATCTTGTAATCATTCCCTAAAATTAAGGGATTTGATTAGATAGATTTCAGATTTAGAATGATTAAGTTTCCTATTCTTATCTTGTAATCTCCTATATATTTCCTAGGATTGTACACTAAAGTGGGATGAATAAAAAATTTCAGCCTTCTACAGTTATAGAGAGCTTGTGAAAGAAGATGGAGTAGAGCTGGTAAAGGTACACATCAAGAAGAACCCAGCAGATGCACTGACCAAGGTTTTTCATGGGATAGCTTTCGTAGGTATAGCAGCTAATGAACACAACAGACGTGCTAAAGCCTTGAAGCACCAAGGTGAAGATTGTTGGGTCTGATGTGGGGCTATCAAGGCCCAGGTTAGGCTAACTTATTTTGGACTGGGTGTAGGTCCAGGGGTTGGGATTAAATTAAGTCACGGGTGTACACGGGCTTGGGGATTAGTTTAATCTCATTGGGTTAGTCTATAGGAGTTTTTGTTGAGTCTGGGCTTGGCCTACTTGGTGGATGTATTTAAACTCTAGTCTTTAGGTTTTGGATAGAATAACACAAATTATTTTCTCCCAAGAAATTTCTTTCATCATCTTCTCCATCTTGAGGCAATTTACTGCTACACCAATCTGATCATTGGCAACAAAGGTTAAAAGCTCAGGTACTTCTCCAACGAGGTTGATCCCACTGGTATTCATCAACGACTAAATCCCAACACATACTTCTAAAACGAACCTCAAGAGCATGCAAAGCCTCCTAAATCTCAACATATACAGAATGCAATTGTAGAAGCTAAAATTTAAATATATCACTTTCCATATTATGTTATCAATCCTTTACCTCCCTTTTTAATTGTTCAATACAAAATAACAATGAACCTCTAACTATCCTCACTCCTACAAATCATTCCCGAAATTCTAATTTATGAAGTAAACATCCTCCTTATCTACTGCAAAAAAGAAAGAAAGAATGGGATGAACTAAAAAGCCCAATATAACTTCATGAATATGCCAATAAAATAGTTTAGTATAGGCAAAATAAGTTTGAACAAAAAATATCATAATATATGTAGCCATCCACATACCATAATAAATAACCAAGCATCTCCAAACCATCCCTATAATCACAACCACATCCAAACCATTTACAGCATCCAGATATCCACAACCATCTCTAAAATATCATGTGGCCACAATCGCACAGCAGCCATACCCACAGCCAAAGCAAACACCGTATCCAAATAACCACAATCACAATCAATTCATCCATACAACCTTACACATGACATCACTAAAAAAGTCACCATCACTCGTATTACTCATATGTAATACGCCCACTAGGCCCCTTTGCCATGGTACGTAAGACATCCCCTAACTAAGCCGCTCCTTTATCAAGTATGCATCACAAGGCATTACGATGATACATACTGTCGCAGTCTAGCGCCAATATAACATGTCAATAATCTAACCTGGCGATATTTCTTCCGCCCAGATTGGTTTATATACGAATGCCCTACGTAAATGAACTCAGTCAGGTCTGCACCATAACTTGTTCACACTGGCCTTTCTCGGGCTTACCCCCTTTCCAATTGCCAGCAAGGGAGGGTATCAACTAGTACCACATACAACAGTATCCATCATACCCACCATATCCCTCAATCAAGCCACACCATACCACATCCAAAATACCAAGCCGTACCATACACCTCTAAAATACCAGGCCACACCATATCCAAAATACCAAGCTATACCAAATCTAAATACCAAGCCACACGACATCCAGAATACTAAAATTTATAATCTTGAATTAAAACCAAAAATTGTTTATAACAAAATAATATACAACCATATATATATACAAATCTACAAGAATCCACAATGCTCATTTCAAATCATGCAGAGAAACTAACAACAAAATATGACATATACAGGCATACAAGTCATGAAAACATATTACACAACAATAGAGTATAGAACTCTTACCTTTAATCGTTACTCCAATAACTACTTAATGCAAGACAAATCAGACAATGATCACCTATAATCTAAAAAAACAATTAATGAATTCATCAAAATTCTAATCCAAAGCTCAAAATGATCATTTTACCCCTATAATTTAATGATCGCTAACCCCTTACTTAACTATCTTTAACCCAAATTTATTTATTTTCTAATATTGCTAATTTTTATCAACTTAGCTATATTTACAAAAATATCGCTGCTAACCCATAATTAATCACCTTAAGTCCCTTGCCACAATACCCTTGAAAGACATCATTAATTGAATCATGTGTCACGAGGCTGTATAACCTAACGTGATGATACTTCTCCCACATAGGTTAGTTTATATACTAGTAACTAGCATAATAAACTTAGCCATGTATGACTTTATTCTATCCAGCCTCCTTAGCCCATATGCCCCATTTTAGGCCACCAATTTAAGCGAGTGATGGCCTCAACCCTCACTGTCATCACTGTAGTATCATATACCAACAGCACCCTTCATACTAATCATATCCCTAAGTCACACCATACCTCTTCCAAAATATCAAGCCACACCATACCACCTCCAAAATATCAAGCCGCATCATATCACATCTATTATAACTCCATCATATCCCTCAAGTCACACCATACCATCTCTAAAATACCAAGCCACACCAAATCTACAATATTCAAAACTCAATTTCAAATCAAGACTAAAAACTAATTGTATCAAAATAATATCCCATCATGTATAGATAAATTAGCAATAATTCACAATGCTCATTTCAAATCATATAGAAAAAACAACAAAATATATATATGCAGGCATATAAATTATGAAAGTATATTACACAATAATAGAATGAAGAATTCCTACCTTAAACCACTACTCCACTACTCCAATGTCTTTTTGAAGCAAGATAATAATCGATGATAACCTATTGTTGGATATAAATAATTATTAATTTATCAAAATTTATAATTTAAAAATTATTATTTTGCTTTTTAATTTAAAATTCATAAATAATCATTTTATCCCTTTATTTTTATATTTGATAATTTTACCTAATTATTTTTAATTTAAATTTAACTATTTTTTAATATTATATATTTTTATCAACTTAATTATATTTACAAAAAATACCTCTATGCTTAATCATCTCAAAGTACAACTCTAGATGGCTTTGAATCATTTAGCCTGTTAGCTCAACGACTAAGTAAGCTATCAGTCCATCCATTAGACACTCCAACTAGGAAAAGTTTTGTACATCGGAGGCCGATGCACAAAGGGCATTGGCGTGCGGATTGGCCATGCGCCCATACTACTGCACCATGGATTGAGGGGCATGCAGCACACTCAATGGCATGGAAGCACGGCCAATCTGCACGAGCCGGTGCACAAAGACTTTTCTCCTACTAATATTCAGCCAATCCAACCCAAGACCCACCAGGCTAGCCCATTAACTCATCTAGCCGGCCCATTAACCAACTTAAACAAAATCCACTGTTACCATCACAGCCGATCAGCCAAGAAGAAGGAATTTCTTCTTCCCATCGCCGATGCCCATCTCCGGCTCCGGCTCGGAGATCATGGCGGCAGCAAGTGGGCGGAGGAAGGGGAGCCGAAGAGGAGAAGGAACGCGACGGCGGCGACGCTTTCTTGGCAACTGCGGAAGAGGAGGGAGATGAGGAGAAGGAGTGATGGCAGCGATCTGATCCCGGCGGCGACGGCATCATGGAGCCGGGAAGAGGAGAAAGGGGGAGGGAAGGCATCGCCGAGGCAGAGGAGGCCGACGGCGATGAGGATCACGGCGACGGCATCACGGAGGAGAAAGCGGAGAGAGAAGAAATGGGCGGTGGCAGGCGGCATCGGAGGAAAACAGGGAGAGGGAGATCTCAGACTCTCCGGCGGAAGCACCACAGATCCGGCCACGGCAGCACCGGTCGACGATGATCGACAACGGAGGAAGAAGAGAGAGCCGGGGAGGTCGCCGGTGGAACAGAGGGAGAGGAGGGAAGCGGATGGTGGATCTGGCACGAAGAGAAGCCGTGGGCGGAGAAGGCGGTCGTGGCGGTGGTGCGGAGGGAGAGGGTGGTCGGGTGTTCGGCGGCGACGGGAAACGCAGACAAAGCCACGGCGGCGGTGCTGGTCAGGAAAAACAAAGAAGAAGGGAGGCGCGGCGGAGGAGGCGGCGACGGTGGTTCCGACGCGACGGAGGCGAGGAAGAAGAAGAGGGAGAGAGGAAACGGGGGAGGTCGGCGGCGAGTTCCTTGGTCATTGGTCGTCACTCAGAGATCAGAAGACGAGCAGAAGAAAGAGAGGAAGAAGAGGAGGAGGAGGAGGGAGGCGGCAATAACATAGGATCACGGCGCTAGAGCTCGACGAGGGAGAGAGGGAAAGAGCGGCGAGAGGACAGTAACAATGCGGACGGTATTCGGAGTAGAAAAAAGGTTTTAAAAAGCGATCGGCAAATTTTTTTTTTTTTTTTCAATAACGGCATCCTGCATAAAAACAGGGTAATACAAAAATCCTTTCTTAACAAAAATCAATACATGAAACAACATTAAAACAAAATGCAATTTCTCCTTCATCAACTCAAATTCACAAGCCTGAGCAGAACCATCATGAGGTGTAAACCCCTTGGAATGCTTCCTACGACAATAAGAGAAGGAAAGGATCAAAGATCGAGAACTGAAATAGGGTATACCCAGTAAACAAACAAATCCAGACATAAGGCAACCTACTTTCCTTCACAGCTCGTTCCTAATCTTTATCTCAAACGAAAAAGTTTACAACTACCAGCTCGTTCCTAATCCTTACCTTAAAAAAAAAAAGTTTAGAACTCAAAGAGAATCAACTGCAGCTATTGAAACCACAAAGAAGAAGTAGGGAAAGGATTCCAACAGAGAGAAAAACGGAGAAGATGGCACCTTTGCGCCTCCAAAGAGTCCTTACCACATCGGCGACAAGGGATCCAGGGCAACCGAAGGATCCAAACCCCTCCTTCACATTAACAGTCTTCCCAAAGCTCCAAAGAAGGTAGCGCTCCCCAATTGACTACACAGGGCGTCAAGAAAGACAGCTTAAAGCCATAGCTGTACCAAGTCAAAAGTACATGGCTTGCAATTATTTGTGAAATTGATGTACCAAGATGGAGAGTTGGAGTATGATAGAGGAGGAAGTGAAATCCTGAAGGACTGTTCTCAGGTTTAATGTTTTGAAAATTTGATCGAATAATGAATTGGTTTGGCATTTGAATCATGGATCAATCGGTTTGATCGAATAAATCGATTCGGTTGAATTGAATGATATCATAATTAATTTTAATTTAATAATATAAAATAATAAATAATAAAATATAAATATCGATCTAAATGAAAAATTTAAAATTAAAAAAAAATTAATCCTTTTTCATTTATCAAAACTAGAAGTCTAAAAATCAGGGTTGGATCGATTCTTTAAAATCCGACTGGTTCAATAAGTTTTTTTTTATTTTTATCAGGTCATATAAAGTTAACTTTAATAATAAACTGGATCGGACTGATGATCGGTTTCTGGTTGGACCGATCTGATCTAATTTTTAAAACCATGCTCGGGATGATGTAGATATATTGATGGTTATTGTTAGCTTCAGCATGCTAGAAGTTGTGGTAAGAAACAAATAAGTATTAAGAAGGCTTACAAAAGGGGCTGCTGAAATTGTAGATGAGAAGAATCATATTGTGTCGATGACTTGTGTGATTTCTTAGAATTTTTTATTTTTTTGGGATTACTTAGTTGACTTTGGCTTTGCTCGATGGCTTTATTCTTATTGGCTTTTCTTCGCTTTCATGCATTTTGTACCCCCTCGATCCTCGCTTATCCACTTCAGTCTTACCCTTCTATCATGTTTTATTGGCATTGGATGTCTCTGGGTTTTACTTGCAATAAGGAACCGAGAAAAGAATATTAATGAAATCATACTTATAGATCTTATTTACATGAAGCAGAAACAAGTGCTGGTTGATTGAGTGTGAGTATTAGGAAGCAGATCTCTCAAGCAGAAACAAGTGTTGGTTGATTGAGTGTGAGTATTAGGAAGCAGATCTCTCAAAAAAAAAAAAAAAAAAACTAAAAAAGAAAATGAGGAAATGCTTAGGAAGTAAATGCGGGACCGAGTTTGAATTGAGATACTATAGTGGCTGCTGCATTCTAACTGTAAGTTTTCTGTTAACAAGGCAGTGAAGTATCATATGTGATGAAAATTTTGTATATTTTATATGAATCAAATTCATATATCATGAAGCGAAAGATAAAAATAAATATGAATTTAATTCCCAAATCCCAAAATCCTTAGGAAATAGATTTAGTTAACAAAAAATAATACAAGATTCAATAATAGATCATACATGTGTTCTTTATTGGGAATAAAGCCTGATGAAGCCAGTAAACGATTTACCAATAGCTGTCCACGCGTCTTGCCTCAATGGTAATCCATCTTTGGATGATGTCCTCCCATTATTGATAACCTTCTTGCGAGGGGTGCTAGCACCACTTTTTTTCAATTAATTTTTAAATCAAGAAAAATTTCTTGATCAATATCAAATCTTGATCAATCAAGAGAGAGAGGGGACATCCTAGAGAGAAAAATAATATTTTAGAAAGAGAAAGTGGGTGTTAGGCATCCAAGAGAGAGAAAAAGGAGTTAGGAAGGGGGTGTCTCTCTTCTTTTATATATGAAAAAGGAGGTTGTGTGGTTTTTATGGAGAATTTTGTTTTAACCACCTAACCATTCAATAACAAATTATCCTAACAAATTTAGGATATTTGTTATTATGATAATGTTAGGATTACAACCATCAAACCGCATCCCTAAAAATAGAAAATTGGTTATCCCATGAAACCAACATCCCAACCTTGGATTTGGCTTCATGATAATGCCCCAAATCATGGGCATTCCCTCCTTCATGACGTGAAGATGGGTCATGTCCATCACATGGGTATGGATCCATCCTCCACGTGGCACGATCTCAGCCCTCGGCTCAATTAGGTTTTCACAAATCAAATCATGCCATCATATGGTCCCAATTAAATACCATATTACTAATTTAATCAAATCACAATTAATCTAAGCTATCCATCACATGGATCAAGCCTAATTGAGTATCTAATTAATGAATTTCATATACATCACATGTACAAAAGGTCTCTTCCTTGAACACAAAATTCTTTCCTCCATGACGAATCCTATTCATCAATTCCATATTCTCTCATTAAGATTGAGTCAAACCCAATCCTAATTAATTGGTTATCTAATTTGAATTAAATCCAACTTAATTTTATTTTAACTTCATCCAAAATCTTCTTAATGCGTGTGATCCATTAGGACCCTTAACACATTGGCAATAATCATGTCCCTAATATTGACCCTAAGGATGACTTGATCAACACATTGTCTAATTCTTTAACCAAATCAACTCCTTGATTAAGTCAAAGAATCCATGATTATAGATTATGAGCGGCATCTAGCAAAGCATCATGACCACCCAAGTGTTAAGGGTTTTGTTGACGTGGTCATCAACACCTGTCCATGAACGATTAACATACGATTCAATCCCTTCATCATATATCTCAGATCAATCAATGGTATGGAATGTGTCAATCATGTAATTGATCTTTGTTTACTTGATCTCAAAAAAATTGACTCATATGAATTAGAACTTCAAAACCATTTCGAATTCCAACTCAACCTTGCAAAGATTTAACAGTCAATTTAATCCATCAAGTGGCCGTGGAATATAACCCTTTCTATCAAGGAAGACGAATTCTGTCTTGATCAAACATCACCTTCATGTGCTTTATATCATACCCAATTGACACCATATTTGCCACCCGTGGCTAGAGAGACATTTGCATATCGTCAAAGCATGACATTCCATACATAAGGTGCAATGAAGATCTCAAGTCAAAGGATCACTCGCATCACCATCATTAGAGTTCAACCATCAACACTATATAGAATATTCATATGGGATCTCTATGCGGGTCATTCAATGCATTGTTACAATAATGAGCATACACACACCTATCTAAGTATCTTCATACTTCAGCTTGCGAGATC
Organism: Calamus simplicifolius; assembly: GCA_900491605.1. Lineage (NCBI taxonomy): Eukaryota > Viridiplantae > Streptophyta > Magnoliopsida > Arecales > Arecaceae > Calamus > Calamus simplicifolius. The sequence goes on from UESW01002424.1 coordinate 112,605, forward strand.
AACTGCTCACCACAAGAGTAAAGATATGCAATATGTGCTAGTCTCAATGGCGTTCGACATTATCCAGTCATGTCTACGCATCGACTAGAAAAATTTAAAGAATTGAACCATAATGTGCAATTTTGGATCTCACATTTTGTAATCTCTATTACAAAGGCCATATGCACAGTTCATATTCTTTTGGGCTTTATCTCACAGGTAAAATATATCCAAATATATTATAAGAAAATTAGCTTGATAGATAAAGAAACCAATAAATTTGATTTGTATTTATAAAGAAATATGTACAGACTAGCATCTAATCCGATTGGATATAGGGCATGCACTAACAATGTTCTCTTACTCAAACACTTGTGACCTATCTTTCCTAAATGACAAAAGCCGTGTGCATTCCAAAATCAGAACCCTCTAAAGACAATGATCAAACAAAGAAAATATGGGGTAGCCTAAATATTTAACAACTGCAAACTCATTTTCTATTCCCTTGTGGTAAATTTAATTCAGCTAGACCAAGCAAATTGATGGGAGCATTTGTCTTCCATTCACCTAAACTACAGACATGATAAAAATGTTTCTTTATCAAGCATTATGTATCATGTTGTTTATTGCATACTTAAGAGTAGGTGCAAGCTTAAATTAATTATTAGACTTAGCAGCCAGCCTAGAGATTAAAATATTAGTTTGTTATTTCTCTTTTTGCATGCATCAAATGAAAAGATATTTTTATCTAAGAAGTGACCTGTCCCAAGTTCTAAGTTAATTTATTGTGTGAAGGTTCGGCTTATCATACTAGTATGCACCGCCTCTTATCGGTTGTATAACACCATTCTAGTATCAAATTAAGGCTTAGCATGGAAGACATATATATATTGAGCCTTAGGTAGTGTTTGATAAAAAAAATATTATCCATGGATAAGTGTACGGGATAGAGTTTGTCCCCTGGCTATCCCTAGGGATATCCCTTGACTATCCCATTGATCATATCAAATGCAAAAAGGTAAATCCATAGGATAACTTTTTTTTACTTTTATTTGGAGGGATAACAAGCTATTCCTGCATTCTCTAGGGAATAAATTGAGGGGATATCCCATGGTTAACCATGGTTAACCATGGATTATCCTTTTGGTTAACTTTATTCCCAGCTATCCCTTATAGTTAAGGCTTTTGGGAATAAGAGGGAATATCCCCTGGATATCCCCTCTTATCCCCTATTTCAAACACTACCTTAATATGCTGAGCCAACATTGAAAAAGGCATGCTGGCACTATAATAAAACGTTACCAATCCAAGTTTTGATAGTAAGATTAATTGTGAACCTCAAATGTGCACATCAATGCCTAATAACTTGAAAGAATATATATTAAGGAAATGTTGTTGCTAACATATCAAGATGATCACCAAGGGTAGAGGGCTAGTGCATGCTGACTGTGTCTTGCCATGGTAGGCTAGTGTTGGCATTATGCATGGATATATATATATGCATTAATACCTTGCATAACACTAGGTATGAATCCATTTTGCCAGTATGGGTTGAATGGGCAATTATGCCTTCTCATATAAAGGCATTGTATGATATTCTATGTGCATTTCCTCATTCAGTCACCCCCTTATATATGGGGGTGAGAGTGACATGTGGGAGATAAAACAGATGTGGGGAACGCAGCATATTCATCCGGTTGCTTTGGGTAAAATATTTATTTGTTCCTTGTGGAGCTACTCTATATGTGTTGATGGGGCTGATGGAGCAACATCCAATCAACGATGAAGATCACACTTCTAGATGAACCCCTCATCTGACGGAGCTAATAAGGCTGCATCCAATCAACAGTAGTGATTGCCTTTCAAAGCAACCCCAATCGGCTATCTGGGTCGGACCTTCAATCGGTCACTCGGATAGTACCTTTAGTCAACCATCCGAGTAGGACCTTCAGCCGACCACCCGGGTTGAACCTCCAGTCGCCACTGAAGTAGGATACCTTGTACGATCCACCCGTATGGCCCCACTGCTCATACAATCCTTTCACAGTCCGGCATCTCGACAGAGACGTGGGAGACAAATCCAACAAATTTTGGCTACACAGACCTGACAAATCCTGCCAACCTTGCCACGGCCGCCCAAGTCTGACAAATCCTGCCAACTCGACAATGGCTGCCTAGGTCTGGCAAACCCTACCAACCCTGACATGCCATGCAGGAAACAAATCTTGCCAATCCTGACATACCACGCAAGGAATAAAT
>UESW01002424.1:114942-133324 GCA_900491605.1 Calamus simplicifolius
GGGAATTGACCCTTCCGTTTGCATGCACCACATTCATAGTGAAATTGAAGCCAAACCACATAGAGACATGCAACGAGGCTAAATCCAAACATGAGGGATGTTGTTAAGAAAGTAGTAAAATGGCTTGATGCTGGTATCATTTATCCAATTTCAGATAGCCAATGGGTCAGTCCAATCCAAGTAGTACCTAAAAAATCAGGTATTACCGTGATTAAAAATGAAAAGGGCGAATCAATTCCTACTCGCACATCAACTAGTTGGAGAGTGTGTATAGATTATCGAAAGTTGAATGCCGTGACTAGGAAAGACCACTTTCCTTTGCCTTTTATCGATCAAATTTTAGAACGGCTAGCGGGACAAAGTTTCTTTTGTTTCTTAGATGGATATTCAGGATACAATCAAGTCCCAGTATTTCCTGCAGATCAAGAAAAGACCACCTTCACTTGTCCCTTTGGAACATTTGCCTTTAGACGCATGCCGTTTGGTCTTTGTAATGCACCAGCCACTTTTCAACGATGTATGTTGGCCATATTTTCTGATATGATTGGTCAATTTTTGGAAGTATTTATGGATGATTTTTAGTTTTTGGTGCATCATTTGATAGCTGCCTCGAGAACTTGACTAAGGTACTGAAACGATGTATGGAAATGAATTTAGTCCTAAGTTGGGAGAAGAGCCATTTTATGGTTCGTGAGGGAATTGTGCTCGGACACATTGTTTCAGAGCGAGGTATTGAGGTTGATAAAGCCAAGGTTGAATTGATCTCAAATCTACCACCCCAACCTCAGTTAAACAAGTACGATCTTTCCTTGGTCATGCTGGTTTTTATAGACGCTTCATCAAAGATTTCAGTAAAATTTCTCGACCATTGTGTAATTTGTTGACCAAGATAGTTCTTTTAATTTTGATAAGATTGTCTAACAGCCTATAACATCCTTCGAACTGCTTTGACCACTGCACCAATTATCAAGCCCCCAGATTGGACCATACCTTTCGAAATCATGTGTGATGCTTCTGATTATGCTGTAGGGGCAGTTCTAGGACAGAAACTCAATCGAGAACCCATGTAATTTATTATGCTAGCAAAACTCTTTCAGATGCACAAATGAACTATACTACCACTGAAAAAGAATTACTAGCAGTTGTGTTTGCCCTAGAAAAGTTTAGATCATATCTGTTAGGGTCTAAGGTTTTAGTTTATTCAGATCATGCAGCGTTGAGGCATCTTATATCAAAAAGGATACAAAACCCAGACTGATTAGATGGATCCTTCTACTACAAGAATTTGATCTAGAAATCTTAGATAAGAAGGGTTCTGAAAATATGGTAGCAGATCATATCTCTAGGATCTCAGTGGAATACAATAAAGAATAATCAGAGATAGGTTCCCTGATGAGCAACTGTTCTCAATTTCCCATAGCAGTCTTCCCTGGTTTGCCCACATTGTGAATTATTTGGCAACAGAAAAGTACCTTCCCACTGGACAAAACAAGAAAAAGATAGATTTTTCTCACAAATCAAATATTACTTTTGGGAAGACCCTGAATTATTTAAGTACTATTCGGATCAGGTGATTAGGCGATGTGTCCCCAAGAGTGAATTCAAAAGCATACTTAACTTCTGTCATTCTCTTGCCTGTGAAAGGACATTTTAGTGGAAGAAAAACTGCAGCAAAGGTACTGCAAAGTGGGTTTTATTGGCCAACTCTTTTTAAAGATGCACATGAATTTGCCGTAATTGTCTCCAATGTCAACAAACAGAAAATATTTCTCGAAAAGACATGATGCCCCTAAACCCTATCTTGGTTGTAGAAATTTTTGATGTATGGGGTATTGATTTTATGGGCCCATTTCCTTCCTCTTTTGGATTTGAATACATTCTAGTGGCAGTTGATTATGTGTCAAAATGGATTGAAGCCATGGCAACTCGAACCAATGACTATAAAGTTGTAATCAAGTTTATTCAATGTAATATCCTTAGTCGTTTTGGATGCCCAAGGGCTATAATTAGTGATGGGGGTACACATTTCACGAATAGACACTTTGAAGGATTAATGAACAAATATGGAATTACTCATAAGGTAGCTACACCTTATCATCCCCAAACTAGTGGCCAAGTTGAAATATCAAATAGAGAAATTAAACATATCCTTGAGAAAACAGTGAGACCCGATAGGAAAGATTGGTCAGAACGTTTGGATGATGCATTATGGGCTTATCGTACTGCATTTAAAACTCCCATAGGAATGTCTCCTTACAGGCTCGTATTTGGAAAAGCCTGCCATTTACCTGTAGAATTAGAACACCGTGCATTTTGGGCCATCAAGCAATTTAATTATGATATGAAAAATGCAGGTGTCAATAGAAACTTCAATTGAATGAGTTAGAAGAGCTACGAAATGATGCATATGAGAGCTCAAAAATTTATAAAGAACGAACCAAAGCATATCATGACAAATTTATTAGTAGAAAAACTTTTGAACCAAATCAAAAAGTATGGCTTTACAATTCAAGATTACATCTTTTCCCTGGAAAACTTCGTTCACGATGGAATGGACCTTTTATAGTAACTCAAGTATTTTCTCATGGAGTCATAGAGCTTAAAGACCCCAAGCAGGAAATACATTCAAAGTAAATGGCCAACGTTTGAAACCATATATAGAAGAAATGAAGAAGTTGTTGAATCAATTGATCTTGTGAACCCAACACTATCATAATAAGTAGCACAGTCTGGCTGAAGACTTTAAACTTAGCGCTCTTGGGAGGCAACCCAGTTTATTAGTTATTTTTAACTTTTGTTTTCTTTTAGTATGACCAGAGAAGAGCAACAGAAGCAGATTGAAAGAAGATGGCAACAATAAAACCTCCAACCTTCAAATACTCTACCAGGTAGTATCTTTCCTTGAAATTAATTTTTCTTCCATTAGGGACAATGAAAATTAAGTTGGGAGGGGGGAGAATAAGTAAATCCTTGAGTAAAACTATAATCAGATGTGTATACCAAATTCTATCTCGATTTGAAGTTAATCAAGCAGTCTAATTAATAAATGATTAATGGTTAGATATTTTTGAGATACTGAGGAATAAATTATTAAGAAAACCTAATAAAAGGTAGGGTTTAGCCCATAAAAAATTTTTAGAATAATTTCAGACCCTCCTGACCACTGATCTTAATAGTACAATCTACTTAATAAGGGTATGGGTGAAAAATCATTCATAAAAAGAAAATCTCTCTTAAAGTTAAAAAATTAGGTGCTTAGCATCTTTCACTAAGTCACCTAAGAAGTGATGTTCGCGTAAAAAGGTGAAAATATGAAAGAACCTAAGTAGAGTCAATCCTACTAAACCTTTTTGACTCGAGTCAGTAAGTCCGAGGGTGTTTTACACCTAATGCCCTAAAACCAATTGTTTGGGAGCCATTGGCTAAAGCTCGCTACAAGGGTTAATTAGAAAGCAAGGGGTTAGGACATTGCACTGACTTTACACATAAATAAATAAATAAATAAGGGGACTAAATTATAAGAAGACATATACCCAACCCAAATTAGGTTAGAAGACTTAAATAGAGAAGTGAAAAGTTATTGAAGGAAGATTTCTAGAAATTCTTATGGACTGCACTCTATCACTAAATGGGTAAACTTGATAATCTGATGAAGCACCTCCATTATGATCTAATCAGGAATCTTTTGATTTTAGAGTTGTAAGATAACTATCAATTCTTGGACTAGCTTGGTACATATTTCTAGATTCCTTATTTACTCGAGGACGAGTAAGATTCAAGTTAGCGGGAGTAATAAACACACAAATAATCATCATAAACCTATTAATTAATAGGTCAAATTATCTTTATTATTTAATATTTATTATTTTATATATATTTTTTAAAGTCTTATCAACTTAAAGAGCTCGATTTTAGGAGTCCAACAATACAAACGACACTTAAATCGGACTTAAAATGAGCTCAAAATTAAATTTACAATGATTTATCTTTATTTGCATGCATCTCAAAGCAAACTCGGCAAACCATTGCCGAGTTCATCGTATTTTCACACGATTTTTCCTTATTCTCGCCGATTCTCCTTCTCCTTCGATTCCTATGTCCCACCTACCAATTAAGAAATAAATTGGATTGAAAATTCTTAAATTGGAAGTGTAACTTTAGATGGAAGGAAAATTGATCCTGTCTGCGATCTCTCTGCGTCATCTATGCATCTGGGCATCTGATATGGAAATAGGGGATCCGCGTCTTCTCCATGTTTGGGCCTCTACAAATAGCAGCGAACAAGGAGGCAGGAGTTCGGAGGAGTCCATGGGTGTTCGAAGGTGTTCGTGAAGGAATCCAGAGGTGTTTGTGGCTTGGAGGCATCTGCGGAGGCTGAAGGCGTTTGTGCGGAAGAACAAAGAGCTCGGTTTGATTCAGCCCGATTCGGTTCAGCTCATCTTCGGCTTAGTTCAGAAGGAATCCTTAGTGTTGTTGCCTTCATCAGGGAAGAAAAATTTTTAGTTTTAATTTTTATATTCCTTCAGATGCTAGAAAATAAAGTATTTATTTATGTTTAATTTTTATTGAATGTTATTCAATAAAAAATAATTTTTTACTGATCTATTCTTTAAAAGGGACGAGCCATGATCTACGGGTACAGGCCATACTCTAGTTAAGATAGATCATATCTTAATTATTTTCTCTACCAATTATCTATTTATTTAAATTTTTAATTACATAAATTTATTTCAAAATAATTACTCAAAGTTTATGTGGATTCGACCCCTTACTCTTGCTACTCTATCTAAAATTAGTAAAATTAAGGTGTTTTAATCGTTGTGCTACGACATGCATCAATGTGGTTCTGCAAAAATCTTTCTACATTATGATGTTTTCCTATGCTTAAAAAAATAATAAAAAAACAAACTTCACCTATATTAAACTGGTTTTTGGGATGGTCATCATTCAAATATAGTTGAATGTAGTTGATATATAGCTAAGTGTTAGACATAATTCATAAGTTCTAGGTTCTAGATGATTTACAAACGAGGAGGTAGGTCGCTTGATGTTTGTTCAAAGGGACTGTTATAAGTCGATGTACATCAGCTGAGTTGATGTCATATAAAAAATAGATACATGTTGCATTCTTTTATGCATTTTATGTCATCAAGCCCCAAAGGTTGTATGCCAAGGTCTCTTATTCTACCCCTCCGATAATCCAATCCAAACAACTTTATCCCATCATAAATGCCTTCAGTAGCACTCAAACTTGAAATAATTCTGAAACTCTTTAAACACCTCAATAGAAATTTGCCTGTCATGTGGGCTATGTATAGCAGCCCTTTTAGCATGGCAGGCCTTGAGTTCGCCCATAAATATAGGAGCCGAGTCCACCATCCTTGCTGTTTACCTCTCTACTACACAACATTTTAGGGATTGAGAAGCTGTCATATACAACGTAGGATATGTGGCAAAACATTTTAGGTAAAATAAGAAAAAATCGATTGCAATGGTTTGGACATATACAATGTAGACCTTTAGATGCTTTAGTTAGAAAGAGTTATTTTTTTAACAATACATATAAGAATAGAGGTAGAGGTAGACCTAAACTAACATGGTAAAATATTTATAATTTAAATATCGACTTGGTCCTAAATAGAGCAGAGTGGAGGAAGCAGATTCATGTAGCCGATCCCATGTAGTTGGAAAAGGCTTAAATGAGTTGAGTTGGGAAGCTCTTTTGTTTACCATCACAAGCCTTTGTAACAAATTGTAGATTGAATATATAAAAGTAGTACTGCCAAACACAGCCATATACATTCTTCCTCTTTTCATGAACTTTCTTTTTATTTACCAAATGGCTTTCATCAACTTTCTCACATTTCAAGAGTTAAAAAATTTTAATATTTTAGCCCTATGAAAAGTGATCGACACTTAAAGTGATAGAGATAGCCATGTGCTTAAAAGATTGGCTGAATACTGAAGAAAGATTGCATGAGTAATGAAAAAAATTTGAAAAAAAGTCTTAAAATAAAAAATAATTTAGTTCAAATTATACATCTTGACACCAAGAATGAAGAGTAATTTTATTAAATTAAAAGTCCCAATGAATAGAGAATAATTTTATTCAAATTAGTTGTAATTATCTTTTTTTAAATATTTTCAAATTGATTGAAATTTGTAAATTGTAATTTTCAAGAATAATTTTGCAATCATATGCATTTTTTTCAAATAAAAATTCAATTGATTCTATTTCATTATTTGTACTTTTGTATATATTATAATTTATTAATAAAAATTATTTTTTATTATTTTTTGAAGCTAAATTTATTTTTTTAAGATAATAATAATTATTATTTTATGAGCTAATCCGTGGGCCAATACGGCTCGGCACAAGCCGACATGCTATGGGCCAAGGGCCATACTGAAATGACGCGCGAATAACAATTGCTGCATTGGGCTGACACGGTCCGTGAGATCGTGGGCCAGGGGTTCATCCAACTGGCAACCACGGAGATGGGGCTTTTTACAGTTCTGTGCGTAGGATTTTTTAAAATAATGAATAAACAAGAAAGAAGCAAGAGAACGAGACTTTTTCCATATTTTTTAAAATAATAAATAAACAAGAAAAAAAAAAAAGCAAGGAAACGAAACTTTTTCATGAGGTACTTTCTTTATGATCGGTTAATATTCATAAAAAATAATAAAAAATAGCAAAAAAGTAAAAAAAAATTAGATCATCGTTAAAAAATAAAAAAAAGGAAAAAAATGATATGCATTAAATCAAAGGAAATGAATTGAGATTTTTTTATGAGTCGCTTTTTATTGTGATTAATGAGAAAAAAAAATCAAAGGATGTAGACTTTTTCTAGAGGCACTTCCTTGGTGATCGGTCCACATTCATAAAAATAATGGAGACAACGATAGGCATCATATCAGATTGAAAAAAAAAAAAAGAAAACATCGTAAAATGAAAAGATAAGAAAACACATCAGGTTGAAAGAAAACCGTGAATTCCTTTAGGGTTTCGGCACCCGGATCCTCAGGAAGGCTTTGAGATTAGTGCTATCGGCGTTCCCTTGCAACGATCTCCGATGAACGGTGATTCTCCTGGTCATCTGATCCGGTGGGAAGATGGTTGGCTCTGGTTCCTCGGTTCCTCCGAAGTCGGATGCTGGAACGGAAGGTCGGAAGGCGTGGAGTAGGGCTCAGCCGTCGACTTTCATGTGGGTATCTTCGTCTCCCTCTCCGGCGGAGGTGGCGAAGCTGGAGAAGCTTTTTCCTGAAGTTGTCCAAGTTCCCAACGAGGCGTTGGAGGCGGGGACTGCTGAATGGAATCATTCTGCTATCGTTGCTCGGAGTTTTCAGCGTTGGATCCCCCCGGAAGCGGTGATCCGTGAGTTCCGGCAGCAGGCATTCCGAGGGAAATTGAGGCTGTTAGCTTGGCATTCAGGTGTTCTATATTCAAATTCTCTGATGCAAATGGAAAGAAAATGGCTTTGGAGAGGCCTTGGGTCGTTAATGGTCAGCCCTTAGCCACGGAGCCGTGGTCACCTGAATTCTTCCCCTCGTCGGAAGCTGTGGCTAAGGCTCTACTGTGGATTCGTCTTCCGAGTCTTCCACTGGAGTTTTGGTCTGAGAAGATCATGTCGTCCATCTTGGCTCCGGCTGGTACTCTTGTTAGTTTGGATTCTCAGACGAAACAGAGGAACAGGGGAGCTTTTGCCAGGGCCTGTGTTCGAGTCGATTTGAGCCGGGCCCTTCGTCCTGGAGTTCGAGTAAGAGGCTCTCGATCTCCTTTCTGGCAACCTTTCCAGTATGAGCACCTTGAGGGGTTGTGTCCCAGGTGCGGATCTCTTCATCTGAATGGGGAATGTGTAGCTCTGGCAGAGAAGGACGCTACAGCGGGGAGTCTGCTCTTTGGTCCGTGGATGTCAGCTGTGAGGCAACGCCGTTCGTCTCCTTCTCCCGGTGAGGATCTTCGGAGGAAGGGCCAGGGGGTTCAGTCGGATGCCAGGGTCCCTGTATCGGTGGACGGATGGGTTGCGCCTTCTAAGATTGCTCGCCGGAGATCATCGCTGCACCCTGCTGCTGCTGTGTCCCGGGTCTCCCCTCCGTCCTCTTCGTCGAATGGTTCAGGTGAGCTGGTGGAAGGGGGTGGCAAGGAGGTTCAGCGTGCCGTTCCGGCACGCTCGACTAGAATGTTATTCTCAGTCTCGACACTGTAGCACAGAGGGGCTTTTCTCCTGATTGTCTGAAACTTAGGTCTTCTGGTTTGATTCAGGAGAACCCTTTTGCTGTGTTGGGTTCGGATAGATGGGCTGGGCGGCCCCCTGTTCCTAAGGATGCCTGCCCGGGTCCATCCAAGAGGGCTAGGCCCTTGCAATATGAATATCATAGTAATATTACAACAAATGGAAAAAAGTTACTAAAGAGCAAAAAAAAGGCAAAAAGGTCGTTGGGTCAAATAAAGCACAAGTATCTTTTTCTTGTCCAGCCTCCTCTGTTTCAGAGCAGGAGTCTATTGCTATGGTTAGTAAGGGTGGAGAGACTCCACAGAGCATGACAGCAACTGAGAAGGTGGATCAGTCTGAAAGATGTAATCATGAAGGAATGGTCTCTTCTCTAAAGGAAGTCATTACAGTTCAGGGTCAGGGGATGCAGATTAGTCCTTCATCGACAGTGGTGGAGGAGTCTGTAGCTAGGATGGAGTTTTCTCTCCAGGAGAAAAGAACATTGTCAGATGTATGTATTCCAGACACTGTGATGGGTGAGGATGGGTCGGGGGTCACCCCCTCTCAAACTTCATCATGAAGATTCTGATATGGAATGTCAGAGGAGCGCGGAAACCTTCTTTTCGCGCATCTTTTGGGAGACTGATGCAGCTTCATAGTTTTGATATCTGTATTCTGGTGGAAACCCGATTGTCGGGTGACAGCTTAATGCGGTTCTGGAGACAGATAGCCAGAATGTGGTCTTCATATGCTGTGGAGTCAGTGGGTCTATCTGGTGGCATTGTGGCTCTTTGGCGTCACTCCTCCATTCGAATTGATGGCTTTCATGGTTGTAAGCAGCAGGTCGCTCTTGTCATCTCTAAGGGTCTTCTGCTCCATGGGCTTCTGGGGGCTTATGCTAGCACTGATTTCCGTGAAAGACGTGATATCTGGTCTGAGAGCCTCTCTTATATTGGTAAGGGTTTTCCGACTCTTATTGCTGGTGACTTTAACTGTATCCTCCAGGCAAGTGAAAAGAGAGGAGGCAGGCCTTTTGTTGATTCTGTTGAGTCTGCTGAGTTTAGATCTTTCATCTCCTCTGCTGGGCTTTTTGATCTGGGATTTTCGGGTTCTCAGTTCACTTGGTGTAATAATCGCCAGGGTACAGCTCATGTGTGGGAGAGATTGGATAGAGTGATGGCCACGGCGCATTGGCTTCACATGTTCCCTTCTTCCACTGTTAGCCATCTGTCTCGGATTGCTTCTGATCACTGCCCCATTTTAATTTCTACAGAGTCGGTGATTCATCATCGGAAGCAGTTTCGTTTTGAGCAGATTTGGACTCTTACTCCTCGGCCCGGAATATTATCTTCGAGGTTTGGCGCCTACCTGTTAGAGGTAGGGCTGAGTACAGACTTTCCAGGAGGCTTGAGTTAGTGAAGTGCCGGCTATCCAGATGGAACAAAATGGAGGTTGGGGACCTCGTTAGGAAAGTGGAGCTGATTGAGGAGGAGATTACTTCCATCCAGAATAGGGAAGATTCAGATGGTAGTCTTTCTAGTTCTGATCTTATGACCCTCCGGGGTTTGCTCACTAGTCACCACTCTCTTCTGCTGCAACAGGAGATTCATTGGAGACAGAGATCTCGGATTCAGTGGTTACGGGCTGGTGATAGTAACACTAGATTTTTTCACCAGAGTACGCTGAGGAGACGTGCTGCCAATAGGATTCGGCGGATTGTGGATGATGAAGGCCAATCTCTGGAGGATTATGCTGCTATTAGAGATCATTTTTTTCACTTCTTTCAGTCCCGATGGACTGATCATACTGGAGATGGGTCTCCTGTTCACCCGGTCATGCTTTCTGAGAAGGTCTCTGATTCGGAGAATATCCTTCTTACTAGACCGATCACTGGGGATGAGATCCATAGGGCTCTTTGGGATCTGGGGCAGGAAAAGGCTCCTGGGCCAGATGGTTTTCCGCCCCTGTTCTTTCGGACATACTGGAGCATTGTTGGTCAGGATGTTCAGCAAGCCATTCTAAATGTTTTCCATTCTAGAGTTATTCCAGATGAGTGGAAGAGGACCTTTGTTACCTTAGTGCCAAAGCGTCCCGATGCCTCCTTGCCTCTTCACTATAGGCCCATTAGTCTATGTTCCACCTTATATAAAGTCTGTTCCCGTCTTTTGGAAATCGGATGCGGACAGTTATTCCTCGTATTATCTCTATGGAGCAGGGTGCGTTTATTCGAGGTCGAAGTATTTCGGATAATGTTCTTATTGCTCAGGAGTTTATGTCTGATCTTCACCGAGCGACTGGTCCGCACAGTCTTATGGCTGTTAAGCTCGATATGGAGCGAGCTTATGATAGACTAAGTTGGGATTTTCTGAATAGGACCCTTGTGGAGTTTGGGTTCGATGGGCAGTTCATAGACTGGATTATGGCTTGCATTTATAGACCTACTTTCTCTCTTATTATAAATGGCTGTCCGACGGACTTTTTCTATTCCACTGTGGGGTTACGGCAAGGATGTCCGCTCTCTCCATTATTGTTCATTATGGCTGTTGATGATTTATCGCGTGCGCTCCGCCAGGCGCAGCTCGATAATCGTATTACCCCCTTTTTTGCGGGACTGGACGGGCCTGCGGTCTCCCATCTCCTTTTCGCCGATGATTGCATCTTTCTGGGGAAGGCTACTGCCCGGAATGCCAGTTCTTATGCTACTATTCTCCAGGAGTATTGCAGAGCATCTGGGCAGAAGGTTAATCTTCAAAAATCTATGGTTTGTCTTAGCCCCAAGATCTCCAGATCAAAGAAAGAGGCTATTCTTCAGACTTTTGGCATTTATACCCAGGCTGATCGCCTTATGTATCTGGGAGTTCCTATCACTGGTAGGCGGCCTCGTTGCTCGGATTTCAGTGTGATTGAGCGTCGGGTTCGGGACCGTATTGATGGGTGGCAGGCTACTGGGTTATCGATGATGGCTCGGATTACACTCATTCGATCGGTTCTTACGTCTCTCCCCCTCCATCTTTTAGCAAATGCTGTTATCCCAATTTCATGCTTAATAAGGATTGAGAGGTGTATCAGAGACTTTCTTTGGGATTCGAGGCAAGATAGTCGAGGTATGCATCTATTGGCCTAGGACACTATCTGTAAGCCTATCTCTGAGGGAGGCCTGGGCATTCAGTCTTTAGTGGTCAGGAAGGAGGTTTTGTTGGCTAGACATGCCTCCCGTTTTCTCCTCGACCCGAATTGTTTTTGGAGTTCGGTGATGAGAGCGAGATATGGTGAGTGACCTCAGGATATGCCTTCTTCTTTTCCAAGGACCTACTCTTTCTTCTGGAAGGAGGTCAGTGGGCGTCTGCCAGCTATCAGGAATAATATCTCATGGATGATTGGTAATGGAACTGGGGTGAATGTTGTTCATGACTTATGGCTTTCTGATCTTTCTTTTGAGAAGTGGCCTACTTTCATCAGTTCAGAGGTCACCAGTCATATGAGAGTCTCTGATCTGATTTCCCAGGACCTTTGCTCTTGGTGCATTACTACGGTGATGCGGTTTTTTGGTGTGGAACTTGCCCGCCAGATTTTATCTATCCCTCTAGTTGATAGTAGGATTGAGGATACCAGATTATGGAGGAGATCTTGTTTTGCGAGGGCTCCATCCAGGGATCTTTTGCCTATCTTTAGGCCTCAGTCTCTTGGATCGCGAGTAACCGCTTGGATCTGGAAGCTCCCAATCCACCCTCGGCTGCAGCTCTTTCTCTGGAAGCTTGAGTGGAATTGTCTCCCTACCTGTTTCTTGCTTTCTGGTAGAGGTGTGGCTATTCAGCCTATATGCCCATTGTGTGGTCAGGCGGATGAAACTATTGATCATGCCATCTTTCAGTGTTTTAGAGCTAGACATATTTGAAGGATTGTGGGTTATCAGATCTGTGATGATGTTTCCAGTTCGCCGCGGTCCTCTTTCCTCAGTGATATCAGAAGGAATAACCAGCAGCGGGGTACAGTCTGGGCTGCTACAGCTTACCAGATTTGGTTATCTCGCAATCAGATGGTCTTCACTGATGACTTCGTTCCCCCTCAGCGGACTGCTCGGATAGCTATATCCTTCTACTCTGCCTTCTCTCGTGCTGCTCATGATTTTGATATATCTGGACACTGGGGTTCCCCTGCTACTTCGGTAGCGAACCAGCAGACAGTTTTTATTTCTTGGGAGCCCCCCCTCCAGGGTATATCAAAATCAACTTTGATGGGAGTGTTCGGGGAAGACTCGCTGGTTCTGCTTTTATTATTAGAGGTGCTGATGGTGGTATGTTGGCGGCAGGAGGTTTTGGTCTCCTTGATTCCTCTGTTCCTATGGCCGAGCTGTATGCGGCGTGGGCTGGGATTTCTTTTGCGGTTCGGTCCCTTCATGCTCAGAGTCTCTTTATTGAGGGGGACTCTCTTACGGTCATTCGTTGGCTTCGACAGGAAGGTAGTGATCTCCCTTCGACTAATCCTCTTCTTCTGGATATCTCGTCTCTTTTGAGGGGGTCACCTTCTATCAGATTCGGCAAGTCTATCGCGAGGCCAACATGGTAGCTGATTGGATTGCGGGTGTTGCGGCCCTTTTTTCTGGTTTTTGGATATGGAAACAGGGGGACTCCTGCCCCATTGTACTTAAACAGCTTTTATTTTCTGATATATCTGGGCTGACTCATGCTAGACTGGTGTGATCGCCCGTTTTTCTCCAAAAAAAAAAGAAAAACCGTGTTCCACGAGATAATTAGTCTAGAGGGAACCGTGCCGCCCATGGCATGGCATGATTCAGGTTCACATGGATCGTTTCAGATATGGTCTGATGCTACTATAGTATTGAACTATATTGGCACGGTTCAATAAATCATATCATGTCAGATTCAAATTTTTTTTACTTATTCGGTATGGCACGATTTATGATGGGTCTAAATCGGCCTGTTAAATAGTGCCGGTACGGTTCAGGGTGTCGGCATGCTCGGTTGTGCCTAGGCACAGTGCATCCTATGCCCAGGTATGGCTATGCCTAGTATACAGTATCGGACATGGCATAGCCCATATGAAACATGTCGGATCTAAATTTTTTTTATAGTGCTATGCTTGGTACGATCCATTTATTATTGAACCGTATCAAATATCATGATAATTTTAGAGGCATAATGAGCCTGAGCAAAGTCATGCCAGGTATAATCCAATGCTCACCTCTAAATTAGTATACCCTCGCGGCGGTAAAAAAAAAAAAAGAAAGAAAGAAAGACAACGACAGATATCAAATCAGTTTGAAAAAATAGAGAGCGAATTCCACACGCTATGTCCACGTTCATACAAATAATAAAAATAGTAAAAAACGTATATCACACGTCAATTTAGCCAACACAAAGAAAGAGAAGAAAATGATAGGCATCGAATCAGGTTTAAAAGAAAAAAACAAAGAGAGCAAGACAAGGAGAAGGGCATTGAGAGGTTAAAAAAGAAAACAAGCACAAAACAAAGAGATCGATTCCCACAACTCAAAATTAATAAAAATAAGAAAGCATTAGATAAAGCGAGGCATCTAATTAATATAGAAAAAAAATTTGCACATGATTACTATAAAAATTGAGCAAATTTTATTGACCTATCTTATAATTACAGTATTAAATTAATATAAATAAAATAAATTAATAAATAAAAAATAAACTTAAATTATAATTACATATTATTTTTTTCTTTTTTTTTTATAACAACCTCGAAGGCAGATCTAATAAGGCAGCGAATCAGATTTCAAAAAATAATAAATAAAAAAGAGGCAGCAAAGAAATCAAGACTTTTCATGAGGAACTCACTTTATTTGCGAACGATCCGTTTTTAAAAATATATAAATAAAAAAAAGAGAGAAAAATGACTGACTTTGAATCAGATTTAAAAAAAAAAAAAAAGTAAAGAAAGGAACCGACCCGTTTCTTTGTGATTAATTAACTTTTCAAATAATAATAATAATAAAGAAAAAAAAATGACAGGCATCAAACATATTAATAAAAAAAATCAAAAACAAAAAATCCAGCGCTTTCTTGATGATCAATCAATATTTCAAAAAATAAAACATTAAAAAATGACAGGCAATTTATAGTTTATTCAATGAATCCATGAAAATAATTGTAAAGAAGGAAAATAGTATTTAGTTTTGTTGGTTTGTGGTTATTACCTTTGGCTAATAATCTCAACGGTTGATTAAATGGCTCAATGACTGATGCAAGTTGTGCAAGTAAAGTAGCGTTGTCTGAACGCTATGGGCACCGCATGAGACGCGTGTCATGGTGATATCTCTATTAGACAAATGGGTCGTCGGCTGAGACTAGGGAAGGACCACTGCTGAGAGCAACCACAGGTCTAGTAAAAAGAAACGGGAGCATCTCCACTGCGCCTTGTTCTCAACCAAATCTTCTTAATTCCCAAATCAACAGAAGAGACTAGTGCAGCAAGGAGCAATGGCGGAAGGGGTTCTCTCGGCTCTGCTACCAATGGTGATCGAGAAGGCAACCAACCATGCTCTCCGACAGCTCAGATCGATGCGGGGCATCCGTGAGAAGCTGGAAGAGCTTGAAAGAAAACTCTTAGCAATCCAATCCATAATTGGCAACGCAGAGGAGCGGCAAGGCGAGATTCATGTGAAGCGCTGGTTGGAAGCACTGAAGGAGACAGCCTACAAAGCAGACGACATTCTGGAGGAATTTAATGTCGAAGTAATGCGGCGGAAGGCAAGAAATCAGGCTGACATGACAAAAAAGGTTCGCAACTTCTTTTCTTCTTATAATCCAGTTTGGTTTCGTATTCAGATCGGGCGAAGTTAAATGATATTATTGAGAAAATCGATAGAATCAAAACTGAGGGAGACAAATTTCATTTCAACAAGGACACATTAATACAACCCCAAAACAGAGATAGGCCCCAAACCTACTCCTACGTTGATGAGTCAAATGTCATTGGTAGAGAGGACGATAGAGAAAAAATACTAAAATTGTTGCTTGATCATGATAATAGCCAGAATTTTGCAGTCCTTCCCATAGTTGGCATGGGTGGTCTAGGCAAGACTACACTGGCCCAATTGATTTATAAAGACAAAAGGGTGGAGAAGCATTTCCAGCCGCTCATATGGGTCTCTGTGTCAGATGAGTTTGAGGTTGTAAAACTTGCTAAAGCAATAATAACTTCAGCTACAGGGGAAGAGTGTGACACATCAACTATGGAGTTGTTGCAAAACCGTCTTCGAAAAGTTTTAGGTGGAAAAAGGTATTTTCTTGTATTAGATGATGTTTGGAACGATGATTGGGACAAGTGGGATGGATTGAAGACCTTGCTAGAAACAGGTGAAGGAGGGAGTAAGATTATTGTGACTACAAGAAGTGAGCATGTAGCATCCATAATGGGCACGCTCACCCCTCATTGCCCACAGCATTTGAATGAGAATGACTCTTGGACACTGTTTAAGAAGAGAGCATTTAAAGATAGAGTAGAAGAGCCTCAAAATCTGGTAAGCATTGGCAAGGATATCGTCAAGAAATGTAATGGGTTGCCTCTAGCTGTGAATGCATTGGGGGCCTTGATGCATTCTAAGAGCCAAGAAGCAGAATGGTTGTCCGTGAAAAATAGCGAGATCTGGAGTTTACCAGCTGGTGATAAGATTTTATCAGTTTTAAGGTTGAGCTATCGTGATTTGCCTTCCCATTTAAAACAATGCTTTGCTTTTTGTGCCATATTTCCAAAGGATCATGTGATGGAAAAAGAAACGTTGATTCAGCTATGGATGGCTAATGGATTTATTCCGTTTGATGAAGGAAAGGAGTTGCAGGACAAAGGGAATGAGATTTTTAATGAGTTGGCTTGGAGATCCTTTTTCCAGGATGTTAAGGAAGCCGAGGATTATCAGTATGGCAAGTACATAAGAAGCGATGAATTTTATTGGAAAACAACATGTAAGATGCACGACCTCATGCATGACCTGGCACAATCCATTATGGGGAATGAATGCCTTAGCAGTCTGAAACATGGCAGGTGGGAGCATATATCTAAGAAAATCCGTCACTTGTATACACCTCAGGATTTTCAATTGGATATAAATAATTTTCCAAATATTCGCACTCTCTTGGTGCCAAATTGGTCTTCTAGAATTGTAGTGACTTGGGATTTATTAAACTCTATGCCCTTGAGAGCATTGAAACTATGTGATGCTAATATCACAGAACTGCTTCGTACAATTACATTTCTAAAACATTTGAGATATCTTGACCTTTCCAATACTAATATCGAAGCATTGCCTGAAGCCATGAGCACACTTTTCAATCTACAGACTCTGAAACTCTCTAACTGCCGGAATCTATGTAAGCTACCTGATGGCATGAGGAATATGAGTAATATGAGGCATCTCTACATTAATAGATGTGATAGTCTGAAGTGCTTGCCAACAGGTATGGGCAATTGAGAAGCCTGCGAACATTAACAAAATATATTGTGGGCAATGAGAATGGAAGGTGTATAGATGAGTTGAATGGCTTAGATCTTGGTGGCCGACTAGAACTATAACCTAAGGAATGTGAAAAACGCAGCAGATGCTAGTCAAGCAGATCTTAGTTCCAAATGTAACCTTTGCTCATTAATATTATGCTGGGATATGGTTCACTGGAACGAGTATAATTATCATAAAGAAGATGTTGCATTAGTGGAAAATGCCAAAGAAGTGTTAGAGGCCCTTAAGCCTCACGATGGCTTAAAGCTGCTGGCAATTTTCCGCTATGGGGGTGGCAGCTTTCCGGCATGGATGATGGACTCTCAGTTGTTGCAAAATTTAGTTGAAATTCATTTGGAAGTCTGCACGGGCTGCGAACATCTCCCACCCTTATGGCAGCTACGTTCGCTTAAATTTCTCTACTTGAAGAATATGGACAAGGTGAAGCACATCTGCAGCATGAATGAAAGTAATGGTGTGGTGCAAGCATTTCCCTCGCTAAAGAGATTGACGTTATTTCACATGCAGAGCTTGGAGGCCTGGTCAGAGGATGAAGGAACTGGAAGGGTCACACTGGTTTTTTCCAAACCTTGCAAAGCTTGAGATCATCGATTGTCCTAATTTGATGACCATGCCGAGCTACCATCTCTTGCAAGTTTAGAAATGGAAGCAACCGACATGCAGTTGGGCTTGGTCAGCAATCTAACCGTACTATCTTCCCTTCACATTTTAATCATCCGTAAATGAGCAATATTGGAACGGCGTCGCCTCTTCTTTCTCAGAAAAAATGTCTTTTAAGTACTTTAAATCTCTTGCAAATTTAACTAGGACATCTGAGGATCTGGTGGAGGAGGTTGACAAGGAGACGAGGGGGCTGAGCACATTTGTGCATTGTTTGGAAATTGAAATCTACATGGATTGTTTTCATCATCGCAGCAGTCACCATCGCCGTTGGGATTTTGGAAGAACCTGACTTCTCTCCAGTCCTTGAAAATAGTTCGTTGTGATGATTTGGTCTACTGGCCAGAGGAGGAGTTTCGTAGCTTGAACTCACTAAAGATCTTGAATATCCAAGGTTGCAACAATTTGATTGGCCCCTCACCTTCGCCATTATCTTCGTCATCAGGGGACGGAGAACTCCTACCAAACCTAGAAGATTTGTTGATTGAAATGTGTCCTAGTTTGCTGACATTGCCCAAGCTGCCTGCATCTCTCAGATCATTGCATGTTAGTAAGTGCCTGAAACTAAATTCCTTGACAGAAGGCTTGGGACATGCCACTGCTCTTAAAGAAATACATATTTCACAATGCAAAAGCCTGACTTCTTTGCCAGTTGATCTAGGCTACCTAATTGCACTTCAGAGTCTGCAAATTAGGTTTTGTCCTTTGCTGTCATCACTCCCGGAAGGTCTTCAAAGACTCCCAGCCTTCAGTCTCTGGTCATTCAAGGATGCCTCAACCTGGAGAGAGAGTGTGAAAGAGGAGGACCGTACTGGGAGCTGGTCTCACAAATCCCTTATTGCAGAGTAATATCATAGAGGAGCACCAGGAGCATATTCTTTCCTCATTTCGTTGCTTTTATGAGAGCATCTATAGTATCATGGGAACGAATCCAAGTGCTTATCAGGTATAATTCCATGTCCCTCTCTTTTCTTGATATATGTCTACTTGTAAACGTAAATAA